>KZ308652.1:5571-16546 GCA_000376725.2 Ladona fulva
TCCTAATGGACCCAGGATCGATGCTAGGACATTACTTATGCACGTATTATGAATAATTCGTTTAGGTTATTTAAGTTGGTGCATGGAACTCGGTGTATGGAAGGCGGAGTGCATCAAAAGGTGTGTAATGCCTTAGTTAATGTATGTTACATTAAGCTTGCAGTATGCAAGCAACTTTTACTCGTATATATATATCTCTTTATATAGACGCTTCTCCGGATATATATATACATATAGGATACTAAAGGCGAGGCAGAAGGAAGTGCCTTACGGAGCCGCCAAATATTTTGCCGTAAAGTCCCGGGTTTGGACATCTAGGAAAAAAGCGGACATCCACCCTAGGCATCATGGGTTTGATTCTACGGGCCCCAAAAACGGCCACTTTCCCATAAGAATGCATTGAGCGGAATTTCAAAAATTCCTTTAGCGTACTTAGCGTAAAGAAAGAACGTTGAAATTTACGGAATCGTTAGAAAATGATTTAATCTTTCGTTTCCCGCAAGAGCTCTATACCTAATAGCACCAGGTTCGATCAAAAAATCGTTTAGGGTACTTCTAGGTAAGATAGAACGTCGAAATTCAAGTCATCAATAGAGATCAAACACCTTTATAGTACACCTAGAGGTTTTTACCCTCAGGGTCCTCAGTTCTTCGCAAGGGCAGTTTATCTGTCTGTAGTTCATGAATTCATTTAGGGTATTTTCCGTTAAGATAGAAACTTGCGATTTACCGTGTTGTTAGAATGGGTGATTGTCTATCGTATTCCGTAATGCCTCTTGCCCTAAAGACCCAGGTTCGATCCCAGGACCATTCGAATGACCGAATATTAAAAAATTCGTTACGGGATTTCCCGGTCAGGTAGAAGGTTGAAATTCGCTATATCTATACAAGATAGGGATTTCTATCATATGCCGTAAGAATATTTGTCCTAATAGACCCAGGTTCGATGGGTAGGACAATCCTTAAGGACGTTTTTTTGAATAATTCGTTTAGGCTAATGTAGTTTGTAGATGGCACTCGGTGTATGGAAGGCAGAGTGTTGCAGGTGGTGTGTAATGCCTTAGTTAATCTATCTTACATTAAGCTTGCAGTATGCAAGCAACTTTTACTCGTATCTATATATATCCGGATAAGCGTCTATATAAAGAGATATATAGATATACATATAGGATACTAAAGACGAGGCAGAANAAAGGTGTCCTTTGAAACAAAAGTGTATCAATCTGGTTTGACCAAATAATTTTAGTATGGAGAATTCTCGCTGGTGAGAAACTATTGACATCCATCGTTGTTATCACACCAATTTCACTGTTAACTTGATTGTATTGTAAAACAACACAATAAATATCTAGTAGAGGCCTAAGAGTAAAAACATATTTTATCCACAAAGAATAAAATATCTTGTTTATTTTGTGTTGCTTCTGAAACAGCATTTCCTATTATGTACAACAAGATGACTTTAAGTAATTTTGAGCTTCTAATAATTTAAATTGCATTTATTGGGTTAATGAAACTAAAAAGGGCATACATATATTTTTGATACTTAAGTTAATCTGAGTAAATATACCATAAATTCAAGGATACATGATCATTTTTACATGCCTTGTAGCAATATTAAGGAAAAAATACCTCCAATTTAAGAGGTTTACATCTGGTCTGAATCAATTCTCTTGTACTTCTTTTTATTTACTAAATCATATCAAAAGGAAAAAACTCAATGAAAGTTTTCACAAATCTCTCTTAAATTCCAAAATCATTAAATAAATGAGCCCACTTCAACAATCTACCACCCATGATAAATGATCAACAGGCAGTCTAAAGTCTGAAAAGGATCCTCTAATTTTTTTTGTTTAGACCTACCACTATAGAATATTCTAAACTTGGATATTATTCATTGATTCAGGAAAAGATAAAACTATCATAATTACCCTATCTCAGAAACAAAGACTTACTAATAATCAGCACTTAAAAACTGCATTTCCTCAAACATTTTTTTTTAGAANTACTCGGGTAAATATGGTATGATATGCTCATGATTATTGCTTGTATACCAGCAGTGACACAGTTTCAAATGTTGTAGTAAAAGAGATATTATATTGTGATATACTAACAATTTCATTGCTGCTGTCTGAAAAATTCAAAGGCCACTCTATCATAAATTTATGTTTAGTTGGTTGGAGGAAGTTGGGGTTTCATTACCCGCATCGCCCTTTCTTATCTGGACTTTATGAGAAATAAACATTAACAAATTTATGAGGCTAAAAGGTAATCGTTTATATCAAATTCCTTGGAAGGAATCTTAACTATATTTCTTCAATGAAAAAGAGAAACAGATTTTAATGTATTTATTCTGTCAAGACATGACTAAGAGCAATTGGTTAGATTGTAACAGCAAGATAATTCCAATCACGTCCATTTTAATAACTATTATAAATGAAAATTTNAGGGAAAAATCTCCACTGCAGGAAAACACCCTCAAGAAGGGGGGTGTGAAAAACCTGTGAAACCTACAGATAGAAAACTAAATTTGTTGATGAAAGTAGATTAATAGAGTTATAAAAGACATGAAGACAAATCAATAGAAATAACCAAAAAAAGAACGAATAACAACACATTAACATAAAAAACCTGTATCTTACAAAATTATCAAATTTGGAAGTGATTAGAAAATATACATAATTTTACTAAAAAGGACGTCAAATATTCAGAGCGAACCTTAGTTAATCAAAAACTGGCTAAAACAATTTAAAAGGACACAAGAATAAAATACAATATAAATGATAGAATAAGGAAGATAAAACACATTAAAACAAAAAAAGGAGGGAAAAAATCTTGGATGGCGGATAAGGTAGGGACGGAAAATTTTTCTGAAAGTGAAACAGACATTTTGTGATCCAAGTGGTTTGAAGGTGTTGTGATAGCCTGAGAGTAAATGAATGTGATATTAATAGCCTTAGAGTAAATGAGAAAGGAAATGTAGTCCTCAATCAGGGTTATTTAAGTATAACAGGGTCTTATTTATACTCGGGTAAATATGGTATGATATGCTCATGATTATTGCTTGTATACCAGCAGTGACACAGTNACCTAGAGGTTTTTACCCTCAGGGTCCTCAGTTCTTCGCAAGGGCAGTTTATCTGTCTGTAGTTCATGAATTCATTTAGGGTATTTTCCGTTAAGATAGAAACTTGCGATTTACCGTGTTGTTAGAATGGGTGATTGTCTATCGTATTCCGTAATGCCTCTTGCCCTAAAGACCCAGGTTCGATCCCAGGACCATTCGAATGACCGAATATTAAAAAATTCGTTACGGGATTTCCCGGTCAGGTAGAAGGTTGAAATTCGCTATATCTATACAAGATAGGGATTTCTATCATATGCCGTAAGAATATTTGTCCTAATAGACCCAGGTTCGATGGGTAGGACAATCCTTAAGGACGTTTTTTTGAATAATTCGTTTAGGCTAATGTAGTTTGTAGATGGCACTCGGTGTATGGAAGGCAGAATGTTGCAGGTGGTGTGTAATGCCTTAGTTAATCTATCTTACATTAAGCTTGCAGTATGCAAGCAACTTTTACTCGTATCTATATATATCCGGATAAGCGTCTATATAAAGAGATATATAGATATACATATAGGATACTAAAGACGAGGCAGAAGGAAGTGCCTCACGGAGCCGCCGTTTTTTTTGCCTGTCGTGTCCTGGGTCCTGTACTGTCCTGGGTTTGGACACTATGGAAAAAAGCGGACATCCATTCTAGGCATCATAGGTTCGATTCTAGGAAGCCCCAAAAACGACCATTTTCCCATAAGAATGCATTAAGCGCATTTTCAAAAATCCATTTAGCGTACTTACCTTAAAGAAAGAACGTTGAAATTTACGGAATCGTTAAAAAATGATTTTATCTTCTGTTTGTCGCAAAAGATTTCTCCCTAATGGTCCCAGGTTCGATGCTAGGTAAATTCATAGTGCAAAACTTTCAAGAAATCATTTCCGGTATTTTTAGGTAAGTTAGAACGTTCAAGTTCACGTCATCGATAGAGTACAAAGACCCTTATAGTATACCTAGAAGTTTTAACCCTGAGGTTTCTTAGTTCGATGCTAGGGCAGTTTTTCTGTCTGAAGTTCATGAATTCATTTAGGGTATTTTTCGTTAAGATAGAAACTTGCAATTCACGGTCTTGTTAGAGTTGATGATTGTCTATCGTATGCCGTAAAGCCTTTTGCCCTAAAGGCTCAGGTTCGAACCCAGGACCATTCGAATGATCGAATTTTCAAAAATTCATTACGGGATTTCCCGGTCAGGTAGAAGGTTGGAATTCGCTACATCTATAGAAGATAAGGATTTCTATGGTATGCTTAAGGTATATTTGTCCTCATAGACCCAGGTTCGATGCTAGGACATTTCGTATGCACGTATTACGAATAATTCGTTTAGGTTATTATTATTAGAGATCGTGTATCTCTCAGTAAGTACTTGAGCCAGTGTACTTGTTTCTAAACAAGAGAGGCCACTAAATATGCTTCGCTGATTTGAATGAAACATTTTTTGTGTTATAGGATGTGAAATGTAGCAAAAGTGAAACGGGGTTTGATAAATGAGCTTTAGTTTATTTGTAATAAATAATATTCACATCTCCGAGGCCTGAGTTGCAGTTTCCATCGTATACATTAATCCAAATAATGAATTTTCGTCCGTCAGTGAATGAGTGCATACGACTATATGAAAAACTAATTTCAATGGCAAAAAATAAAAATGAAAAATAACGTCACTAATCGGACTCGAACCCGGGTCCTTTACTTGTAAAGCTAATACTCTCGAGTCATTAAAACCCATTCCACAAATAATACATTACAAAAATTATTTATTACAAATAAACTAAGGCCCATTTACACGAACCTAGTTTCCTTTTTGCTACATTTCACCTCCTCTAACACAAAAAAATGTTTCATTCAAATCAGCGGAGCATATTTGGTGGTCTCTCCTTGTGAGAGATGGAAGAGTATAACAGTATTCCTGGTCGAGTAAGAATGAACTTATTTTATCGCCAAGGTAAGGAATCGGTAGAAGTTTTAAAGCAAAATTTACAATAGAAGAGTTTTAAATTAGATATTTCTTTCGGTATGCCCTAATGAACAGTTCCGACATTAAATCAGAATCTGATCTGAGCAGTGAATTTATTTAAGAAATATCGATTCCGTCATCAAATCCCTTCTCTATGCGTGCAGAAGAAACAATAGCATCTCTAAGGAAGGAGGTGATCTTATGTGAAACAACGCATTCCCTCAGTCGCAACTTGAAGATGCTTTTAGACGCACTTTAGACAAGCCGACCAACTTCAACGGATAATGAAAGAAAATGTTCTTAGTCGAATATATATGTTAGAAAACAAAGATCCTTATTGTAGGATTGGACAGTTAATTTATTGTTTATTAAAACTTTATCTCAGAATTAAGAAACTAAACTAATTGAAGTATTTTTTTTATTTACAAACGAATGATGCTTGATATCGTTTTCTGTCATAAAGTTTCAGTCTTCAGTTAGTAAATCCTATTTACTTACATTCTGCATTGAATTTTTAACGCTACGGCTTCTTTTTATTTAATATTTACTGTTGTGACGATTCTTACAGACTATCATCAAATAGTATATAGAGTGAAACCTGTCTTTGGCGGAAACTATAGGGTCCATAATTTTTTTTCGTATAAATCAGTTTTCCGCTAAATGCAGGGTAAGCCATTAGCGATAGAAGGGAGCTTCATTACAACACGTCCGTATGATCCGGGCAGGTTGTTGGGACATTTGCCTTAAGATTTTTTATACGGGAGCGGTACGGAAAAAACAGTATCACATTTTGAGGATATGTTTTTCCTATTTTATTTACGTAACATGAAAACTTTCTTACAAAATATGAATTCAGTTGTATTTTATTGTTTTCCATTTTCAATCAAATGCATTTTTCTAAATTCCTAGTTGCCTCGTTTAAAATATTAAATAGAGCCGATTGGTCTTTATGTAAATTAAATTAAACCAAATGTTTTCAGTTCATTTATATCTTTGCACGATTTTATGCTTCTGTCAATATTAAATGATGAATATACGTCTTCATTCGACTCACTCTCTTTAACACTTTCTGGTCGTCGACCGCTATCTCGCTTTCTTTAGAGATGAGAATTGTCAACATTTGCTAACTCTTCAGCACCTGAATTGCTTCTCGTCGTGCAACTGATTAAAATCGTTAATCAGTTCTGGAAAATAAAATGTTAATTAATACGCTAATTAATTGGCACAATATTAGCAAATAGAAGTCAATATGGCTTCAATGTGTATTCCGAGCCTTCCAATAGAATAAATTCGGAATTCGCGGGACCTGATGTCACAGTGGATGACTTTATTTCCTTCTCAGCCAGATTTATCAAAGTGATGGCATCCAGCACTTTTCCATTCAGATGTTTCCATTCCTTGAATGTCCATTAAAAATATCCATTCTTTGAATCTGGCACTAAATTTGCGGAATCCACAGCGGACAGCAAATATCTCATCAATGATTTTCCTACAGCACTTTTAGTGATCGAATTACTACCTGCACCATTGGCATAATAACACCGCTCGTGTTTGCTGGTAATCAGGCAAGTTCCGCAATCGTTAGACGAATTTGTCGGTGACAGATTGAGCAATTTAGAAAAATAATAACTTTCTTTCCTTCTCTCTTCACATTTTCTAAATTGGAAACTTTTCAACCATTCCACGTTCCACGGTTCAACAATTCCACTAGATTGACGCGAGGTTCCACGATTTTTTTTAATTTTCTAATTGACCGGTAACTTTAATATTTCTAGATTTTTGAAATACCTAATAGGAGCTAATTTACCAATAACCATTGGCGTTCCCACTAGTTCCCCTTACAAACAAAGAGAGTCAAACACTCCTTAGACTACTTCTCCACTAAAAAAATAAAGGAAAATTCATACTTAAAATGAGTATATCCAGAGAAAAACTCACTCGTATACAAAACTTAGAATTTTCATTCATACCTGTAAATTTTACTACATTTAGACTTACTCGTTTAGAGGACTCGTTTTTTTCGAAATTGTCCACAGCACAGGGTTCTTCCTTGAACGATGGATTTCCGCTCCACAATTTTCATACCCACGTCGCTTGACTCTCCAATTACACTATTCAATACCACATTGTGCAAATGAACCTATCCAGCCACAAATGTGAGACCTTAAATCAGGTTTTTCCTATGGCCACTGAACACTCCTTTTTTTCTTGAAAAATTGGTACAAGTAAAAGAATATTCCCGGATCACAAACCACTACCAAACAATTTTAATAAATTCTTTATTTTTGCATGAATAAGTGTGTGAAAATAAATTTGCATGAAAAGTTGACAGTAAGGCATATCTTTCCTTTCTGAACCCCACACAATTATCTTGATCTTTAACAAAAGATACTTTACTATTGAAATGGGTAACTATTTCTAATAATAGTTTATATGGCTCAAGTTTTAAATATAACCTAATGCAAGTATACATTTGTCGTTGCTATCAATACCACAAAAATAATTTAAATCAATTACTAATCGTCCCAAAGTGTTCTTCCACTAAGCTACGCATGAGATATTTAATTCCTTGAGACTTTTGAGGCAAACCATTAACTTAGACACATGCACAGCAATCGCAATCTTGTATTCCCTGAGTTGGAATGGTCCAATTATTCTTGAACCAGGTATTACGGCTTAACCGATCTACCCTCCATTTTTTCTAGGTTTCTTCCGCGTTTTCAGTTAAGCTCACTATTGATATTATTCCATTGCTTGCCATAAGACGGAATATCGCGACAGAATGTCCCGATTATCGATTTAATACATTTCACCCATCATTCTCCGTTTTCGACGTCCACTAATTTGTTTAAGTATTCACGATGAAATATGACAAGCAACTCTGAACCGGCTGTTTGCGATACAGAATACTGATCCGAAGAATAAGTGGTACCATGGATAGATGGATAATCGGCTGGGTTTTACCATATTAAATTTTTGTTTACCTCCGACTGTGCATGTTTTTTATTTTTTTCGGTTAACATTAATTGTGTCCTGCGCCTTTTAATCTTCATCAGAATTTGAATGAACTCAGTACAAGGACTTCGAACATACATTTATATTTTGTTATTAACGTACAGCCACATATAAATGCATCAATAATAATAATAACTTCTAAAAGGAAAAAATTCCCAATGATATCCATTCTTATAATTACTTAACAATAGCGATAGCTTTAGTGTTAGCTAGCACACTGACCACTACGCCATTGCACCCGGTACTAATGTATAATGAATATACATGAGATTCGTTGGAACAAATTAGAATAAACATGATTTAGTTTTGCGCAACCATGGATCAGATAATTCAGGGATATCTTTTGTATGTAAAGCAAAACGAAGAAACAGTTGTTATCTTTCGTTTCTTTCAGGAACCTTCCAACAACTTTGAACTTTACAGAATATTGAAAGATTGATGTGTAGGCAAATATATTGCAACTCACGGTTACCAACGAAAATCCACGCCAAAACAGAAAAGATAGATCCTGTCATGACTATTCTTAATTTTATCTTTTTTGTATTAATTAACGATAGTAGTCTCATATCTCATACACTGCAACTTATTTCTTGTTAATTCTAATGCTTTCTCAAACGCCAGGCATAAATCTGTAATCAAACAAAAAAAATCTCTACTCCACAACTTCGGCGACCAATCAATCTATTTCTCTATTATTCGCCTCAATTAAGTAATATTGCTCACTATAAAATATTTACGATATTAATAATCCTCATCACGTTTACATTGTGAAAGCGTGATCAGTTAATAATTTTAGTTTTATAAGAGAATGACTTGCACAATTCTAGACAATCCATTAAACAACTGTTCTTGTTTCCCCTTGTTTTGTTTGACTTTCACAATATGGAAATTTTATGATATTCGATCGCGCAATATATCGACGAAGACCTAATCAATTCCATGCTGAGAAGTCCATTATCCACTCAGTGTTAATGTCGGAAAGATCACTTCTTCACTGGTGCTCGATATAATCGACATATTCTAGTGATAACGTTAATAACTATTATTCAATATCGAAACCGTTGCTTAAATAGGTAATCGCCTCAGTACTTACCATTAAACAGAATACCTCGGCCGAGTTTCTGCGAACTTTATACAGATTCATGTCATGAAAATTTCGAGAAAATAGTTTCTACTACCCTGGCCAGATTCGTAATCTTTCTTCAAAAGGGTCGTTGGAAATTTTCCTTCAGAATTACACTTGGTTTTTGTCAAATATATTGGTAATAAGGAAGATCATACAACAAAATTGTAGGATGTTAACATGATAACGGATTTCATCAATGCAAGAGCTTGTGTTTAAAGTTCTCAAAAAACAAAGTGGAAAATCAAATATAGGTGATAAACAATAAATATAAGAGTGATGAGTGTGGGAAAGGTGAAAAAGGACGTACTTTGGGCATCTGCGCCTTTACTTAAAATTTGCAGAGCTGCCGGCCTCGCTGCGTTTCCTTTAGAGAAGAAAGAAGATACACATACGAACAGAAAAGTATTGGTTTACAGTGTTGTATTGCATGGATTCATTTTTATGTTGGATTTCCTCTTCTTGTATAAAATTTTTGAAAGAACGCCACGTTTCGAAGCGGTAATGCTTTCACTTTCAATTAGGCATATAGTAGGTTCCATTAGGTTTGTCTATGGCTATTTCGAGATCTTTAGGTCACGAAACCGCATTTACTTGATGCTTTTGGCCATGGATAGTTTTGACGATAGGCTTAAGGATATAAAACTAGGAGTAGATGCGGACAGGTTTCGTAAAAGTGTCTCAAATCAAATGTTTAGTTTTCTTTCTGCCCTTATCATACTGTTTGTAGTAGCTTACATCATAGCGCCTCCAAGAGCGACTTTGGTCAGCTCATTATTTTTGTGGAGGTTATTTGTTTCCTCGATGTCCGCGAATTTAATTCAGCAAATGCACCTGTTGTCTCTTCGTCACCTCAACTGCAGACTGTCGCTATTGAACGAAGGTATTAGACTTCTTGTGACAAATAAAACCACGCCGTCAAGTGCCGGAAGAAATCTGTCACTGAAACAGCGCTGCAAGTTGTTGACTTCTCTTCATATGGACTTGTATCGGCTGAGCGAAGCGGTGAGGACAACCTTCGGAAGACTTGCTCTTTTGTATCTTTTTATGATGCAGGTTGACATCGTTACACGTTTATTCCGGGGGGTCTGGATGCTGAGTGTGCAGACTAAAAATGTCTATGCATATATTTCCTTCGCTTGGATGGTGTACTTAAACATCGCAGTATTCATCATCATCTTTTCAAGTCAGTCAACGTCCAAAAAGGTGATTGATTTCATTTTTATGATATATCCAAAATCATACATATGCAAATCATTCATCCTGTTTTTCTTTCCTCCTGTAACCAGTTGTCCCAGGTAAGTGTACTCTGAACAAACATCAAGGGGTACCTCTTTTAGTAGAATTGGTAATTGTGCTGCAAAAGAATTATACGTTACCTTAGTTTTTGATAAGTTTATCCTGAGTTCTATTTTCTGCCCCGCCGTGTTCAGGGGTGCTATGCCCTATCTTTTGGATGGTGTACTTAAACATCGCAGTATTCATCATCATCTTTTCAAGTCAGTCAACGTCCAAAAAGGTGAAAGAAAGAAAGCTTCCAATACGCACGGAATTGGGTTTTGATCGGAATTTTCGGCCATCCTGGCAGTTATTCCGACTGGAATCTCATTTGGTATGCTCTAACTCAGAATTCCGATTATGGAACGGAATTGAATTCCGTTTGTACCGGAATTGTTCTCACCTACAAAAAGTAGGTGGAATCTAGCATGTAAACAACAAACATGGCGGACCGACTGTCTGCTACGATAAAGATTTGGAAGAGGAGAACGAA
>KZ308652.1:23140-46528 GCA_000376725.2 Ladona fulva
GAGATTGAGACTAACAAGTCTCTTCTTACATCTAACCCTTCGTCATATGAGACAAGAAAAGAGAGAGATAGCTTGCAAAAGTACAATGAAGAAAACTACTTTGTGGATTAAATAACCTAAGCTAAGAGCTTAGGGAAAAATCTCCACTGCAGGAAAACACCCTCAAGAAGGAGGGTGTGAAAAACCTGCGAAACATACGGATAGAAAACTAAATTTGTTGATGAAAGTAGATTAATAGAGTTATAAAAGACATGAAGACAAATCAATAGAAATAACCAAAAAAAGAACGAATAACAACACATTAACATAAAAAACCTGTATCTTACAAAATTATCAAATTTGGAAGTGATTAGAAAATATACATAATTTTACTAAAAAGGACGTCAAATATTCAGAGCGAACCTTAGTTAATCAAAAACTGGCTAAAACAATTTAAAAGGACACAAGAATAAAATACAATATAAATGATAGAATAAGGAAGATAAAACACATTAAAACAAAAAAAGGAGGGAAAAAATCTTGGATGGCGGATAAGGTAGGGACGGAAAATTTTTCTGAAAGTGAAACAGACATTTTGTGATCCAAGTGGTTTGAAGGTGTTGTGATAGCCTGAGAGTAAATGAATGTGATATTAATAGCCTTAGAGTAAATGAGAAAGGAAATGTAGTCCTCAATCAGGGTTATTTAAGTATAACAGGGTCTTATTTATACTCGGGTAAATATGGTATGATATGCTCATGATTATTGCTTGTATACCAGCAGTGACACAGTTTCAAATGTTGTAGTAAAAGAGATATTATATTGTGATATACTAACAATTTCATTGCTGCTGTCTGAAAAATTCAAAGGCCACTCTATCATAAATTTATGTTTAGTTGGTTGGAGGAAGTTGGGGTTTCATTACCCGCATCGCCCTTTCTTATCTGGACTTTATGAGAAATAAACATTAACAAATTAATGAGGCTAAAGGCAATCCTTCATATAAAAATCCTTGGAAGGAATCTTAACTGTATTTCTTCAATGAAAAAAGAAACAGATTTTAATGTATTTATTCTGTTAATATATGACTAAGAGCAATTGGTTGGGTTCAAACAGCAAGATAATTCCAATCACGTCCATTTTAATAACTATTATAAATGAAAATTTCCTTTCAACAGAAAATATACCAACTTAAGGCTATAAAAATTCTTGTTGGTGATCACTGAGATCATTACAAGCGATCGGAGAAATAGACGGATTGCTGCATTACAGCAGATCGAAGCGTTTTCGTGCTCGCCGAGATCTGCGCTATTTCCTGTATATAAATTCGTATTTTAACGTTATCAATAAACTCAGAGGGTTTAAATTAAAACACGACAATTTGGTCCCGCGACCAAATCGTAGCGGACCAAATTTCCGGCTGCGATGTTTCTCCATTGTGTGTGTTAATAAATTGGAAAAATTTTCATTTCCAAGAGTCAAGGATTTCTTAGAAATGGCCTGACACTAATCCTCAACATCTTCCCGGAGACGGGAGCCGAAACGTCGATTTCAATCACATGAACCTGTTTAAACCTGCTGCTTTCTTATTCTCACTTGACTAGCAATATGTAATCGACCTTACAGTATTAAATTAGGTCGTTCTAAGACATCCTCTTTTCCAATTATATTGCCTCAATGATATTTTTAATGAAGTCGTTATGTTTTATAAAATGGCCGATGAATTTCATTTTTCTGAATATTTACCTAATATACGGAAATACAAAAAAATCTGAAGCATCTCAATTCCATTCATTCAGACTCAACAAATATATTTTTCAAATTTATTTGTATCATTTGGTGGTATCATTCCTTTTCTCTTTTCTTTTGTCTTTCATTTGTGATCTTAAATACTATTGTCACTTTTACAATTTGAAACTCAGAACTTACGCTTTCACTCTTAGGACAAGGTGAATATAAACATAAAATTTTCAGTTTTAGGAGATGATGACTTGCAGAATTCCAGAAAATCCATTACATAATGATGTTATTTCCACTAATAATGTTTTAATATAAAGGTATTGCTTTCGCAGTATAAAAATTCTACGGCATTCGATCGGGCTATTTTTTGACGAGAAAATGAGAAAGATCTTGAAGAGAAGGCTATTCTTCCGTCAATCCCGGGGAGTTTACTTTATCACTGGTTCTCAATTCAGTTTATTTATTCAGATGTGCGTTGCGTCAATACCACTTTAGCTACGCAAAACTGAAATAATCTATCGCCTCACATATCTTACTGCCGAAGTAAGTTATCGCCTCAAACCTTACTGATCAATAGGATGCATCGCAACAGTCTTACGACTTCTAGGAATTTTTTTCTTCAGAGCTTCAGTGAATTTTCATAGAATACATCCGTAATTTTTATACCCACGTAACTTGACTCTCCAAATACATTATTCAATAGAATATTGTGCAAATGAAGCACTCCAATCACCCATGTGAGTCCATAAAATCAGGTTTTCCTAACGCCACTGAATACTCCTTTTCTTTGAACAATTGGCACACGTAAAGGAATATACCCAGGTAATAGGGCCCTCTTTATTTTTGCATGAATAAGTTTGTGAAAATGAATTAGCATGAAAAATTGACAGTAACGCATTAATTTCCTTTCTGAACCCTCACAATTATCTTGATCTTTACCGAATGATAATTTACTACTGAAAAAAAACTACTATATCTAATAATAGTTTATATGGTTTTAAATATGACCCAATGCAAGTATACATTTATCGTCGCTATTAATACCATAATTACAATTTAAATCGATTACTAATCGCCCCATAAAGAAGGAAGTTATCTCGGGTTTCCTGCCGGTTTCTCCTTCGAAGTCGGTCGACGTCTCGGCTCCTTCCTTAGGAGCCATCCTCAGGACGAAGATCCACACGAGATCTTGCACGCCCTATGATGTTTTTCCACTAAGCTAAGCATAAGTTATTCGATTCCTACAGACTTTAGAGGAAACCATTAAATTAGACACATGGACAGCAATTGCAATCTTGTATTCCCTGAGTTGGAATGGTCTAATTATTCTTGAACCAGGTATTACAGCTTAACCGATCTACCCTCCATATTTTTTTTCTAGGTTTATATAGCGTTTTCAAATAATCTCACTATTGATGTTATTCCATTGCTTGCCATAAGACGGAATATCGCGACGGAATGTCCCGATTATCGATTTTATACGTTTCACCCCTGTCATTCTCCGTTATCGACGTCCACTAATTTGTTTAAGTATTCAGGTGAAGTATGACAAGAAACTCTGAACCAGTTGTTTGCGATACAGATTAGTGATCCGAAGAGAAATTGGTAATTTGGATAAATGGATAATCGGCTGGGTTTTACCATATTAAATTTTGACCTACCTCGGACTATGCATTTTGTATTATTTTCTTCAGTTAAAACCTGTATCTTACAAAATTATCAAATTTGGAAGTGATTAGAAAATATACATAATTTTACTAAAAAGGACGTCAAATATTCAGAGCGAACCTTAGTTAATCAAAAACTGGCTAAAACAATTTAAAAGGACACAAGAATAAAATACAATATAAATGATAGAATAAGGAAGATAAAACACATTAAAACAAAAAAAGGAGGGAAAAAATCTTGGATGGCGGATAAGGTAGGGACGGAAAATTTTTCTGAAAGTGAAACAGACATTTTGTGATCCAAGTGGTTTGAAGGTGTTGTGATAGCCTGAGAGTAAATGAATGTGATATTAATAGCCTTAGAGTAAATGAGAAAGGAAATGTAGTCCTCAATCAGGGTTATTTAAGTATAACAGGGTCTTATTTATACTCGGGTAAATATGGTATGATATGCTCATGATTATTGCTTGTATACCAGCAGTGACACAGTTTCAAATGTTGTAGTAAAAGAGATATTATATTGTGATATACTAACAATTTCATTGCTGCTGTCTGAAAAATTCAAAGGCCACTCTATCATAAATTTATGTTTAGTTGGTTGGAGGAAGTTGGGGTTTCATTACCCGCATCGCCCTTTCTTATCTGGACTTTATGAGAAATAAACATTAACAAATTAATGAGGCTAAAGGCAATCCTTCATATAAAAATCCTTGGAAGGAATCTTAACTGTATTTCTTCAATGAAAAAAGAAACAGATTTTAATGTATTTATTCTGTTAATATATGACTAAGAGCAATTGGTTGGGTTCAAACAGGAAGATAATTCCAATCACGTCCATTTTAATAACTATTATAAATGAAAATTTCCTTTCAACAGAAAATATACCAACTTAAGGCTATAAAAATTCTTGTTGGTGATCACTGAGATCATTACAAGCGATCGGAGAAATAGACGGATTGCTGCATTACAGCAGATCGAAGCGTTTTCGTGCTCGCCGAGATCTGCGCTATTTCCTGTATATAAATTCGTATTTTAACGTTATCAATAAACTCANGAATTTCACTATCCACTCAATGTTAATGTCGAAAAGATCACTTCTTCTCTGGTGCTCGATATAATAGACATATTCTAGTGATAACGTTAATAACTATTATTCAATAACGAAACCGTTGCTTAAATAGGTAATCGCCTCAGTACTTACCATTAAACAGAATACCTCGGCCGAGTTTCTGCGAACTTTATACAGATTCATGTCATGAAAATTTCGAGAAAATAGTTTCTACTACCCTGGCCAGATTCGTAATCTTTCTTCAAAAGGGTCGTTGGAAATTTTCCTTCAGAATTACACTTGGTTTTTGTCAAATATATTGGTAATAAGGAAGATCATACAACAAAATTGTAGGATGTTAACATGATAACGGATTTCATCAATGCATGGGCTTGTGTTTAAAGTTCTCAACCAACATAGTGGAAAATCTAATATAGGTGATAAACAATAAATATAAGAGTGATGAGTGTGGGAAAGGTGAAAAAGGACGTATTTTGGGCATCTGCGCCTTTACTTAAAATTTGCAGAGCTGCCGGCCTCGCTGCGTTTCCTTTAGAGAAGAAAGAAGATACACATACGAACAGAAAAGTATTGGTTTATAGTGTTGTATTGCATGGGTTCATTTTTATGTTGGATTTCCTCTTCTTGTATAAAATTTTTGAAAGAACGCCACGTTTCGAAGCGGTAATGCTTTCACTTTCAATTAGGCATATAGTAGGTTCCATTAGGTTTGTCTATGGCTATTTCGAGATTTTTAGGTCACGAAACCGCATTTACTTGATGCTTTTGGCCATGGATAGTTTTGACGATAGGCTTAAGGATATAAAACTAGGAGTAGATGCGGACAGGTTTCGTAAAAGTATCTTTAAGCAGATATTTAGTTTCTTATCTGCTCTTATCATACTTTTTGTAGTATCCTACATCATAGCGCCTCCATTAACTACTTTCGTCAGCTCATTATCTTTGTGGAGGTTTTTTGTTTCCTCGATGTCCGCGAATTTAGTTCAGCAAATGCACCTGATGTCTCTTCGTCACCTCAACTGCAGACTGGCGCTATTGAACGAAGGTATTAGACTTCTTGTGACAAATAAAACCACGCCGTCCATTGCTGGTGGAAATCTGTCACTGAAACAGCGCTGCAAGTTGTTGACTTCTCTTCATCTAGACTTGTACCGGCTGAGCGAAGCGGTGAGGACAACCTTTGGAAGACTTGCTTTTTTGTATCTGTTTATGATGCAGGTTGACATCGTTACACGTTTATTCCTGGGGGTCTGGATGCTGAGTGTGCAGTATAATAACGTCAATGCATATATTTACTTCGCTTGGATGGTGTACTCAAACATCGCAGTATTCATCATCATCGTTTCAAGTCAGTCGACGTCCAAAAAGGTGATTGAGTTCATTTTTGTGCTATATCCAAAATCATACATATGCAAATCATTCATCCTGTTTTTCTCTCCTGTTGTAATCAGTTGTCCCAGGTAAGTGTAATCTGAACAAACATCAAGGGGTACCTCTTGTAGTAGGATCGGTACTTGTGATGCAAAAGAATTATACATTACCTTATTTTTTGATAAGTTTATCCTGAGTTCTATTTTCTGCCCCGCTGTGTTCAGTTCTTGAAGTCTTGATGCTAGATCTTCACCGATAGTTGCAAAGCGTACCACATCATCTACGAAATACAAATGACTGATGTACTCTCCATTGATCCGTAGGCCTCTTTCCTCCTAGTCTAAGGTTTTAAAAACTTTTTCCGGAACGGCTGTAAAAAGAATTGCTGAAAGGTATAGTGCTAAATCCCTTGCAAAATCCAGCTTGTTCTCTGGGCTGGGCAGCTGCCAGGGACGTCTTCAGACGTGCAGCTAATACTCTCATGAACGTTTTGTAAATAACAGGAAGGAGGCTGATGGGGCGGTAGTTCTTCTAATCTTTCCTGTGCAAAAGGACAATATTTGCATGGTTGCATTCCTTCGGAATTCTCCCTTCTCTAAGGCAATTAGTGAATAACTGCGCTAGGACAGGAGAAATTTCTATAACACCAAGTTTCAGATATTCTGCTAAAACTCCATGAGCTCCTCCTGCCTTTCCATTCTTCATCTTCTTGATGGCATCTGTTACTACTTCTGGGAGAATAGAGGGGTATTTTCTGAGTTTCCTTTTTTCTTCTAGGTTTTCCTCTTCAACATTTCCTGTCTTCTTGTATATGTTGGTGAAGTATTCTGATACTGTCCTTAGTACTGGACAACCAAGATTTGTTTCTTTCCCATTTGCTAAGCGTTGTCTGACACTCTTCATGCTCTTGTTGTTCTCTATATCCTCTTGCACAATTCTTTCGTTAAAATTCATCACATCTTTCTTCATTACCACTCTGATAGACTTGCATAGCTCGACATATTCGATATTTTCCTTTGGCAAGTCTGAGTGCTTCAGTTGCTTTCGCTGTTTCATCATTTTCCTGATTCTGTCGCTGCACTTCTTATCTTTTGGTCTTTTTGGTGCGCTTGCTACTTCTTCTGCCACTGCCTTCAAGACTTCCATGACTTTGGCTTCCAGTTATTCTTCCTGAAGTGCTGAAAACCTATTTCTAAGTTCCAGCTGGAACTCTATCCTATTTTCTTATAATTTTGCAATACTTACCTCCTATTTCCTGCTTGAGACCAACTACTTTCGCCCCATTCAATCAACAAATTCTATTTCTCCTGAGACTCATTCGGAAGTTCGGCTGGTTTTACATTAACAGTATGATCTATTTATTACTCGCTGAGATACCTGCTCAGCCTCAACGGCCTTGTAAGATTGTGTGTAAAATAGTCTTATTTGTGTCTAATAAACTTTAAAACCTCTTAAATAAGTATAGGCATTAGGTTATCGTAAACGAAAACTGTTAATACCGTCACATTTCTCATTATTTGGAGCCACAATATAAAATCGACAATAACAGTACGAATCATAATAATTTCATTTTTCATAAGATTTTATGTCTGGTCGCAGTACCTTTAATCTTAGATTAGAAAAACAGCCTGCAATATATTGAAATAAACTTAAGGGGCAATTCCTATGGGAGCGCATTGAATTGGCTGCGCTTGAACTGTAGAATACAGGTAGATGAAAAGAAGCCAACTACGTCAGAGGAGATATGAGGTTCGACAGTAGGGACACGGCCATGATAAAATCAGTCGGGTGGAATTCGCCGTAATGTAATTGATTCTCTAGGATCGAACTGCAAACTCTCCACACACTAAGCAATTGCAAAGAATTCAATTTATTTATACAAAACCACAAAGTATGTTAAAAATACGACCCGGGTTGAAATAAATTGAATAAAAATAATAAAATAAAATAAATTGAATTCTTTGAATTGCTTTTTGTTATGGAATACCACCAAGTTAAGGTCGACACCATTGAATTTTTTCTCCACGCACTATTGTTAATTCACAGGTGTCTGGCGACCATTCATTATTCGGAAACATTCAGGCGTGGAAATAAAAATGTTCTTGGCTCACCGAAATACGTAACATCGGCACTATTCTGAAAGTAGGCGATTTAATCGCAAGTGGAAATGAAAGAGGATATCTATCGTTCATTGAGACCTCTTTTTCTCTGCAGTCGCCTTGTTGGTAAGGCGCCATTCCCCATTGAAGCGCAAATCGACAGAAAAAAGTACGGACCACCATTGTACTACTGTGTCGCCATTCACCTAGTCTACATGCATTTGAGTCTTTCAGCACTGTACTATGTGTTTTCAGACAATCTAGCCGTATCTGAATGGGAAAAATGTATCGAGTAGTTACAAAGTTGCTGGCTGACGTTTCTGTACTCGTCATTCTTGCTCAATTTTATTATTTATTTGTCCAAGCGTTCGGATGTGCACCGGCTGTTACAGGAGTTCGTTCTTTTGGACAAACACATGAAAAATTTCGAGAGGAAGAAGGGTTTTCCTCAACTAAAAAGTACGGTTCGCAAGGACATCCTTGTGGAGGGGCTGTATTTATTCTTATATTCGATAACATTTTACCAACTCTATGGAGGCGCTGAAAGAGGAGGACAGTATGTGTGTGTGTCATCTGCTTACATGTCGATCACCATGTCCACTCAACATTCTTTTTGCGCAATCTTATTTGGTACCTCAGAAATAGTGCTTCGCCTTAATTCCGAGTTAAAACTAAACTTGGAAACAATATCAGCTAAACAGGGCGCAGAAATACAGAAGTGCTATTCAACCAACTCCCAAACTACTCACTATTGAGAAGAGTACATTCTTGGAGATATACTCAACCAGCCATTTTCCGCACCAGCTGTTTCCTAGTTAACATCTTTTGGGTTACGATGCTTCTCACAGGGATTGGTGTAGTGTTAGATTCAACCGTGAACTGTTACTTTCATGCGAGAATTTTCTTCGTCGTCACAAGATTGAAGGATCAGGAGTATTGGGGTACTGCATCTATTATTTGGAATGCTTTCCAAGTATATATTCTGGTGTTAATTGTTTCTTCCTAGTAGTATAGTAGTAGTAGTAGTATTGTTAAAAGTGCTTCGACAGCTTAGGTCATTTCGCACGTAGGCCTCCACCTGGATTCGAACCCGGGACCGCCTTCACCGAGGTCGAACGCGTTGCCCACTTGGCTATCCGGGAGCCTTCGTTTCTTCCTGGTCATATGCTACTGAAGAGGTAAATATGCTTTGCAATATTAACTAATAAAGATAGTTTAACTAATTAATAAATTCTGAATATACCTCGTGGGACTTAATAGAGGTATTTCCAATTCAAATAGGGAGTCTCATCTCTTTTAGTAATATTAATACGCAATCCTCTAAATCCGTAGGAAGATAAACTAAGGAAACTTTCAATTATGCATGGCTAAGCAACAACTTTCCCATTCTATCTGCTCACGTCCTCGTGTAAATTTTCGTTACATTTTGCCGTAACAACTTAAATACACAAATTTAAAAATTAACCCCAGTTCTAAGCACAATTTTTTTCTTTCTTTAATTCTATTTTTTCTTCAATTGTTTACGGAAGGTTTTTTTTAAGAAACTCATTGTCATCAGGACTCCAAATATTAACGCTCTAAAAATACACAAATATCTCCCATCTTTTATCTTCATCAAATGGAGAGTAATTTCCTTTCCCTTGCATCATGGATCAAGAGCATTGGAATCGAGTTTTGGCATTATTTAGTAGTATCCAGTGTCATCTATTTCAATTTTGTTCATCGCGCTCTCCTTGTGACGAGGGAGGATATAATGGAGGTATTTTTTTTCCTCGTGTACTCATCACAATGAATGAAAGTTATACACTTGATAACCGAAAATACTCCGTCCGGGTTTACTTGGAAATGGACTTTATGTCAATAATAATTAAATTCATAATTATTCCGTACTTCTTTTTAAGCGATTTCCATGTTTCATTTTGTTGCAAGGTTTTTTCTTGTTTACACGTTTCCGTGAAAAATCATGATACCCGTGTTCTTTCCCGTACTTTAATCTTCCTTAGGACAGGTAAAATCAGTGTAAATAGAAATATTGTATTCCTGAGGTACAAAAATCTCCTTGTTTGCAATGAACATAAAAAGCACTAAGGAATGACAATATACAAAGTTTACCTTGATGTAAAGTACCAGAAATTTACCTGTGCCTGAAATTTTCATCAAGAAGTGTCTGACCTATTAAACTAGTTATTTTTCTCATCAAATTATTATCAGTACCAGATTTATTAAAATTATGTTTGATAATACCACATCAATATTAAGTGGGATAGAAATATTAATTTCAATCACATTTCCACTATGTAATTTAGAAAGACCTTATTTTACGCTCTAGAATTTCTTAGTAACATCAAAATCTTCATTAAAGTTATTTAATTCCAAAAGACTGTATCGCCCATTATGATTTTCAGCTAAAAATAAAGCAAAATGGTAAATTAAGTGGAGAGTAACCTTAGAGGAGATAATTCAGTTACACATAACATTGGCTGGCCAAAGGCTCGAAAATGAAGTCGTTCGAAACGCAGAGAAATATCAATATGATTTAGTTCATATTCAAAGGTGGTGCGAAAAACTGCAACTAGATCTTAATGAAAATCATGTTTCCAGTAAATTTCTTCAAAAGTAAACAGTTACATAAGAACCACCCATAAACAATTAGTGGAATGAATATTGTAGACACATTTTATGACTAATACAATTGGACGAATTTTGGAGGATCTCTTTATTTTCTGAATTCCCTTTATCTTTATAAGTGTTGAACAAAATTCTCACCACAGGGAGCCAAACTTACAGATACGATTTCATTGAAAATGTACCAAATACAACTGCATTACTGGTAAACACTAATCGCGTGAGATTCTTTTCGCGTTCAATTTTATATTATATGCAAACAGATAGCTACCTGCTAGCAAGACCTTACAAAATCAGGAGCAAATTTCGCAAAGGGACAAGGTACACATGACCACTTCTGGTTATTTCTTCCTTGACCATGGTTTGCTTATGGAAAAAGTGAATTCTTTACTTAATACCTAATATATGTAGAAAATTAAGCTAAGCTTTATTCTGTGTGTGAAGTAACGTGACTTCGTTGATTCTGCTTGATTTTCGTGGAAGTATTTCATTAATATTTACGTCAATAAAAGCTAATAAAAGATTTATAGCTCCTCTCAGCGCAAAACGTCAAAAAAGGTACATATCACAGGTCTACCTGAATGCCTTTCCTTCTCATGCTTACTGTCATGTTGGTTTGACACCATAAATTAATGAATGTATTTCCTTCTGCAACAGGAAACTACAATCGATATCTCTCTACCCTGGCCATATGATGATACTCCTTATTTCTTTATGAGGTAACTATTTCCGTTGAAAGCTGAATCAGTCATTGGTCCTCCAATGTCGAAGAGAAACGAAAATTGTTCATTCGATCATAGCGTTATTAACGCCGACGACCATGAGAGCTCTAAGTGCAGAAATATATCGGAATGTGACTGGTAGGAGTGCTGCTGGAAATTGTTGTTTTCCTTAACACATTCATAGTTTTTCGAGAGAATATCCGTAGTAATATGAGCGGATATCTTTTAGAGAAAGCAACTGTAAGAGACGTATACTGGACCTTCAACCCCATTCTGCTGTTCTGCAGATTATTGGGCCTAATCCCTTTCCCCATCACCAGGGACTTCCGTAGGAGAGACAGACATTCTAAAGTTATAATCTTCTACAGTGTATCAATTCTTCTAATAGCAGCAACGTTGATTATGTACAACACAACAGTCGGATCTCTAGAGCTTGCTAACTCCATTGGCGTAGTTGGTTTACAGACAAATCTAGCGACAATTTGGTTCAAAATATTGCATTTTGCTATTTTTTTAAACCTATTAACCATCCCTATTAAACATAAAGAAATTAGAGATGTGCTGTTGGGGTATTTTCGTCTGGATCAAGCGCTGGAGAAACTTCCCGCCGAAGTGGACTCGTATGCTGCAAGGAAGACAGTCGAAAGAGAAATATTCGGCGTTATGCTCATTTCCTGGACTGCCGTGGCTCTATCCCACCCTAAAATTGCGAAATATGAACTTGAACACATGGAAATTAGTTTCATTGACGCTTGCTATGTGGTTTCAGGGTACACAGCGGCGCAATTGCTACAGCTTCATCTGGTGTCAAGTCTAAAGTTGAGGTTGACTAAACTAAAGGATGATGTGAGAATTTTCTGCGATAAATATGTGGAGTGGCACCGATTATCGCTTAAAACGAAAGTTAAAGATTCGAGATACAGCTCTCGAATATTTGAGAGACGAGTGAAACTGTGGAGGTTGCTACACAGTCGAATATTTCACCTCAGCAGAGAAATTAATGGCATATTAGGGAGTCAAATGTTGTTTTACGGCACGTACTGTCTTCTGGAATCTAGTGCGGTTCTCTTCCATACCACGAACAGTTTCCTCTACATAGAAGCCGACCTCCGGTCCACATTCGAAGCAGCCAGGGGTATAATGTGGCTCACTATCGACCTTACCTATTTCTTCATGGTCGTCGCCTCATGTCAGTCAATAAAGGGCGAGGTAACTGTCATTCATCATACGAAAATACTGATCAAACGGTTTGACTTCGTGTCTTTAGATCACAAGCTATCACCAACAAAGCATCCATTTGCAGTTTTTTTAATCATACAGTTAAAGAGTAAATCTAACATATAATTAACATGTATTTCACAGTCGTGTGGGATATTACAGAGATATAAAATGCCAAACTTTAAATATTTTTTCGCGCCACATTTTTTGGGCGGAGGTAACTTCATCTTTGGTTCGATATCTCTGACCTTATATATCTGCGATAAAAAACCAGAATTAGGTTTTTATAGGGATAAAAGTATGCTGTTTCTTATAAAGAGAATTAGATGATTTACGAGGAGTGTCTTGTTTTGTAAATCTGAACTGAAAATGCCCTGTTTTTGGCGTCGTAGCGAAAATCGCAACATTTACATTGAATTCTTTTACTAACGGACGGCAATAAGAAAGTAAAACTTTTTATTTAAACACTTTGTATAAAGTAGTTACAAGGCACAAAGTTTCGTGTTTATTTCAATTGATATAAAAGGCCAAATTTTAAATTTTTTTCGAGCTATATTTTTTTGTGCCGATTTTGCTTCAAATCTCCTTCGCGGAATTCACTCATAAGTTTTCTTATTATTTTGTGTAATAGAGCAACAAAGGTTGTATAGGAATACGAAGTTGTTTTGCTCAACGTAATACTGCCTGAGATAACGTGTCTCAAAGTTGGTAATAATCGATGTCTAACTGTGGAAGGCTGTGGTAGGGGGTCAAACAAATGACTATATCTCAGCAAATATTCTATCGATGGATGTAAAACTTGGAAAATGTTCATAGAGAATATGAGTTTATGTTCACACAAAATTTCTTTGAAATCGGTTATGGTCGAGCGGGGCACTTCTCTAAAATTGGTCCACTTGACATGGTTTTACGGTATAATTCCATGAGTTTTTCTTCCTGTTGAGACAATTCGCAAGTGATAACTGATGAAATATGTTTCATATTAGCAAAGTTGTACGGACGGTGCAGTTAATTTCTTCTTGTAATTCCATTCTTCTACAAGTACGCTGTAACAATGTCTCCGTTATTGTTTGAGTTCGAGATTGCGACTGGAAAACTGATAGTGGGGCTCTTGCCACGGCCCAAATCATATCGTTATGGCTATGATAGAAGCACTTTGCTGGAAATCACTCCAGGCGAGAAGATTAGATCACAGTCAGAAGCTTTTCGAAAAATTCATCGGTTGAGAATTTTATGACGAAGTAGAAGACGCGATTCCAGTAAAATTAGGTAGGTAGTAGGTTCATAAATACTCGCGCCCTTTTGCTACCAAGTACGAGTTAAAAATTCTAATTGAAATCCTCCTTTGGCCTACCAATGCACATCATGCCATGCCAGCTAGTTTTATTATTTATTTATATTTCAACTTCCGATGGTCTTTGGTTTTTGTATATATACCTTATATTTATATCTGTCGATCATGAGCCTTCTTTTTATTATTTATTATATAATTTATTCTATTTATTATATCTATTTTTGTGCTTTATTGCAGACCAAGTAGGGCCCAGGGGGCCGCGTTTTTTAGACTTCTGAGACGTTCCATTTGAAATGCGCGCGTTGCGGCGCGCATTTCAAACCTTACGACTTGCTAAACCAGAGGCGATTGTCCAATTAATTAATTTCAAAATAGTACCGACATTTTACTCTTCATCAATGAAACTACCAACAAGATTCCAGCGGATAAAGTCTATCGAGGCCAGGAGCCGCTGTAAAATCAAATCCGGGCTTCCGGAGCGAACGCTTCCTTCCTTCCTTCCACATCATGCCATGCAAAACTCCTACATCTCCTACCCAACAACCAATTTCGTACGGCTTTTCATATGTAATATACTTCTTATTTTTTCAAAAGACAATTATTTGTCTCAGCCACTGTTACCACTCGTCCCGATCTGAAGCTTCTGCTTTCATATCCTCATATGAAAATCAATTAGTAGTCTGCATTGCAGTATTAATTAACGACGTTCTAGGTCGACCTCTCCCTTAATATTTTTCCCTCAGTTACATTCTTAATGAAGTCGTAACGTCTTATACTATGTCCGATGAATTTGTTATTTTTGGGTATTCACGTAATATACAGAAATTCAAATAACTCTAAGGCCTCTCAATTCCATGCTTTTTCCTCAACAAATATATTTTTCAAAATTATTTGTGTCGTTCCGAGTAATCCTTCATAAAAATGTCTTTTATTTGTGATCTTAGATATCCCCGTCACTTTTACAATTTGAAACCCAGAACTCATAAAATTTTCACTTTAAGGAGATGATGACTTGCAGAATTCTTGGAAATCCATTACATAATGATGTCATTTCCCCTAATAATGTTTTGATATAAAGGTATTGCCTTCTCAGTATAAAAATTCTACGGCATTCGATCGGGCTTTTGACGAAAACATGAGAAAGATCTGGAAGAGAAGTCCATTCTTCCCGCAATTTCGGAGAGTTGACTTCATCACTTGTGCTCAATTCAGTTAACTTATTCAGCTGTGCGTTACATTTTTGCTACTTTAGGTACGCAAGTCTTGCTGAAGTAGGTTAGTTATCGCCTCAAACCTTAGTGATCAACTGGAGGCCTCCCAAAAATTTCTTAGGACTTTTAGTAAAATTTTCCTTCAGAGCTTCACTTAATTTTGGAAGAATACATTCGTAATACAGTAGAAATTGAGGATTGAAAAAGAATTTCTGATATTAAAAACATTCGCTAATACTTGAGCTTGCNATACCACCAAGTTAAGGTCGACACCATTGAATTTTTTCTCCACGCACTATTGTTAATTCACAGGTGTCTGGCGACCATTCATTATTCGGAAACATTCAGGCGTGGAAATAAAAATGTTCTTGGCTCACCGAAATACGTAACATCGGCACTATTCTGAAAGTAGGCGATTTAATCGCAAGTGGAAATGAAAGAGGATATCTATCGTTCATTGAGACCTCTTTTTCTCTGCAGTCGCCTTGTTGGTAAGGCGCCATTCCCCATTGAAGCGCAAATCGACAGAAAAAAGTACGGACCACCATTGTACTACTGTGTCGCCATTCACCTAGTCTACATGCATTTGAGTCTTTCAGCACTGTACTATGTGTTTTCAGACAATCTAGCCGTATCTGAATGGGAAAAATGTATCGAGTAGTTACAAAGTTGCTGGCTGACGTTTCTGTACTCGTCATTCTTGCTCAATTTGATTATTTATTTGTCCAAGCGTTCGGATGTGCACCGGCTGTTACAGGAGTTCGTTCTTTTGGACAAACACATGAAAAATTTCGAGAGGAAGAAGGGTTTTCCTCAACTAAAAAGTACGGTTCGCAAGGACATCCTTGTGGAGGGGCTGTATTTATTCTTATATTCGATAACATTTTACCAACTCTATGGAGGCGCTGAAAGAGGAGGACAGTATGTGTGTGTGTCATCTGCTTACATGTCGATCACCATGTCCACTCAACATTCTTTTTGCGCAATCTTATTTGGTACCTCAGAAATAGTGCTTCGCCTTAATTCCGAGTTAAAACTAAACTTGGAAACAATATCAGCTAAACAGGGCGCAGAAATACAGAAGTGCTATTCAACCAACTCCCAAACTACTCACTATTGAGAAGAGTACATTCTTGGAGATATACTCAACCAGCCATTTTCCGCACCAGCTGTTTCCTAGTTAACATCTTTTGGGTTACGATGCTTCTCACAGGGATTGGTGTAGTGTTAGATTCAACCGTGAACTGTTACTTTCATGCGAGAATTTTCTTCGTCGTCACAAGATTGAAGGATCAGGAGTATTGGGGTACTGCATCTATTATTTGGAATGCTTTCCAAGTATATATTCTGGTGTTAATTGTTTCTTCCTAGTAGTATAGTAGTAGTAGTAGTATTGTTAAAAGTGCTTCGACAGCTTAGGTCATTTCGCACGTAGGCCTCCACCGGGATTCGAACCCGGGACCGCCTTCACCGAGGTCGAACGCGTTGCCCACTTGGCTATCCGGGAGCCTTCGTTTCTTCCTGGTCATATGCTACTGAAGAGGTAAATATGCTTTGCAATATTAACTAATAAAGATAGTTTAACTAATTAATAAATTCTGAATATACCTCGTGGGACTTAATAGAGGTATTTCCAATTCAACTAGGGAGTCTCATCTCTTTTAGTAATATTAATACGCAATCCTCTAAATACGTAGGAAGATAAACTAAGGAAACTTTCAATTATGCATGGCTAAGCAACAACTTTCCCATTCTATCTGCTCACGTCCTCGTGTAAATTTTCGTTACATTTTGCCGTAACAACTTAAATACACAAATTTAAAAATTAACCCCAGTTCTAAGCACAATTTTTTTCTTTCTTTAATTCTATTTTTTCTTCAATTGTTTACGGAAGGTTTTTTTTAAGAAACTCATTGTCATCAGGACTNGTAAACCTTGCAACACCGTTACGAAGAAGGTTATTCGCAACGATCGTAAGCGAAAGGAGATCGGGCATACCCATTGTCACGGAATTCTAATTCCGGTCGTTACGGAGAGGCTTCTTCGGAATTCTGGGATTACTCATTCCGTTCGTTACGAAAAGATAGGGCATAGCACCCCAGTTCTTGAAGTGTTGATACTAAATCTTCACCGATAGTTGCGAAGCGTACCATATCATCTACGAAATGCAAATGACTGATGTACTCTTCATTGATCCGTAGGTCTCTTTCCTCCTAGTATAAGGTTTTAAAGACTTCTACCAGAACGGCTGTCCCTTGTCTCACTCCGTTCTCAATCCGGAATGCCTCTGCTTCTTCGTGCAGCATTACAGAGGCTGTGTCGTCCTTGTAGATACTGCGTAAATGTTGGATGTACTTGGCATCTACATTGATCTGTATGCCTCTTTCATCCCAGTCTAAGGTTTTAAAATCTTTTTCCAGGACGGCTGTAAAAATAATTGATGAAAGGCAGCCGCCTTGTATCACTCCCTTCTCAATCCGTAATTCCTCTGTTTTTTCATGCAGCAATACAGAGGTCGTGGGATCCTTGTGGATATTGCGTAAAAGTTGGATGTACTTGGCATCTTTTCCTTGTTTTCCCAGTCCTTCCATTGTGGAGGAGGTACTTACCGAGTCAAAGGCCTGGGCATAGTCCACGAAGCAGAGAGCTAGTGGCATCTCGTATTCGTTCATTCTGCTGATAATTTCTTGCAGCGTGTGGATGTGGTCCATCGTGCTGAATCCCTTGCGAAATCCAGCTTGTTCTCAGGGCTGGGCAGCTGCCAGGGACTTCTTCAGACGTGCAGCTATCACTCTCATGAACGTTTTGTAAATAACAGGAAGGAGGCTGATGGGGCGGTGGTTCTTCAAATCTTTCTTGCTTCCTTCCTTGTGAAAAAGGACAATATCTGCATGGTTCCATTCCTTCGGAATTCTCCTTTGTCTAAGGCAATTAGTGAATAACTGCGCTGGGACGGGAGAAATTTCTGTAACACCAAGTTTCAGATATTCTGCTAAAACTCCATCTGCTCCTCCTGCCTTTCGATCCTTCATCTTCTTGATGGCCTCTGTTACTTCTTCTGGGAGAATATATCTATATAAAGGGCCATTCCATGTCAAGTGGACCAACGGTCCCCGCTCGACCATCACAGATTTCATTAAAATGTTGTGTGAAAATAACATCATATTCTCTATGAACATTTCCCAAGTTTTACATCCATCGATGTAATATTTGTTGAGATATAGTCATTTGTTTGACCCCCTACCCCAGCCTTCTACAGTTAGACATCGATTTTTAGCAACTTTGAGACACGTTATCTCAGGCAGTATGCCGTTGAGCAAAACAAAACTTCGTATTCATATACAACCTATGTTGCTCTATTACACAAAATAATAACAAATCTTTTATGAGCGAAATTTGCGAAGAAAATTTGAAGCAAATTCGGCCCATAAAGTTATAGCTCGAAAAAAATTTTTTTNTTAGTTATCGCCTCAAACCTTAGTGATCAACTGGAGGCCTCCCAAAAATTTCTTAGGACTTTTAGTAAAATTTTCCTTCAGAGCTTCACTTAATTTTGGAAGAATAAATTCGTAATACAGGAGAAATTGAGGATTGAAAAAGAATTTCTGATAATAAAAACATTCGATAATACTTGAGCTTGCCTTTGCAGTTTTTAAGTAAAATTGTAGCACAGAAACAAAGTTATTGGTGCTAATCTATCAATTTAAGAGAAATAAGTCCGGGAAATCGAAGAAGGACATATTTTGGGCATCTGCGCCTTTACTTAAAATTTGCAGAGTTACCGGCTTCGTTACATTTCCACTGCAGCGGAAAGAGTATGCGCACATTAACAGAAAAGTATTCATGTAAAGTGTTCTATTGAATGGGTTCTCTTTTTTGCTTTGGATATCCTCTACTTGCGTTTTCTATTCAAAGTAACGCCACGTATCGGCTCAGGGAAGACATTATTTATAATTTGGCAAATAGCATCATCTCTTAGATCAATTTATGGATTTTTTGAGATTTTTCGATTGCGTCATCGCATTTATTTCATGCTGTTGGCCATGGATAGTTTTGACGATAGGCTTAAGGATTTAAAACTAGGTGTAGACGAGGAAAAGTTTCGTAAAAGTGTCTTAAAGCAGACACTTAGCTTCTTTTTTGCTTTTGTTGCACTATTAGCTTTATCAATATTCTTATTTCGTTTTGCTTTAACAATTCGTAATATATTCAAATGGGGCAGGTATTGCGCTTCCTCATTCTTCGCGAATTTAATTCAGCAAATGCACCTGTTGTCTCTTAGACATCTTAACTGAAGAATATCGGTACTAAATGAAAGTATTTCACTTCTTGTGACAAATAAGACCTGGCTGTCAAGTGCTGGTAGAAATCTGTCTCTGAAACAGCGCTGCAAGTTGTTGACTTCTCTTCAACTGGACTTGTACCGGCTGAGCGAAGCGGTGAGGACAACCTTTGGAAGACTTGCTTTTTTGTATCTGTTTATGATGCAGGTTGACATCGTTACACGTTTATTCCTGGGGGTCTGGATGCTGAGTGTGCAGTATAATAACGTCAATGCATATATTTACTTCGCTTGGATGGTATACTCAAACATCGCAGTATTCATCATCATCGTTTCAAGTCAGTCAACGTCCAAAAAGGTGAATGGTTTCATTTGTATGCTATATAATTAAACTCACACCAATACGAATTATTGATTTTGACGACGCTTTCTCATCTTGACACGTATACTTCATAAAGAAACAGTCCAATTTTCATTGATACAATGATATATGTACGTTTTAAATATATGTATTGCTTTCGCTAGCTTCTTCTGATAATAATCGGTATCTTCCGATCACCGAATCCAGCCGTATCTCGCATTGTAGGTAGATACGATGAAAAGGTTGGAGAACGATGTTATTTCACCTTTTTCAGGCCCTATCTTTAATATGAAGCGAGTAAATGTGATTCAGCGGATAAAGTATAGTATAGTATTGTTAAAAGTGCCTCGACTGCTTTGGTCATTTCGCACTTAGGCCCCCACCGGGAATCGAACCCGGGACCGCTTTCGTCGAAGTCGAACGCGTTGCCCACTTGGCTATCCGGGAGCCATTCAGCGGATAAATCGTTTACCTCCGAGCTCGAGAAACTGCCGCGGAAGGCGATACGATTAGTTAAAATATGCTACGATAGTACAGCAAACTTTACGAAAATGGCCTTAGAAGTTAGTCGAATAAGAAGAAGTCGAAAGAAAGAAGATTAGAAGCTAGGCTGTGATTGCTGGATAAATTCAGAGAAAGGACGCTTGGGTTTGTCGTAATCGGTATTATAATGGTGTCATAAAAACTAAATGAAGAAGTCGCTAAATCTAGCAATTCCTAAATTGGCAACTATGAACTATAACGGCCATGCTATAAGTACGTGCATGACCATTTCCCTATTTCCGTGGGCAATGCGGGCGTCCATCCTTCCCTAGAATGCAGAGATGGGGGAGTTTGTAGAACTGAGGGGACGAATATGAGGAACTTTCTTGTTTTTGTCTGTGTGATCCCTGCCTGTGCATCCCTGAGGTTCCCCTCACATACTTTCTCCAATCCCTTCTTTCCCTAAGTTCTCTGCATTTGTATGCATCCTTAGAACAGGTACATTGTACCTGAACTAAAAGCTAAAGAGTACCTTGAAATTCACTCATTAATACATGCTGTTGAAATTGGTGTGTTAACCATGAATCCCAGCATTTATATTACCTGAGTATTGTGGCCCTACGTGGTTGAAATGAAATATTTATTTCTCAATTCATAGTCATAACATTAAAATTATTGAGATTTGAGTTGAACCTGGTTGTTGGTCTTGTATGTAAAGGAAGTCCAAAAAGATTAGGAAAATGAGACATTTTTTAAATGAAACACATAATTAATTGCTGAGGAGTTAAAAGGAGATTATAGTTTTGATAGGATCAAACCATCTTGTTAAGTAAATGATTTTTTTATGCATTGAAGTGAAGCAAATTGGTCCTTCGATGATTTCAGATACAGAGATAACAGCAAGCNATATTGTAGACACATTTTATGACTAATACAATTGGACGAATTTTGGAGGATCTCTTTATTTTCTGAATTCCCTTTATCTTTATAAGTGTTGAACAAAATTCTCACCACAGGGAGCCAAACTTACAGATACGATTTCATTGAAAATGTACCAAATACAACTGCATTACTGGTAAACACTAATCGCGTGAGATTCTTTTCGCGTTCAATTTTATATTATATGCAAACAGATAGCTACCTGCTAGCAAGACCTTACAAAATCAGGAGCAAATTTCGCAAAGGGACAAGGTACACATGACCACTTCTGGTTATTTCTTCCTTGACCATGGTTTGCTTATGGAAAAAGTGAATTCTTTACTTAATACCTAATATATGTAGAAAATTAAGCTAAGCTTTATTCTGTGTGTGAAGTAACGTGACTTCGTTGATTCTGCTTGATTTTCGTGGAAGTATTTCATTAATATTTACGTCAATAAAAGCTAATAAAAGATTTATAGCTCCTCTCAGCGCAAAACGTCAAAAAAGGTACATATCACAGGTCTACCTGAATGCCTTTCCTTCTCATGCTTACTGTCATGTTGGTTTGACACCATAAATTAATGAATGTATTTCCTTCTGCAACAGGAAACTACAATCGATATCTCTCTACCCTGGCCATATGATGATACTCCTTATTTCTTTATGAGGTAACTATTTCCGTTGAAAGCTGAATCAGTCATTGGTCCTCCAATGTCGAAGAGAAACGAAAATTGTTCATTCGATCATAGCGTTATTAACGCCAACAACCATGAGAGCTCTAAGTGCAGAAATATATCGGAATGTGACTGGTAGGAGTGCTGCTGGAAATTGTTGTTTTCCTTAACACATTCATAGTTTTTCGAGAGAATATCCGTAGTAATATGAGCGGATATCTTTTAGAGAAAGCAACTGTAAGAGACGTATACTGGACCTTCAACCCCATTCTGCTGTTCTGCAGATTATTGGGCCTAATCCCTTTCCCCATCACCAGGGACTTCCGTAGGAGAGACAGACATTCTAAAGTTATAATCTTCTACAGTGTATCAATTCTTCTAATAGCAGCAACGTTGATTATGTACAACACAACAGTCGGATCTCTAGAGCTTGCTAACTCCATTGGCGTAGTTGGTTTACAGACAAATCTAGCGACAATTTGGTTCAAAATATTGCATTTTGCTATTTTTTTAAACCTATTAACCATCCCTATTAAACATAAAGAAATTAGAGATGTGCTGTTGGGGTATTTTCGTCTGGATCAAGCGCTGGAGAAACTTCCCGCCGAAGTGGACACGAATGCTGCAAGGAAGACAGTCGAAAGAGAAATATTCGCCGTTATGCTCATTTCCTGGACTGCCGTGGCTCTATCCCACCCTAAAATTGCGAAATATGAACTTGAACACATGGAAATTAGTTTCATTGACGCTTGCTATGTGGTTTCAGGGTACACAGCGGCGCAATTGCTACAGCTTCATCTGGTGTCAAGTCTAAAGTTGAGGTTGACTCAACTAAAGGATGATGTGAGAATTTTCTGCGATAAATATGTGGAGTGGCACCGATTATCGCTTAAAACGAAAGTTAAAGATTCGAGATACAGCTCTCGAATATTTGAGAGACGAGTGAAACTGTGGAGGTTGCTACACAGTCGAATATTTCACCTCAGCAGAGAAATTAATGGCATATTAGGGAGTCAAATGTTGTTTTACGGCACGTACTGTCTTCTGGAATCTAGTGCGGTTCTCTTCCATACCACGAACAGTTTCCTCTACATAGAAGCCGACCTCCGGTCCACATTCGAAGCAGCCAGGGGTATAATGTGGCTCACTATCGACCTTACCTATTTCTTCATGGTCGTCGCCTCATGTCAGTCAATAAAGGGCGAGGTAACTGTCATTCACCATACGAAAATACTGATCAAACGGTTTGACTTCGTGTCTTTAGATCACAAGCTATCACCAACAAAGCATCCATTTGCAGTTTTTTTAATCATACAGTTAAAGAGTAAATCTAACATATAATTAACATGTATTTCACAGTCGTGTGGGATATTACAGAGATATAAAATGCCAAACTTTAAATATTTTTTCGCGCCACATTTTTTGGGCGGAGGTAACTTCATCTTTGGTTCGATATCTCGGACCTTATATATCTGCGATAAAAAACCAGAATTGGGTGTTTATAGGGATAAAAGTATGCCGTTTCTTATAAAGAGAATTAGAGGATTTACGAGGAGTCTCTTGTTTTGTAAATCTGAACTGAAAATGCCCTGTTTTTGGCGTAGTAGCGAAAATCGCAACATTTACATTGAATTCTTTTACTAACGGACGGCAATAAGAAAGTAAAACTTTT
>KZ308652.1:49634-138788 GCA_000376725.2 Ladona fulva
TTGAGTGCAAATGTTGTGATTTTCGTTACGACGCCGAAAATTGGGTATATTCAGCTCACATTTACAAAAAAAGACCCTCTCGAAACTTTTCCAAATTATTTTTAAAAGAGAGAGCATACTTTTATACCTCCAAAAACCTAACTCTGGTTTTTCTTCGCGGGCGTATAAAGCCCGAGAAATAGGGATGAAGATGAAGTTACCTCCGCCCGAAAAATGTGGCGCGAAAAAAATTTTAAGTTTGGCATTTTATATCTCTACAAATAAACATAACATTAATGCAATACTTTGATACTGGTGATACGCGATACTGGTGATGGTCGAGCGGGACCCTTCTCTAAAATTGGTCCACTTGACATGGAATGCCCCGATACGATTAGTTAAAATATGCTACGATAGTAAAGGAAACTTTACGAAAATAGCCTTAGACGGTAGAAATCCTTGAAAGAAAGAAGATTAGAAGCTAGGTTGCGATTGCTGAATAAATTCAGAGAAAAGACGCTTGCGTTTGTCGTGATCAGTATTATAATGGTGTCATAAATAACTAAATGAAGAAGTCGCTAAATCTAGCAATTGCTAAATTGGCAACTATGAGCTATAATGGCCATGCTATAAGGATGTGCGTGACCATTTCCCTATTTTCGTGGGCAATGCGTCCATTCTTCCCTAGAATGCAGAAATAGGGGGGTTTGTAGAATTGAGGGGACGAATGTGAGGAACTATCTTGTTTTTGTCTGTGTGATCCCTGTCTATGTGTCCCTGAGGTTCCCCTACATACTTTTTCCACTACCTTCTTTCCCTAAGTTCTCTGCATTTGTATGCATCCTTAGAACAGGTACATTGTACCTGAACTAAAAGCTAAAGAGTACCTTGAAATTCACTCATTAATACATGCTGTTGAAATTGGTGTGTTAACCATGAATCCCAGCATTTATATTACCTGAGTATTGTGGCCTTACGTGGTTGAAATGAATTATTTATTTCTCAATTCATAGTCATAACATTAAAATTATTGAGATTTGAGTTGAACCTGGTTGTTGGTCTTGTATGTAAAGGAAGTCCAAAAAGATTAGGAAAATGAGACATTTTTTAAATGAAACACATAATTAATTGCTGAGGAGTTAAAAGGAGATTATAGTTTTGATAGGATCAAACCATCTTGTTAAGTAAATGATTTTTTTATGCATTGAAGTGAAGCAAATTGGTCCTTCGATGATTTCAGATACAGAGATAACAGCAAGCAGAAGAAAATGGTAAAATAGCCAGAATTTAATTTAAGAAATACACTGCTTCTTTTTTAATTTATCATCTATAATATAGTTGGAGAGAAGAGTTTTTACTAATATTGGTAGATTATTTTTATTAGTAGAGTATTTGTAGAGTTATTGCTACTTTACTAAATCACTCTGGTAAGGTGTGACTTTGTAGAGAACCATCAAAGAGGGAGAGAGCATTAATTTTTAGTATCCACAAATTTATTTTTGGTGACTGGTTTCCCAAGAATCAGTCTAAATGTTCCCCACTTCAACAATCTACCACCCATGATAAATGATCAACAGGCAGTCTAAAGTCTGAAAAGGATCCTCTAATTTTTTTTGTTTAGACCTACCACTATAGAATATTCTAAACTTGGATATTATTCATTGATTCAGGAAAAGATAAAACTATCATAATTACCCTATCTCAGAAACAAAGACTTACTAATAATCAGCACTTAAAAACTGCATTTCCTCAAACATTTTTTTTTAGAAGATAAAACTATTATAATTACATACTGTTCAACATGCAGGGTGCAGGGAGACTAAAAAAGCTGAGTTACTGATATGTTTGTAATTTATAATGAGACACTACTGAATAACAATACTTATTGATAGTCTCCAGATAAAGGAATGCTACATTCCATTTGAAAATTTTATATCTAAATGTTCTACACTAATACGCAGTACCGTTAGGTCATCATAAGTGGTAAATAATATTAAAATTTCCAACTTATCATGAAATCGTGGTAGTTGAACATATTTGGGACAAAACTTATCCTTAATGGTTTACACATGTCTGGCTCACTGCTTCATAAAAAATAATACTTATAAATAAAATCATTATGCTTAAGCATTATTTTGTGGCTAACCATATTAAAGGAGAAAGAAAACTTGGTAATTTTTCCATGTTTTTTTATTGGGCAGTCGGCTTCACTAAAGGTTTTATGGTGATGCTAAAACCTTTAACAATACCGGTTGACAAATAAAAACATGCGAAAAATTTCCTAGTTTTCTTTCTCTTCTGAAATATTACTTAGTTGTGATGGTTTTGGTATGGTTTGGTAAGACCTTTATGCATTACATAGAGACATAGCTTTAAAAAATTCTGTGTTAGCTTTCTGTTTATACGAAGTTATTTACTATCAAAAAGCTCTCTAAAATATGGAATATGTATCCCACCATTTACTAACTATGAAATAATTTTTCTGAGGAGACTTGTTTCCTTTACATTGTAATATTATTCTTCATTAATTCTCAATTTTTTTGTGTTTTGCATCCCTTGAAAATGAGAAAGGCTGATTCAACAGGTGTTTTGGTATCAGAGATGATTCTCAAAGTCAAGGATAATCAAGCCAGGCGTGAGGTGAGAAATATTTCTAACCAACATTTCTTTGGTGGGATTTTTATTTTGAATTAGATCCTGGAATATTGTTGTTGCTTTCAGGAGCAGAAAAAAATCAAATCAGTTATCATAACATATCATGTCCTGCACAGATGTGAGGTTTCCAGAAATATGTTTTACCTTTTCAATAATTTAAGTACCTTGTCTGCTGTGCATAGGGCATCTTTGTTATTCATGTAATGTCATGTAAAGATTTTGTAATTATGATATAAAGATTAACTTAATTGACATAAGGACTGCATACAATGACAATCCTATTAATACAATTTACTTTAAAATGTTTGCTAGAATATAGCAAGTACTAACAGTAACCCATAATAGAAGAGGATGTTTCAGTCGACAGCCATAATTTTTTGTCACAAAATTTCAATGCATTGTTATAAAGTTTAACTTTTCATAAATTTAAAACAGTTTTGAATGTAATTTAATTGATTGGTGGTTTTTCAAAATGTCACCTATTTCCTCTGTGGAATTAAATATTTTTCCCTTAATTTAATCCTTCTATTATAGCACATATCTTACTTCTCTAATGAACACTCTTTAATAAGTTTAACTCTTCTTTAACAGTTACGCCTATTCTCACATCAATTGTTACACACAAAATTTCGCTTCACTGCATGTGGATTCTTCAGTCTTGACTTCAGCTTGCTTACATCAGTGAGTACAACTTAATGTTCTGGAATACAAGTTTAGTAAAAAGTTACATTTTCCTTTTAGACTATTTTAATGTTTACACTATAGACTACAGATTAATCTATGGCAAACATTCTTCGTCATCTCTCTGTATGGCGATATATCCGTAGCAGAGGTTCCTAATCTTTTCAGTCCCTGCAGCCCCTTAACTTTAAATACTGATTTCCTGCATCCAGTGGTGGATACCACCTTTTGCACAAACCAGCTCTTATGGTTTCCCAAGTTTGCAACACCAGTACCTAAATCTATCTGATACAATAAGACCTAATGATAAATGTCACAATCACTTTAAGAATATGCTGATTGTCTTATTCCTAAGCTATCTATAGCTAAACAGAGTGAAGTATTAGCAGAAAAGATCCCTATGAGACAGATGGGGGAAAGTAATGCGTTGGATATGATATCAGTGAATTAATCATATGAATAGGGAAAGTCATCTTGAGACAGTATCACAAAGAATGAAGAAGAGAATACATTGAAATATATATGGTCCAAGAGAAATAAAAAAGCAGGATATTACTAGTTTTGATTATTGTAGGTAAAACATACAGGAAATTTACAATGTAGTTTATCTTTTCATTGAATAGGTGTAACTTTTGGATAAAATTAGTATCACCTTAGTTTTTTTTCATTTTTTAACAAACATTTTGTTCCTGTTTTTGCAGGATCTGGTTTTACAATTATCTTTAATTCCACCTGTAGTAGGATTTGAGTAGAATAAAGGGAGACACACTCAACACAAACTGGTTGTAAACACTTTAATTCCCTCACAAGAACATGAATACACATCTAAAAATGATAATCGTGGTAACAACTGCTATCCACACAACATACAGAGTCTCTCTCTAGATTGCCATCTACAGGTGTTGTGTTAACAAAATAAAAACAAGAAAATCAGATTCTGCTATCCAAATTTGCAGTAAAATGAGACAAATCTCATTGATTTAGCTTTTTAAGAGAAATGCTACCACATTATGAGAAGACAGTACATTTAAACAAATAAGATTGTAATTTTGTAAGCATTAGAAAAATATTCATCCTATCATATTTCAATTTTTCAGATGACAGCAGCTGTGGTGACACATTTGGTTATTCTGGTGCAGTTCCAATTGGTAGAAAAGGACTCAGCTGCAATGTGCAATTGTTCAACAATGTCAATAACAACAGAAGCCTCTCCATTCAGCACAACAAACAGAACAGATTTCAGTGAAGGTTAAAATTGTGAGAAAACAAACTGAGTGATAATTCTGAATGAAGTGTTTGTAAGCAAGACATTTGAAAAACAAGTGACAAGAAAAAAATAAATATAAGTTTATACCAAGGGTGTAAACATTAATTGAAATAACAATTATAGTAGTTATATTATGCAGAGTAATCAGATTAATCATTTTTGAAGAGCTGATATATTTCTAGATTAGTATCCCAAATGGCAATAAAACACAAAATATCCTCTTACATCTACAGATTTTAACTAGGTAATAGATTTTTAATCAAATGAAAGATAACGTACCACTCCTATTAAAAATCGTTAAATATTATTTGATTTCAAAGGTGTCCTTTGAAACAAAAGTGTATCAATCTGGTTTGACCAAATAATTTTAGTATGGAGAATTCTCGCTGGTGAGAAACTATTGACATCCATCGTTGTTATCACACCAATTTCACTGTTAACTTGATTGTATTGTAAAACAACACAATAAATATCTAGTAGAGGCCTAAGAGTAAAAACATATTTTATCCACAAAGAATAAAATATCTTGTTTATTTTGTGTTGCTTCTGAAACAGCATTTCCTATTATGTACAACAAGATGACTTTAAGTAATTTTGAGCTTCTAATAATTTAAATTGCATTTATTGGGTTAATGAAACTAAAAAGGGCATACATATATTTTTGATACTTAAGTTAATCTGAGTAAATATACCATAAATTCAAGGATACATGATCATTTTTACATGCCTTGTAGCAATATTAAGGAAAAAATACCTCCAATTTAAGATGTTTACATCTGGTCTGAATCAATTCTGTTGTACTTCTTTTTATTTACTAAATCATATCAAAAGGAAAAAACTCGATCAAAGTTTTCACAAATCACTCTTAAATTCCAAAATCATTAAATAAATGAGACTCATAAGAGGGATAAGAACCACGAGGAGTGATAAATTTCGACATTATGAGCATGTTGTTTATTTCTATTAATTGATTCGTTTCCAAGTTGTGTGATGTTTCTATAATTTTCTTTGTCCTTATTTCCATCTTACATTTTGATTTTTTATTGTTTCATGAGTCCCACATCAAGTACATTACTTTTGTTAGTATTTCTGAGTTGAAGTACAAAAATGATTAATAATAAAAATAATAAAAGGACTTTATTCAGGGTGAGATTGAGACTAGCAAGTCTCTTCTTACATCTAACCCTTCGTCATATGAGACAAGAAAAGAGAGAGATAGCTTGCAAAAGTACAATGAAGAAAACTACTTTGTAGATTAAAAAACCTAAGCTAAGAGCTCAGGGAAAAATCTCCACTGCAGGAAAACACCCTCAAGAAGGGGGGTGTGAAAAACCTGTGAAACCTACAGATAGAAAACTAAATTTGTTGATGAAAGTAGATTAATAGAGTTATAAAAGACATGAAGACAAATCAATAGAAATAACCAAAAAAAGAACGAATAACAACACATTAACATAAAAAACCTGTATCTTACAAAATTATCAAATTTGGAAGTGATTAGAAAATATACATAATTTTACTAAAAAGGACGTCAAATATTCAGAGCGAACCTTAGTTAATCAAAAACTGGCTAAAACAATTTAAAAGGACACAAGAATAAAATACAATATAAATGATAGAATAAGGAAGATAAAACACATTAAAGGAAAAAATCTTGGATGGCGGATAAGGTAGGGACGGAAAATTTTTCTGAAAGTGAAACGGACAATTTGTGATCCAAGTGGTTTGAAGGAGTTGTGATAGCCTGAGTGTAAATGAATGTGATATTAATAGCCTTAGAATCAGGGTTATTTAAGTATATCAGGGTCTTATTTATACTCGGGTTAATATGGTATTATATGCTCATGATTATTGTTAGTATACCAGCAGTGTCACAGTTTCAAATGTTGTAGTAAAAGAGATATTATATTACAGTATTTATGATTTCGAAGAAGAATTGAAAGAGAGAATGCCAGGAATCAAGTCCCCGCTACGGCAGATTTTTTCTCTTTCATTTCTTCCTCAAAATTCAAGCATGTGAACCATGGGCGTCATCTTGTTTGTATACCTTGCTGTTTCCGGCTTACTGGGAGTTGCTATGATAATGAGGTGGCATCCTTGATGTCCTGCATGTGCAAAGTGGTGGTGCCATCTTTGATGGATCCTCCACAGCACACAGTGTACCATGATGGCCCAAGAAATTGAAGGAGAGATCATTCTGTCGCAGAAGCTTGGAGATCAGACCACCTGCCCGGAAAGTGGGGGACCTGGGTTTGATTCCCGACTATGGCAGACTTTTTCTCTTTCATTTCTTCTTCAAAATTCAAGCATGCATGTCTCCTAGTTTATATAGTAATTATGATTGTTGGTCAGGAAAATCTAGTAAGTTATCATTGACAATCCACAAATATTTATATGCACAGTAAGTAATAAGTTAATTTAATAAACTTGTTGAGGAGATAGTTGGTAGATAAATGTTAGTCCACCAACCATCTCCTCAACTATTAATTGGTTAATTTGTATCCAGTACTTTCAACCCAAATTGAGGCATATAACAAAGAAGGCCAAGGCCCACACCGGGCTGTAGAGCTGTGGATGATGATGACCTTCAAACATATCAATAGTTAATCCAGAAGAGAAATATTTGAACATATTACGTAGTATATTATATTATGATTGATGATGATGAACTGTATTGTCTTAGTTGCACTCTTGAATAGCACTCCTTTATCAACACTGTATAAAGTTCATTAAATATATAAAATTATCTACTTTCACTGTCTTAGGAGAATTAATTACCTCTTTCCCATTCTTAAGTGATAATTATAACCTGCTACTTAATGCGACTGCTTACTGGTGCTGCTATCTCATACTCTTCAACCAAATTCTTTTGAGATTGGTCAATCAGATTCCCATAAATCTTCTAATTTACAAGAATAGGAAGGAAGTACCGACTTCCCCTTAGTATTTTCTCATTGATGAAAGTAACATGCACTAGGTGCAAGAGTACTATTTTAGTTTATCTTAACACTCTTTAATCTTTCAAACCCAGCATTTTCTTGGCATTCAATCAGCATGCTAATATCACATTTTTTTTTGGGTCACTTGAGGTAACATTCCAGAAATTCAACCTTCTCTCTCCCATATATACACGTGAAGTCCATATAGCACAAGATCCTTATATTGGACTAAATATTTGTCCTTAAGGTTGTTGGACAATGCAATGTTTGTACATGGCATTATAACTGTGTTTACTTCCCTCACTTGTCACACACAACTGCTTGAATCTTGTGGTGAAAATTAGTGAATTGTAATTATCAGTAAGACTGACTTTCAACCATTGGAATTCTTCAAGTGCTGATTTCAGGGATGTTCTGTGGAATATTGGCACCCCATCCTACATTAATACTTGAGTAACATTTATTATTTCATGGCTTACTTATTTTTCAAAAGAATATTTTTGGTATTCATAAGAATTGCTAACATGATATTTTTCAATATATATAATAAAGAGAGGACCCACGGTAAGGTGGTGAAACATAGGTTCATCTGTACCTAACCATGGGTCAACATTGGTGAGGATAGGACCCTATCCATATTTAAGTCAGTGACTCATTCATATATATTTAAATAAATTTATTTTCCATTTTCTTAACAATGCAATTTTTCAAATTACAAGGTAATGGTTATAACAGATAACTTCTTCTTTACACCTGGGTTCTTTCAATCATTTTTCCAGTTCTTCATTTGTTATAAAATGTTATTTATTGACCTCATACATTGACACTCAACCAGAGGTACCAAATATAACTCAATATGACTTTTTCTTTTATCTACTTGGTTTGTGCAGCCATACCATGAGCTTATACCCTTGCCAGTGTAGCTCTCAGGGCCATTGGAGTGTGCAACCCTTTCTACTGCAATAGAGTGGTGGCCAAAGGGTGACTACATCTATTACAAGAATTTATTTATTCCTACATCTGACTGAATGTAGAGGAAATATTTTCAGATGTACTCTCAAATGCCCCAAGGTAGAAATATTTCCCCTACCAATCTAAGGTATGTCAAATGATGCATCATCAAACATTAAACTTCTTATTCTGATAGGATTTCTCTTACACCAGAAATGTGAGCAGCTTACATACAATCAATTTTTTCTCCTTGATGGCAATTACTTTGAATGAATTGCAGAGGGAAAACCAGAAGGACAAAAATCATGCTTGGAAATTTCAGATTTAGGCAAATATATTTAAAAATATGTTTCAAAACTGTATCCAAAGTTACTGCATCTTGTGGAAAAGCAATGTTGCTTCATGATGACATAATAATAAATCTCCAGATGTTATAATGGTTGAAGGAATGTAGGAAAAGTAATGAAAGGACTATTTCTAATATAATCTTTGAAAGGAAACAACCAAATATTGGAAAATCTTAAAGCATTCACACACAGAAGGCACAAATAATAGGCTTTTTAAATAATTTCTTAAACTAAAATCTACGGCGGTGGCCGTGATATTGTGGAAATGCATGATATTACACAGATATTTACTTTTCCACAGGAATTTATTATGGAACTACTGGTTTTGGCTACATGGCCATCGTCAGGTTCACAAAACACTATATAAGCGAACAGGCAAATACAAAAAACATGGGAATACAAAGTAACAATCAATTAGGAAGGGGTAGGAGAAGAAGGTGGGAGGGAGGGGGAGGAAAGGTAAGGATTACTGGTAATGGAAGCATGGGGTGAGAGGGCAGATTCCAAGATGGGGAGGGAGAAAGAAAGAGGTATTCATTAGTAAGGGAACAATGAGGAAAGGAGAGGCGACGCATGATCTCAAGTTGTTCCAGGGCGTTGAGGCGAGGACCTTTAGTACTACCCCAACACCATGGAACATAATAAAATATACATAATCATTATAAATATTGAGATTAAAAAATTTATCATATTCTTCCTGTTTCCCCTTTTCTTAGAAAATACATTATTTGCCAATACTTCATATAACTTTATTGCTAAATATGCTTTTACAGAGTTTCAATCTCAGTTAGTGTCTGTTACATTTGTTTCACTGCCTAAACACTTGTTGTGTTTGCTGTGGTTTGACAATTACACTGTACAGCCTTAGCACTTTCTGATAATTGGAACTGAATTAAAACTACCAAATGGGTCACCACAGCTGCTGTCATCTGAAAAATTAAAAGATGATAAATTGACAAATATTTTATGAGAAAGTAACAATGTCATTGGTTAAAATTTATAGAATGCTCACAAGTGAGATGCAGTCTCTCAATGTATCACTCAATGTGATTAATCTATCATTTTGTAGTAGGAGACACTGATTGCTTTTGAGAAAGTATTCAGAATTAAAACTTATTGAAACTGAGTTTTGGATTTTTATAGAAAAAGTTTTGCTGTTGATTTTCCTTTCCTGCAAAAGCTGCAAAATGTTTTCTAAAAAAATTCTAGCAAAGACAATATTGAATCCATAAATAGTAACATCACAGTTAAATGAAAAGCTTTTTAAATGTTGCATTTTAAATTGTCAAGATGTCTTTCATGCAATAGTTATAAATACTATTACCTTATATTTTAAGTTGACAAAATGAATAAACATTAAACAAAAAAGTTACTTGTTCTTTTTATTTATTTGTGCACCAATATTTTCACACTGGAATTGAATATTTTGAAGAGTATTTAGTTCAAGATACCTTTCAATGTTCCATTCCCCTCTTGTAAGCTAGAACTATCAGCAGAATTATTTTGCAACTCCATATTAATATTAAAGATTGCAATGCTTATAAAAGAATTCTTGGAGCATTAACATTAAATTTACTTTGCGAGTTTCTAAATGTGACCAAAGAAAAACAATGAGCAGAATAAAATGAAGAAGAATATAAAAATTTTAATGGTACTACAATGAATCTAATGTGGATTTTAGATAATTTTTAGAGCTGAGGCTCCATCTCCTCCATCTGAACAGAGAAACTTTCATTCAGGTACTCTTTGGCCTAGTTATGATAATGTTTGGCCTTTCTTACAATTACAGATTATTTCATGCTTAAATACCCATCATCATCATAAAGTATCTTTTCAATCATGGAAGATAACCTTCCAGGATATTCAAGTATCTATTTTCTACACTTCTCTTTATCACATTTTGTTCTCCTGTATTATTTATACACTGATATCCTCTATGCATTTTACTTTGGTTTTATTCTAACTGCCCTTAGGTGTCTATGCATCCTGGTATGCCAATGGTCTTGGTCCTGCAGAATCTGTGATCATGCTGTTCATTCTGATTTTATTTTCTTTATTACTACTTTCCTTGATGAGTCTCTCTATATTCTTTTCTACATGCATAAGGCAATACTGATTGGTCCAAAAAACCCTGTAATATGGAGGGCATCTAGCTGTATCAATTAAGGGCCCCTGCCTAATTCACTGGGAGAAGATTCCCATATTCTTCCGTAACTCTCTGTATGTGCTTCATATCACAGTAGATTAATTTTTGTGAGAAATAAATTTTACATACCAAATTATTTGCAGGTTAATTCAAAAGCTACAGGGAAGCTCCAGATATATAACTAATATATGGCTAAAAAGAAATTTTATAAACAAATTTATAGTAAAATAAGATAGATAGTTGTACATACTCACTGATGTAAGCAAAGTGAAGTCAAGACTGAAGAATCCACATGCACTGAAGCGAAATTTTGTGTGCAGCAATTGATGAGAAAATAACTGTAACTGTTGAGGAAGAATGTAAGCTAATTTAAAAAATCAAAATTTCAAAGAAAATTATATAATTTAATGAACAGTTAATATGACCAAACTTCTGATTTTCTAAACTCTTTGTCTATTCCCCTGGAACACAGGCAATTTTCATTAAGTTTCTATACATTTCTATACATGTTGTGCTTGACCAGCTCAAATCTGGGCCAATTTCCCCTTTCCTCCTATGTCTTTGGATAATGTTTCAAAAACTTCAGGAAATAAAATACCTCCCCAGAGATAATAGTACCTGTATTGCCCTGTCAAATTGATACATAAGGTCACATTATAAATACTGTTAAAATTCATGAAAAACTTATACCATAAATACATATGAATAAAATTTATATTTTCACATAGTAGTTGTATTGTTAATAGATTTCTGACATCTTAGGCCATTCTGCACGTAAGTCTCCACCAGGAATCAAACCTGAGACCACTTCCACCAAGGGTAAACACACAGCACACTTGGATATCTGGAAGCCCATATTTTCACAAAAATTTATGTTAAAAAGCAGGATACATCTTATCGGAGGATTTAGATTTCCCATGAAATTCATAACCATAGATCAAGAATACAGTCCCAAAAACTTTGCTGTATTTTATTCAGTGATATATCAGCTATTGAATAAGTTATTTATGTATGCACGTGAATCAATAAGACACCTCAGGCAAGTTATTATTTAAATGATTATCTTTGCAAGATATGAGGATTAATGGTAAATGAAATGATACTTTTTGCACCAGGTAGAAGTTGATAAAATATTTTAGGAAATTATTCAAGATAAACATCTCTGAATTAAAGAAATATAAAAAAGGAATATTTTTCACCTCTCGCCTAGCTTGGTTGTCTTTGACTTTGAGCAGAACCTCTGATACTAATACACCAGTTGAATCGGCCTTCCTCATTTTTAATGAATATGAAATACAAGAGAGAAAATATTATTGCAGAGTTATATTTCAAGTATAAATGCTCCACTACTTTTTAGAGTATTTTTTCTATAACCAGTATAGATTTGAACTTCGTACATTTAGAGGACTTCCAATATACACCAAACAACATTTGGATCATTATAGCTCTTAGAGCTTAAGTAAATCAGTTTCAGAATCAAAATTCTAACAAGATCATATTTAGAATACCTTACAATAGAAAATTTGGAATTAAGCCTTTTATTGAGAGCAGAAGTTTGCAGATTGGCCCTTGCGTATGTGCTAAAATAAATTTGAAAAGAATATATTCTTAAGTTTTCTATCAGAAAAACATATTTCAGGCAGTATTCCTAAGTGGCTCTCTGCTTACCTTAATTGAAAAGGAGATGGAAAATATATTGTTTAATTCAATTAGCAAATACATTCGTTTTCTTGTACTCAAAGTTGATGTTAAACCATTTTATGTGGATTTTCATTTGCAACTGTGAATGGTACACTTATCACAAGGATTAAGGAAACATGAACCTCTTTACACAATAAAGTCATGCAGCTGATCACAAAGGAATAACAAGTGTGAAAAATAGTGACATGACTGGGACTCGAATTCATGTCTTCCACTTTCCATGCGTATTCTAATGCTGCTAACTACCATGCCACGTCTCTTCCACACTGTCAAGGAAATGCTCTGTGAGCAAGGCGAGCAGCCTCCAACTTAGTGGCATGAACTGCTGCAGTCTTTTGATAGAAAAATGTTCCCCACCCATGGTTTATAAAGATATGTTCTTCAAGTTCTCAGTTCAAATGATGAGTAGTTACTTACAGCGAGCAAAAATGTCTGCCACATTAGGGGAAGAATGGTGAATGATTTAGTCTTATTTTCAAATATATATTAAATAATTTAATCTAGAGACTATCATTTGGGCTTAAGCACAGAAAGTATATCAGCCTTAGGAAAGAAAGGTAAAAAATCAGCTTGTCTTTACGATTAAAATATTCGTAAAAGCTGTAATAAATCAGCTTTGGATCACCTGCTTTGATACCGATTGGCTGGAAGTTAAAACGAGGAGGACCATACCAAGGTTGAATATTATCCAAAGTATCAGGGCGATGAGCCAGTTAGCCTGATCCTGAACCTGGACACCTGACAGCACAGTTGCGGTAAAGTAAAACAATACAGTGGAATCCACAAAAGTGTAAATTCCTTGAAACACTGAGATGATGCCGAAGGTTTTGTCCAGACGACGATTAAGGTGAAAGAGTAACAGATGCTGTGTCTTCCAAAACACCACATCGGAGTCCATGATTTTGAACGAGGAGTTTATTCCTTTCTCCTGGGAAAGTTTACGCATTATGTTGGAGTTCAAGAGGGATATCCTAACAGTTAGATGACGATAGAGGTTGTGAACGAGGCAATGAGCGGAAGCCATTACAAACGAGGTGTAACCGGTAAGAAAGAACTGCAATATTCCACCAACGCCTGAATAGTTTATCTTCGACGGATTCCACGATATTAAAAATAATATTATCCACAGCACCATGATGAACATTTCCCGATCAACGCAACTCCTGAGACGATATATATCGTCTCCGCATCTTAGGCTACCCATGGAATTTTCTAAATCGTCTAATTCTCTTAGAGAAGCGTGGATTTCGCAGCGTTTATAGAGGTATGCCAACGCGACAGAGAAGACTAACATATGGTGAACGATGACCCAGAACTTTTGCATTGTCATGTCCACGATTGACCATCCATTCAGAATGATTACGTCCACAAAAGAAAAGTATGACGTGTATATAATTATTAACAATGAGGTCAGATGAAGCGATGCACTGTAGAGGAGTGACCAGCGATCAGAAATCTTTTCACCGGCGATACCAATAGGAAATGGTGCCATGCCTAATATTCTGCTGTAAATTAGCAGTGGTTTAAGGGACCAATAGATATCACGGCTGTTCATTTTTGCCTCTTTCAAAACAGTCGTTCGGAGATTTCGCTTCATACTGACTTCATAGCAGTTGAAATATGGAATCATCAAAATTCACGTTCATCTTTCTTTCTCGATTTGGATTATTACGTAAATTATAGAGCAGTGTTTATTTTTTAAGTTATTGAACGCAACTATCTTCAAAATACAACGAACTAGACTTCGATTTGGACGATTGAGGTGTCCAAACGAGAGAATAATCTTAACGAATACGAAATAATATTTTATCCAAAGTAAACTGAAGAATATACATCGTCAGAGAAAGAGTGATATATTACCTGGCAGTTTCAATCCAATTTTCCATATGACATAAGTATTTATTCATCTTTAGATCAATATCCCATCGTATGAGCACAATGGGTCACAATCAAACGACTGATGCAGAGGGAGTTATCAAGCTATTTCATTTGGTCCATTAACAAATTAATGGACGTCAAAACCGGAGTGTGACTGGCAAGAAACGCCTTAAATCGATAATCGGATTATTCCACCGCAGTAATCGAAAATCACAGGACATTATTAGTGAATATCTGTACACGAAAGATCAATTTGAGATAACATCAGAATAAGGATTGAATACGGATTCATTTTTCTAAGATTTATCTTCGATCTTGTATTCGTCATGCAGCGTATCAGAACTTGATTTTTTACAATAGTAGGGTATACATGAATGAAGATAAATGTATTTAGTCTAAACAAATTGTTTCCAATCTTTCTATTGTTGCGTCCCATGTTTCATTTTTTTTGCAAATATCAGATCCCACCAAGGCATGAAAGAAAGTTAATTCTTAAAATGTCTCGCTTTTTTACTTGCGAAATTAGTGTTAACATTCGTAACAGTAATGAGGAAATTAGAGACCGAAGTACGTATGGGGAAGAATAACCTTGCAAAGCGCAGCCACGGAGAACCATAACTCCCACTGGTCCACGCGGTTTGTCTGTAAGCAAACCACGGCTCTTTAGAGCTTTTAAAACTATAATGTATTAACATAGCCGTAATCCTTTATTTCCTATGTAGATATTAAAAATATGAGCCTGTAATTACTGGGTAATGAATAAGCAGAAAGGTTGCGTGACGAACATGAAAGAAATATTTTACGTTCTTTTGGCGCATGCAAGGAAACAGAATGACACAAAAACTTTAAACCAGAAAGATTTGAAGATTTTAGAAAATATTGGAATAGTTGACGACGCGAATAATGCAACAAGAGAAAACTTAACATGCAAGTCAATGGCAAAGGGTGATTTATAGTATTAGTATATTGGCGACTTTAATACAAAACTTTTCAACTAACTCGTATCCCTAAGAAATAAATTCTTTCGGATTGATGGACGAGGTAAATTTTAATGCATAAAATATTTTCATGAAATATTCGCTGAGGCATTTGACAGATTGCCAATCGACGTGAATAAATTAAAGGAGAAAATGGAGTTAACGGAAAATTTGACATATCGCAGAAGGTAGAAATTAAGTAAATAGTAGAGGTAAATCTCTAAATTTACTTCCATCCAGAATGGGCCCAAAAGTGCTGAATAAGCCAAAATAATGAATGAATTTCTTTTGATTGACTGACTTGAAGCGATGAAGATGAAGTCGAACATGTATGACTAACCCATTCAGGTGAATCGTACGCCGCAACTCTAGACCACAAGCCCCAGTGGGAGGAAAGTCAACCTACGTTGTTTCAAAGATTGATTTCAATAAATAATTGGTGAAGAAGTTTTAGTTGAAATAGGAAAACTAACGGTTTGTTTAAAACCGAAGATTTGCTTCCTTTATTGAGGTGGCGAAGAGATTATGGATGGATGAAGGCTTATCGGGTTTCCAACCGGGTTGTTTCTTTGATTAAAACCGGCGTTCCTACTCCTGTCTCCGGTGACATCTTCCGGATGACGTCACTTCCTCTTCTCCGAATACTCTGGGGTTACTTCATCCTGAAGGAGTCTCCGGATATCGAAGAAACAACCCGGTTTGAAACCCGAGAAGTCTTTAACCGAGTAATTCACCGGGAAAGAGCGAGGTCAGGCTGTCGTGAGCGGTCGCGTTCGACATAAATTCGCGGGGTTCGATCCTCAGGTCGGCCGAGATTCATTGAGACGGCGAATCATGCTTGAGAGTTTTATTCTCTTTTGACAACAGTACAAAATACTATAAACACAGTCAGTAACTCACTTGGAGGAGACTTCGGTAGGACCCAGCCCATCGCGGATGGCGGCGCAGACACTCATCGGTCCTGCGTCCACACCCTTAGGTGCAGACCTCAGACCGACCGACCTACCGACGACCGATGACTTTCTGACCCGACGTTCGACAACCACCAATCGACCTGCTCACGTTCACTCCCACGACCCTCTCTCACCGACCATCACTGCGACCATCCACCCCCACGACCGTCCTTTTTCTCGCTCGAGGACCTCCCTTATATACACGATGTTTGTAACCGAAAATGGCGGGGGGACGCAGGTCGTTGTCCGAGGTCACGACGGAAATGCAGTGGGAGGAAGGGAAGGGGTAGAAAGAGTTCGGGAAGAGTCCAGAGAAAGATCTAGAAAGGGTTTGGTCCGGTGACCGGAAGAAAGTACAGAGGGTAAGGGTTGGAACGAATTTAGAAAAGGTTTGAGTCCAAGAAGAAGGTCCAGCGAAATGTCGAGGAAAGGAAGTTAAGACAAAGGGATGGTTCGGAAAAGAAGGGATGTTGGAGGACTCTGATGCGACCCCTGGCGAGGGCCAACGATCGGTTCCGAGAAGGCGAGGCGTGGGTGCCTGAAAAAGGGGTCATTGGCACTTTTGGGGGTCGCGGCTTGGGAAGGGAACAAGAGGAGTGGCAGGGGCTGTTCCGCGTCTTGTTCCTTGCCCCCGGCAACATACAAATGCAGTCCGGCTGTTACATAATCTAATTCACCCCCCGTGACATTAATGGATCCTCCCAACAAGGTTATAGAAGGGTTTGCGGAATTGAATTAACAAAAATTCAGGAAATAAAATACCTCCCTATAGATAATAAGCAGAAGAAAGTTACATAAGGTCGTCAAAAGGCCAAAAGTTGGCGTTATTTTATTCAAGATATACACGCAAAGGAGGTCAAAAATAGAAAAGGATCCATTCGCAATAGAGAAGGCTGAAAATTCCTTAACAGAGAAAGACAGAAGAGGCTGCACAGGGTCAGCGTTTATGGGTAGCTGAATGATTACCTTAGAATGGTGAAAGTTTGGACACAAAAAAAAATATATANTGAGAGATGAGAGAATCCATAAAGAAATAAAGAATTTTTGCAAATTGGAGCAAAATAATTGGGAATGATAGTTCCAAGGAATCCCCTGAAATACATATTGATTCCCAAAAATTACGATCCAATGAAACGCCCTTACATTAGAGTGTCTGACAGGAAATCGAGTGCGGCTAGATTTCTTCCATAAACCGGGCCGGATATCTCAATAGAGCAACCAACTGGAAACTAGGAGACCCGCGTTCGAGCCCCGATCCTGTGAGACTGTGAGGTAATTTCCTTTGTAGGTTTATAAATATACTAGCTGAAGTGCCCGTTGATTCTCAACGGGGAAAATAGATGTCGAATTAAATATAATATACCTATTTGTAACATAAGAGAAAATAACATCTCGCATCATCTCGTAGTTTAGTCCAACGGGACAGGTTATCGAAAACAAAAATTTTCTAATCAAAGTTCGAGGCCGAAATCTACAATCAACAATAAGAATGTGAATCATTATGGAATTTCCCTCTTATTATTAACATGTCTCAAAGTAATGTGTAAGTTTGCAAGATTTTCAACTTCCGATTCTGGTAACTTTAATCGTATAATTGTCAAGAGTCCGAAATGATAAATAAAAAGTTACTCCTCCATCTCCACTAATTTATTACGGTGCTACGCATGTTTGTTGCCCCTGTAATTCATCACTACAAATTGTTCGTGACTGATATAATTAAAATCTCTGAAAATTTTCATCCTCTTCATATCGTCATTTGCTTCTAAATGGGCCAAAATACAAATGCATTCTTATGGGAAAATGCCTGAACTCGGAATCAACAATCGCATTGGTCGTCAGGGGGACGGGTTGTTTACAACCTCAAAATTTCACAAAATATTCGCATATTTTATCTAAATTCTCGCAATTTCGAAACGAAAGCTTTATTCTACGACAATAATAAGAATCTGTATTCAATTTCCCTTCTTTTGATACTTATTTTGACTTTATACGAATAATCCTTCTAATTTAATTTTGCAAAAGAAATAAAGTCTGTACCCGATAAAATCGAACTTTACATGTATTTCTTATGGAAATCTATCTGAACGATCTTGGTTCAAACCCAGCAAATTTTGCGAATGAAAAGTTGACAGTGCTTCCTTCCGGCTCACGGAGAACACGTATGCAAAGTTTGATGCAAATCGGACAAACGGTGTGGACTCCAATCGTGAACAAACAAACACACAAACCCACAGAATTTCTGCTTTATATATATAGATTTATCGTCATACGTAAGCACGTATGGAAAATTCCACTTGACTGAAGTTGACGTTAGGTCCCATTACACGTCTTCGATCTTCGTTTATGATTAACAGAGAAGATGATTACTTTGTACAATCCTCTTTGTTTTCTACATCTCTGTATGAGACAGTCACTGCTAGTCCTACTGAAAACATGCATTGCAGGAGTGTAGAAACGTAGAATAGTGTCAAATTTAGTTTTGGTTTCCACTGGTCTCAAAGGAGAAATCGATTTTGATACTCCTCAGTATGCATATTAAATAGGAGCGAAAACGTCACTGGCATTATAATTGACATAAATGGACATGATCTCGATCATCAATCTCCCAAAGAAATACGAGTACTAATGGGAACTTTGGAACTTTTTGTCAACTTCGGATGAATTACCTTAGGGGTTAATCCATCCAAAACGAAGAATTTTATGACCGCACGATATTCAAGTTTATCCATTTTAACGAAAAACACGAAAGAAGTCTACTTCAGCAATACGTGTAAACAAACTACTTGAGAGAACAAGTTGAAACTTGTCTTACGAACTAATGACACGTGCACCCAGGCAGGGATCTAAATTTTCGCTGATTGGAACGCCATCTCTGTTTCAGGCCGAGAACTTTTCACCTTACCCTCGTATATGCGGAAAAGCACTTAAGAAACTTGGCTTCGTTAAGAGAATAGTCGGAGCGACGAAAAAGTGCAGCGAAAGGGGATACGTTTTGTGAAGAATTGCTACGATAAATCAGTGAGCGTTACCCTGATGCTTCAGGACGCAAGATTGGAATCTTTAGAAGAGTTAAGTTAGAAGATTTCAACACAGGATTTATTTATTGGATACATTTAGGGAAAGCACGTTCAGAGATGATGTAGCCGATATAATGCGTCCACCATACTACATAGACCGTTCCGATACTGCGGGAAAGATCAGGGAAATATATGCTAGAACCAATCGATTTAAGAACCCATTTTTTCCGCGAACGATACGCGAAAGTAATCGATTAGGGAAATAGAGACATGGTGCATGCACTCCTGCCACACGCCGAAAAACGGCTTGAAGGGTACTTACATACACATAGACGAAACAACCGGTTGGAAACCCAAAAGCCTTTCCCTTGTTTTTTCTTGTCCCTGCGACGTCCCGCAACTGCTCTTTGGTAATCTTCTTTTTGCTTTGTCTTCGCACCTTCGAATTCCTTCGTTTAATTTTGCCTTGTTGTTCGTTCTAATTAGATTTTCCCCTTCCTGTTCATTCATCATATTTTTTTTTCTCGTTGGAGTCTTTCCTGCACACTTAGTAATCCATTTCCTCTTTATTCTAGGTTATATAATACAAATATGAAAATCTCACGATTCAGAAGTTTCCAAAGAGTCATTCACTCGTATGTCAGTGCATCAAGGCAATGGAAAGTGAGTAGTGTAAGAAATAAAAGCCCTTGAAAACGAAAAGAATTTTAACCACTATTATAAGCTCTAAGACAGGCATATAGAATTCTGATTCTACTTGTCATTTGTCTGCTGGAGTTATTCCTTTTTATATCGATCGCCACTTTAGATCCCTTCCGTATTGTTTGCGTTAATGGAGAAAAAGCTTTTGTGCACGGCGATACCCGACCGAAAATGACATTAACTCCTTAAGCTCCACAATTCCTTAATTATTCACTGGGTTTTCAGATGTCGAAAACACGTTGCCGTTCAGAGATGTGTGTTGATTATGTTTTGTTATGGCCCAAGTCTCACTAAGAGATCGAAAACAGTTTGCATTGGACGCGTATAAACACATCAAATTACGTATTCACTCATATCGGACAAATTCATTCTAACAACATCGATTCACATTGAATCAATAGGCGAACCAATCGGAAGAGCAAGAAAGGTACTCTGTAAAAATTTTACATGTAGATATGAATAACAAGGAGTTCCTTGGATTTTTACTTTAAAAATCTTCCTGTATACATTTAACTTGTAACTGTGCGTTTATTCCTCGAAATTTTGATTCTTTTTTAAAATAAAAGAAAAATAAAATGTAATACTGAATTCACGCTATACTCAGATTAAATATAAATGAATATTCGCAGGCCACATCAACTGTAACATATTCGAAGAAATCTGGTTATAAGTTACAATGTCGGTAGAATAAAACTGTCCTAAAAAAGCTACGACAACCACTCACTTAACTCATCTGCTTTATTTTATTCGTGTATAAAAGTCCTAATTTCAACTTATGTCGAAAGGAAAAGCAGGATTATTAAAACCTGCATAAGAAATGGATTTTGAGTAAATATTCCAATCAAATTTCTATCAAATCATTAAATATATAATTCGTATTATCCATCATTAAGATGTGTTATCATTGCATTAAAGAGCAAAAGAGATTTTAAAAGAGAAAAATAAATTCAAAAATACTCATGTAACAGGGAAGACGATGTCACATTCATTTACTGCCACATAAATCTAGTTAATTCTACGTTTTAAAGTGGCAATGTACTTTCAATCGAGTATGAGTTTATAACTATTCTTGGAAATAATGATAACTAGTGTAAATTTTTCGTTTTTGATTGCCATGGAAACAGAATTAATATATATTAGTATATAGTCAAGGCGAGCAGCCTCCAACTTAGTGGCATGAACTGCTGCAGTCTTTTGATAGAAAAATGTTCCCCACCCATGGTTTATAAAGATATGTTCTTCAAGTTCTCAGTTCAAATGATGAGTAGTTACTTACAGCGAGCAAAAATGTCTGCCACATTAGGGGAAGAATGGTGAATGATTTAGTCTTATTTTCAAATATATATTAAATAATTTAATCTAGAGACTATCATTTGGGCTTAAGCACAGAAAGTATATCAGCCTTAGGAAAGAAAGGTAAAAAATCAGCTTGTCTTTACGATTAAAATATTCGTAAAAGCTGTAATAAATCAGCTTTGGATCACCTGCTTTGATACCGATTGGCTGGAAGTTAAAACGAGGAGGACCATACCAAGGTTGAATATTATCCAAAGTATCAGGGCGATGAGCCAGTTAGCCTGATCCTGAACCTGGACACCTGACAGCACAGTTGCGGTAAAGTAAAACAATACAGTGGAATCCACAAAAGTGTAAATTCCTTGAAACACTGAGATGATGCCGAAGGTTTTGTCCAGACGACGATTAAGGTGAAAGAGTAACAGATGCTGTGTCTTCCAAAACACCACATCGGAGTCCATGATTTTGAACGAGGAGTTTATTCCTTTCTCCTGGGAAAGTTTACGCATTATGTTGGAGTTCAAGAGGGATATCCTAACAGTTAGATGACGATAGAGGTTGTGAACGAGGCAATGAGCGGAAGCCATTACAAACGAGGTGTAACCGGTAAGAAAGAACTGCAATATTCCACCAACGCCTGAATAGTTTATCTTCGACGGATTCCACGATATTAAAAATAATATTATCCACAGCACCATGATGAACATTTCCCGATCAACGCAACTCCTGAGACGATATATATCGTCTCCGCATCTTAGGCTACCCATGGAATTTTCTAAATCGTCTAATTCTCTTAGAGAAGCGTGGATTTCGCAGCGTTTATAGAGGTATGCCAACGCGACAGAGAAGACTAACATATGGTGAACGATGACCCAGAACTTTTGCATTGTCATGTCCACGATTGACCATCCATTCAGAATGATTACGTCCACAAAAGAAAAGTATGACGTGTATATAATTATTAACAATGAGGTCAGATGAAGCGATGCACTGTAGAGGAGTGACCAGCGATCAGAAATCTTTTCACCGGCGATACCAATAGGAAATGGTGCCATGCCTAATATTCTGCTGTAAATTAGCAGTGGTTTAAGGGACCAATAGATATCACGGCTGTTCATTTTTGCCTCTTTCAAAACAGTCGTTCGGAGATTTCGCTTCATACTGACTTCATAGCAGTTGAAATATGGAATCATCAAAATTCACGTTCATCTTTCTTTCTCGATTTGGATTATTACGTAAATTATAGAGCAGTGTTTATTTTTTAAGTTATTGAACGCAACTATCTTCAAAATACAACGAACTAGACTTCGATTTGGACGATTGAGGTGTCCAAACGAGAGAATAATCTTAACGAATACGAAATAATATTTTATCCAAAGTAAACTGAAGAATATACATCGTCAGAGAAAGAGTGATATATTACCTGGCAGTTTCAATCCAATTTTCCATATGACATAAGTATTTATTCATCTTTAGATCAATATCCCATCGTATGAGCACAATGGGTCACAATCAAACGACTGATGCAGAGGGAGTTATCAAGCTATTTCATTTGGTCCATTAACAAATTAATGGACGTCAAAACCGGAGTGTGACTGGCAAGAAACGCCTTAAATCGATAATCGGATTATTCCACCGCAGTAATCGAAAATCACAGGACATTATTAGTGAATATCTGTACACGAAAGATCAATTTGAGATAACATCAGAATAAGGATTGAATACGGATTCATTTTTCTAAGATTTATCTTCGATCTTGTATTCGTCATGCAGCGTATCAGAACTTGATTTTTTACAATAGTAGGGTATACATGAATGAAGATAAATGTATTTAGTCTAAACAAATTGTTTCCAATCTTTCTATTGTTGCGTCCCATGTTTCATTTTTTTTGCAAATATCAGATCCCACCAAGGCATGAAAGAAAGTTAATTCTTAAAATGTCTCGCTTTTTTACTTGCGAAATTAGTGTTAACATTCGTAACAGTAATGAGGAAATTAGAGACCGAAGTACGTATGGGGAAGAATAACCTTGCAAAGCGCAGCCACGGAGAACCATAACTCCCACTGGTCCACGCGGTTTGTCTGTAAGCAAACCACGGCTCTTTAGAGCTTTTAAAACTATAATGTATTAACATAGCCGTAATCCTTTATTTCCTATGTAGATATTAAAAATATGAGCCTGTAATTACTGGGTAATGAATAAGCAGAAAGGTTGCGTGACGAACATGAAAGAAATATTTTACGTTCTTTTGGCGCATGCAAGGAAACAGAATGACACAAAAACTTTAAACCAGAAAGATTTGAAGATTTTAGAAAATATTGGAATAGTTGACGACGCGAATAATGCAACAAGAGAAAACTTAACATGCAAGTCAATGGCAAAGGGTGATTTATAGTATTAGTATATTGGCGACTTTAATACAAAACTTTTCAACTAACTCGTATCCCTAAGAAATAAATTCTTTCGGATTGATGGACGAGGTAAATTTTAATGCATAAAATATTTTCATGAAATATTCGCTGAGGCATTTGACAGATTGCCAATCGACGTGAATAAATTAAAGGAGAAAATGGAGTTAACGGAAAATTTGACATATCGCAGAAGGTAGAAATTAAGTAAATAGTAGAGGTAAATCTCTAAATTTACTTCCATCCAGAATGGGCCCAAAAGTGCTGAATAAGCCAAAATAATGAATGAATTTCTTTTGATTGACTGACTTGAAGCGATGAAGATGAAGTCGAACATGTATGACTAACCCATTCAGGTGAATCGTACGCCGCAACTCTAGACCACAAGCCCCAGTGGGAGGAAAGTCAACCTACGTTGTTTCAAAGATTGATTTCAATAAATAATTGGTGAAGAAGTTTTAGTTGAAATAGGAAAACTAACGGTTTGTTTAAAACCGAAGATTTGCTTCCTTTATTGAGGTGGCGAAGAGATTATGGATGGATGAAGGCTTATCGGGTTTCCAACCGGGTTGTTTCTTTGATTAAAACCGGCGTTCCTACTCCTGTCTCCGGTGACATCTTCCGGATGACGTCACTTCCTCTTCTCCGAATACTCTGGGGTTACTTCATCCTGAAGGAGTCTCCGGATATCGAAGAAACAACCCGGTTTGAAACCCGAGAAGTCTTTAACCGAGTAATTCACCGGGAAAGAGCGAGGTCAGGCTGTCGTGAGCGGTCGCGTTCGACATAAATTCGCGGGGTTCGATCCTCAGGTCGGCCGAGATTCATTGAGACGGCGAATCATGCTTGAGAGTTTTATTCTCTTTTGACAACAGTACAAAATACTATAAACACAGTCAGTAACTCACTTGGAGGAGACTTCGGTAGGGCCCAGCCCATCGCGGATGGCGGCGCAGACACTCATCGGTCCTGCGTCCACACCCTTAGGTGCAGACCTCAGACCGACCGACCTACCGACGACCGATGACTTTCTGACCCGACGTTCGACAACCACCAATCGACCTGCTCACGTTCACTCCCACGACCCTCTCTCACCGACCATCACTGCGACCATCCACCCCCACGACCGTCCTTTTTCTCGCTCGAGGACCTCCCTTATATACACGATGTTTGTAACCGAAAATGGCGGGGGGACGCAGGTCGTTGTCCGAGGTCACGACGGAAATGCAGTGGGAGGAAGGGAAGGGGTAGAAAGAGTTCGGGAAGAGTCCAGAGAAAGATCTAGAAAGGGTTTGGTCCGGTGACCGGAAGAAAGTACAGAGGGTAAGGGTTGGAACGAATTTAGAAAAGGTTTGAGTCCAAGAAGAAGGTCCAGCGAAATGTCGAGGAAAGGAAGTTAAGACAAAGGGATGGTTCGGAAAAGAAGGGATGTTGGAGGACTCTGATGCGACCCCTGGCGAGGGCCAACGATCGGTTCCGAGAAGGCGAGGCGTGGGTGCCTGAAAAAGGGGTCATTGGCACTTTTGGGGGTCGCGGCTTGGGAAGGGAACAAGAGGAGTGGCAGGGGCTGTTCCGCGTCTTGTTCCTTGCCCCCGGCAACATACAAATGCAGTCCGGCTGTTACATAATCTAATTCACCCCCCGTGACATTAATGGATCCTCCCAACAAGGTTATAGAAGGGTTTGCGGAATTGAATTAACAAAAATTCAGGAAATAAAATACCTCCCTATAGATAATAAGCAGAAGAAAGTTACATAAGGTCGTCANAAATAAATTCTATTTAAGTTTCATGCAAGCATTGCAAAGAGAATATTTTATCGGAGACAAATAACCGGTTGGAAACGGTTCGATGTTTTCAGCCGGAACGAAACCATAACAGAACCGAAATTACGCTTTTTCATGGAGCCGGAACGAAAAATATTAGTGATCGATGCCTTGGATAAAGCCCTCTAAGTTCGTGTTAATTAAAAGCAAAAGGGTCGGAATGTCAATATTATAATTATTTACCCTTACAGCGAGGTTAGACCAAAATGTCCACTCTTCAACATAATCTCTGGAGATAATACATGATAATAATATTACACTAATAACCAAAGTCAGTTGACTTTAATTAATTGAAATCTAGAAAAAGAAATCAATACATCTACAATCTGGCAAACATAGGTACAACCAGGATGACGCAAATATTAGATACAAATTTTAAATACAAATAGGCAGAAAAGTTGATAAATAAAAATTAATACAAATAACTAGTTACAGATACGAAAAAACATATATTTGGGTTGCGGGGAAAAAATCCTCAACTGAAGATTTATGGAGAAAAACCTACGAAGCCGGAACACCCACACAAGAGGGGGGCAAAAAAAAACAATTAAAAAACCAACTTTTCCCTATTTTCCAACTTTGCCTACGACTTCGTCTTCGATAAAAATCTCTCAAGTAAAATTCTCATTTAAAAGCGGATTTTCAATAGGTATTACCTCACAGTACTCCAGAAAATCTTTATATTTTAATTTTCACATAAATATAAGAAAAAATACATTTTTTTGGAACTACGAAGAATGAGACCATGCGTGTCAACAAATTATGTACATACATACAGTCATTTGCGAAAAGTCAGGGGAAAATTCTGTCACTCCTATAGCGGCCAAACAATGAGGTTAATATTACCGTTGGCACTACATGACTTGCAGATAAGATGGAAGAAAAAGACAGGGGTGAATGCTTAGGAACTTAAGGCTAAACATCCCGGCAACAGTTACGATTTAATGTCAACAGATGGCAGCACCACTATGGTCAAATTTACTTTAAAACTCAATCGTGAACGGTTCATCCAATTTTCAAACTGCAAAATGTTTTTTAGATTAAAAAACCATATAATTTTCGCTATGCAAAGAAAAAAATTTACTTTAGATTCTTACCAGTTTTCAGGAAAAAAATATTCTTATAAAAATGTATAAAACATTTCGAGGTAGTCAAGTTGAAGAATTATTTTTTTTAACACGCAGCAAATTTTGGATTTCTATATGAATGTATGGTTTGATCAGGAGAATTTTTTAAGAGATCAAATCATATTTCACAACGCCGCCTCGACCGTGTCTGCGGCAGAACAGATGCCTGCGGCGGAGGCAATGTTACGATTCACTCAGAGACGGCAGCGGATTGAGAAAACTCACACTATCAGTATTGAGGAATGTGTCGATCCTATAGCATCGGTTTTGATTACCTCAAATGTCTTTTCCATTTTCGGCCTCTACCTCGTTTTCACTTGCAAAGATTCAGAGAGAAATTTAGTTGGAAGGAAGAACTGCTTCGAGATAGGGAAAACCTCAAAGACTTGTAGGAGCTAAAATATGTCTCCGAAACAGCGCATTTGTTAATTACTCGTATCTCCGAGAAAACGGAATGTGCAATCATTTTCGGTGTTATGTAGCACTTCAAAGATAAATATATTATTTACCACTGAAATGCCGTGAGTTTTCAGGTTCGGAGGGAATGACGAGAAATGAGAACTTTCCATCATACTTTCTCAATAATTCGCATATTATGAGAATGCTCAAACAAGCCGTCGTGTTCCCCTACGAAGATGAAAAAGAGAAATGTAGAATTCCATTCTATAGAAAGAGGATAGAGGAAATCTCTCAGTTAACCGAAACTAGAAGCCGATTCTCAAGCATCCTATTCCGCATTGCTCGAACTGATTGATCATTAATAGCAGAACAATCGTCCCTTCAATATTGAGGCTTTTGATGGCTTCACGTTGCGAAAAACTAAGACAAGACAGAATTACACCGCCACGGAAATTGCCACCTAATATGCTATTTCCCAATCTTTTATTTCTTGTAAATATAGTAGAACGTTTCTCTCAGTGTGTGAGTTCGCCATACACTCGAGAAACAGAAGTTGGAAGACTTTCAAACTTGAAGGATAATTAAATTTTCTCCTTGCGCAGATCGTGCACGAAATATTAGGACTAACTTTGAATATATAATGAAGGTTCATAGGCTGAATAAAATCCACGGAGGAAGGCGTAACCGTTCATAGGCTGATCGTGGAATATTGTGTTTTATTCGTAATTTTAAGAGTTTTGATAAGATATGCGAAAATGTTATGAAATTTTGAGGTTGTAAATAACCAGTCTCGCTAATGACAAACCCAATTGCTGAATCCGACCTTTGAGTATACCCAAAAAATTACACGGGCATTAAAGGCAAATTTAAAATTAATATAAGAAATAATGGAGAGGATTATGAAATAATGAAGAGGAGGCAATTTTAGTAATTAATGATTACGATGACATGTCACTGATTAAAATTTACGGCCAATTAGGAATGATTCTTCATGAATCCCCTCCCACCAAAATTGTATGGGTTACCGAAGCTACATAAGGAGAATCATCCAGTGCGACCGATAGTTTCCGGAATCTCTTCATCCATAAATTAGCCTTTAAATTAAACATTTTGATCCGACAGAAGACAAACTTTTATCCCAAATGTGGTGAAAAAAACTCAGTCGAATTAGCAACAGATCTATTGAAAAAAGTGTTTCCCGAAAACGTAATTTCTGTTAGTTTTGATGTGAAGATTCTTTTCACTTCAATACCTATCCAAGAGGCCGTATCTTCCGTAGAAACTCGCCTGACCTCAGCAACGATGGAACCCAACGAAAAAATTGTCTTAATCAGTTTAACAAAAGTCTGTCTCGAGCAGAATTACTTCATTTTTAATAGCAAATTCTACCGTCAAAGAGGAGGCCTAGCTATGGGGTCTCCCTTATCCCCTATCCTTGCAGACATCTTCATGAACGACTTAGAAGATAAACTTTTCAGTTCCGGGGCTCCTTTATTAAAGAATGCTCTATAGTGAATGAGTACAAATGTGAGATGGAATACCTTTCCTATATGATTTCTAAATTTCGGACACGATTGTTAAGAACTCAAAATCGACTATTGAAATATTATATCGTGTCAGTCCCATAGTAAAAGTTTTACACCGAGACATGTACGTCAAACTAAACGGAAAAATGTTACATTGCTTTATATTTGTATACATTTCTTAAGAGTTGTGTTTCAAATATAATAATAAACCTTTGTGCTTATTCTACTCGTTTCGACTTATTTCAAACATTCCTCACTAAATTAAGATTAATTCGTTAAAAATAACGGGTAAACGCATTCTCGTATTTAAGAATTTGTAGCTTTTCATTTTCATTAACAACTCGTAAATTCATTGCTCTTGGAATTTCTAGGATTAAATGTCAATATAAAGAAATGGTATTTGTCATGTTACAGTTCCTTGTATGGCGCCAATTACATTTTTAATGGAATTTCCAGGTACAGTAATGAGACAACGCATAATTTGAAGTCTAATAGGTTGTATAAATGAACTGAAAAATCTATAAAATGAAGGAATTCACCCTCCCCCTGGTTAATTTAACTGTTCTTCTATTATTAGAAACAACGGTCCATGAGTATGAGTGAAAATTAAGAACCTGTTAATTATTTTTTTCACACATTTAAATAAATATTGTTAAAACGTACTTTATTATAATTTATTTAGTCTTAAATTTAGAATCAACAAATTTATCATAGAGTACAATCATTCCAGCTTAATAATACGTATTTCGATAATGGAACCAACACAAGAATGATAACACATTTATAAAGGGGTCATTAGATACCCAAAATTCATTTGGTTACTGTTGTAATAACAGAATTTATGATTTTTCGTTGTATGGATGCATAGATTATTGGTATTCTATGTAGAAAAACAATAGATATTTGATCGTATATGAATAATCCACGAATTATACTTCATTTTAATTTATAACCCAATAACATTACATATATTCATTTGTATTATCAGCGAAATCTTAGTCTAGACGACTGTGCGTTTTTCCATGACGAAATTTCTCGGAAATTATTCAAAATCCCATTATCTTTATCTTTAGTTCTTCCCGTTAAACTTCCAAGAGTTATGTGAGGCGCTTGACCGAACCTATTAATATTTCAAAAAGAATTCAAATTCATTTAACTCCCGGATTTAATGTGTGCTTGTGTGTTGGAATATGGAAAATTTCCAGTCTCCCTTGGTTAGTTTATAAAGGAATTTTGATTCGTACGGAAAAAATATTTAAAAACCTATTATTGAAGGTTGTTTATTATAATCTATTTATTCTTCATTACATCGAAGAGAATAAAGACCAAACTTTATTAAGTATGCAAAAGGTAAGAACACAATTAAGGATCGTCATTGGTGTGTTAGAACTAGAACAGATGCATCAATTTCCCCATGTGGGCAGGTAAGAGAAGGAATGATGGTAGCTTAGAAAGCCTTCAGAAAGATTATTTATTGGTTGATGAAAAAAACATGTATCATCATTATATCATATGCATGTAAACATCTGTATCTGTCAGCGCGGAGTTGAAGCTGATTATTTATCATCCAACGAACAATTATGAAGCATCTAGCGGTTGATTTCGTTAATTTATTTTAATAAACAACCGCTATTTATAATTATGACATCGTAAATCATTCGAAGGCAAATTCCTTTTGCGTTCTCAAAATAGTCGTTAATTTTGTTAAGTGTAAAAATAGGGCTTACGAAGGTTATTTTATGGGACTAAAAACCAGTTTAAAATGAAGGCTAACGTAATAAGTATGTACCAATGGAATCCGAAGCATTAACGAAAATTACGTTTAAAACAGTCCATTATTCTTTGTGAAGCTCTCCGTGGTTGATGTTTTTTGGTTGAAATATAGTAATTCGATGGATATCAAGTAATAGATGTACTTGTTGTACTAGCGTACATTAGAAAGTAAGGAATGTAAATATAATAAAAGAAAATGAAAAGAAAACGAAAAAAAAAAATACTACCAAACAGCGGGTACGGGGGGGGGAAATGGTGTATTGCGGGGTTGCCTATACTCCGATTACCAATTTTCAATTAATTATTGCAGCGAAACTAAAGCCCATTCACACGAACCCCGTTACACCTTTTCATTACTCTACTACCTCTATCACCACAAAAAGCTTCATCAAAACCCCCGGAAAAAAACTGAGAGCCTCTCCTTGTCAGTACGATATGAAAATAAATATATATGTATATAAGAACAATTATCCTATATGTTATACTACACGCGACACTATAATGAACGCTTATCACCTAACATCATAGGCGGAGTATGATATAGGAAAAAATAGAACTCTAAAGCCGTTAATTTCAAAGGTAAATAAGATGGGAATTTATTGCGGTTCCTTTGGAGTATCTCAAGTGGTTCAACGTGCAGGGAAACACACATTATCTAGCGATACGCATACGCATTACATACACATATCATTAGATACGCATTTCGGAAACTAATTTGCACACCTCGGTGCCTGAGTTGAACTCAACAGATGTAGTGGAAGAGCCGCACCAAAGTAAATCCATCCTTTCTGATAACTTAGATTATTAACCCTTCCGTACGGTTCGACGTACGCCGTAACTAGCGCGAATATTTCCGCGGTATGACTCCGAGAGGTTTTTCCTCTAAGCGGTCTCGTTTTCACACGGAATGGTTTAACTTGGAATATTCGCGCAAATGAGCAGTTCATATTTAGTAGTTGAGCAATGCAATTGTGATCCTTCGGGACAATGAATATAAAACCAGTTTCTGCGATGTGGTTTTTTCATCGTCAAAGGCAGGAAAGAAAAGGAAGGATGGTGAGAAAAAGAAAATAATGTGTTCATCCCATCAATCACGAAGGGTGGAAGCCAGTGTGTTTAACACATTATTTCTGAAACTAAGAAACGACGGAAATAAATTTCTCGACTACTTTTGAATGTCATCTGCGTCATCCGATGAGTTGTTGGCTCGACTGGAAATTAATGTACGACGCCAGAACACACAAATGAGGAACTGTATCTAACCTGCAGACATGCTGACGTTGACCATTTAAAACACAAAACAATGACCTGAACCGGGTGAAGTGCAGAAGAACACTGAAAATCTGCGCGGACAGCACCGCTGTGTGTGCAGTCACGGAGATGGACTGAATTCAATTCTTCCGATTTCATCTCTTTACTGCTGCGTCGTTGCGATCTCTGAATAGCCCTGACTTCTGCTGCCCTCTGCAAAGATTGCTATTCATAATTATCCACTGCTGCTACACGGAAAACCACTATCTAAGCTAAACAGAAGAGAGAAACAAAAATCTCTATCAATCTCCTTGGGTCGATTGTTTGGGTCTTTATTATCTTTATGAGATTCATTTCCTGTGAATTTGTTTATGTTTGGCATCTGTTTTGTGTCACTCCTTATTATTTCCTAAGTCACGTAAGTCACCTAATTCACGAGTCTCATCTCCAACTGCTCGCGCGCATTCAATGGCTTTGGCTTCGTAGGGATCCGTTTTTGACTTTCCGAATGGATGAGGAGTGCGCCTTACTCTTAGTAGATGGTTTCTGTGATGAGTGGAAGTGCAAGAATATTTTACTCGTTGTTAAAATGTTGTAAAGAGTGTCATTCTTTTCTTAGGGAAGAAGAAATTTAAAATCTATTTGTAAATAAAGAAAAAGTGTGTGAAGTGGTATTAGATTCTGATAGTGATGATGAAGGTGATTTAAAGGTGAAAATTCAGAGCTCACGTGGGGAAGAGGAAAGTGACGATACTGTAGGGATAGCTAGTGATCTTCCTTCTTCTTGGGCTTAGGATGATTTTGAGAAAAGTAACATTCCGGAACAAATTCGAAGAAATGGTACGTTGAAAGTTTCCATTCACTATACATTGGTAATATTCAATAGCTATGAAAATAAGATAGATTATCTTAGCTTTCGCCTTCTGCTAATTCACCGACTGTTCGCATAGTATGAGGCTCTCTCAAACAACTCTAATCGCTAGGCGACCATCCAATACTCCATCACCACGCCGTTTAGTTGAAAGCTGGGAGTCCAGTCGTCAACGAAGATGCAAATTGTGCTCAGCTAGGAAAAACAAGGGTCACTGTCTATTGGTGTAATATAGATCTCTGTTTGGAAGAATGTTTTAATCTTAATCAAACAAAAGTTGCATATCAATCCAACTTTCGCAGAATATACGAAAATGTGAACGTAAATACTTGGAAATAGACGTAATTAAATTTTCTATAAAGAATTACGAGAATCACAATGTTTCATGCAGTTTAATAACTTACTAGGTTACAATTAGGTGCTATTTTCAGAAAAAAATAAGCGAATGGTCGTAACAATGTACTATAACGTATAAACTTTTCAGAATTCTATCGGTAAAATTAATGATTCTATAAACTATTCCACGTGAGAAATATTCTAGTTTTTGAAAATTTAACACCTCAAATAGGGCCTAAGCATGCAAACTCGTGGACCGCATTGAAGGGTTAAATTTGATTTTATATTTTCCAGCTAAGTTGTTCTTCTTTTCTATTTTCCAACAGTCAATCGTTTCCTTTTTTCATTCCGAGAAAGAGGCAATTGTCATCTCAACGAGCTAAGATAACAGATTGAGAATAAAGTAGTTAGAAATAGGAAGTAGAGCAAGACAGGCTAACAGTTCGGAAGCAAGCTGATTGAAAGTAATTTAATATAACCCAGGTTTTCCCATCGATACCCGAGTCGTGTGATTTTATTTTCATGTGTTATGATTTGTATAAATAAATTATTTTCCGTCAGCTTGCTTATAATTGCCATGGAATACCACCAGGTTGAGGCCCGAACAATCGATTAGGCTTACAGTTGTTTTCTGGGAATTTGATCTGATATAATAGATTTTCTGAATTTAAACATGCCCTACACTCGAAATCTACGGATCGAACATCAGCAGAAATTGGAACTGTTCCTTACTTCGTTCCTCAAAAACTATTAATTAATAAATTATCAGGGTAGTGGAGTTCCCTATTTTTCCTTCGTCCTTTTCCTGTAAGTTTTGAGCAGCTTAAGAACTTACTAGATTACTGTTAGGTGCCACTTAGAGGAAAAAAAGAACTTTTGAAACGACTAATGATTGAATTCGATCCCTTAATTTTCCTTCCAGTATCTCATCAGCGTTTATAATATAGTATACTCTCTGTGACTTTAGTCGCCAAGATTTGGAAACTATTCTCTGAGAGGTGATCCCGAACTTTTACATGAAAATTCTATCTAAAGGCAAAGAGAAATATAGTGAGGAAAATGAGATCACAAAATATAATGCGTTTTTTATGACAAAAAATTTACGCAATCAACCGAAAAGAAAGTAAACATTTTGTGGAAAGGATTCTCTAAGTACTCAAACTTCAAACATCACATCTACGCTCGGTATTAACACATAACTGTGATAGATAAAAAAGGCCTTGGTTCGGAAAAATTACAGAAGGAAATGAATGAAATGTTGTAATTGAAATATATAATCAAATTTAATTTTAAAGCTTAATCTTATCCTCGCTTAAAAAACACAAAACTCTGATTCTTTTCAAAGGTAGGTAGAAATTTTCCATTGAATAGTCAGTGATATATGAAGATTAGCCCAAATGCTGGAGAAAATTCCAAAATTTGTGGCTGAAAAATCTTTTCATCCTCGAGACACGGCGATTTACTGAGGTTCCCTGTCGTTTAAAGCGGTTTAATACAAGTCTTAGCACCGGAGCAGTGTACATATGCGTCCAATGCCACAATAGAATTCCACAAGCTGAAACCAAGATATGAAGGAAATCATATGTTCGAAAATGTTAGGTTAAATTCCTGAGAGATTAGCAGATGATAAATTATTCAAGCTAAATGGTTTGATATTCAAATTTATTAAGTACAGTAAAACCCCTCCTAACGGACATCTCATTACAACGGACGCCGGTATTATGCAAATTACCAACATTTTCTACTAGTTTATAACTTATTTTGTGTTTTGGTTTATTGCTGTTACATATAAATTACATCAAGTGTGCAAGTTTATTTGTAATTATATTGATATTGTATATATAAGTTATATGGAAGTTTAATAAACACCCCTCTTAAGCGGACACCCCTCAGCAAAGGACGATTACCAAGGTCCCGAGACTGTCCCTTGTAGACGGGTTTCACTGTATTATTCTCTACCCTAATAAATAATGTTATTAATAAAGCCGTATTTATAGCAAGGTAAATGTTTACAAATATTTCCGTTCTGGTATTTCTGTTCCGGGTTTGGTGTGTTACTTGTAGTGCTTTTTCTAAACTCAAGGGACTGTTTGAACTACTTAAGCTGGTAAGTTGCGAACGTTTTTAATATTATCCTCTGAATTTAATAATACAGAAAAAAGCATCACAATTTTCAAATATTATAGATCAAATAGACGTCCTTCCGATGCACATAATGGGCTACTTTTTATTTGCGTAAGTTACACGGTTCGAACTCCCAAGTTTGTTAAGACGCTCAAAAAATGCACGTCAAGTTCTCTTTTGTCACTCACAGATTTTTTTTCCAAAATTAGATTAGAAAAAATAGCCTTACAAAATCGAAAGAAACACTAAAACAATGTGTGGATTTGAATTTCTTAATTTTATCGAGAAAAATGCCTTTATATTCTCAACTTCCTGAATTGCTCCTTATTCTCAATGGGAAAAACTGGTAAGCATCTAGCTAATTACAACTTACAGAACTCTCAAAATAAATATAGGTAAACGATGTAACTAGTGGAACTGATGAATAACTATCCACAGTTTTTCACAACTTTTATTGCATCCCCTTCTTGGAGGTGTTTTCCTGCAGTATTATTTATTATTCCTATGTATTATTTCCGTAAACATAGGTATTTATTTACTTATCGGTCACCCTTTAGACCAAGTCAATTGATAAAATGGGGTTCGTCCATTTCCCCAATAGAATACACAAGAAATTTATAGGAGCTATTCCACTAATGTCGGAATAATACGTAAGATTTTGACGAATACCTAGTATAAAAAGCATTTAACCTATTTGAGGATATCTTTAAAAAAATATATTAATCTTTAACTTCAAGAACAACACGTGACCTCATTCCCCGAGAAATTTCAATCATTCATACATCTGAAGTGCCAGAGAAAATGTTCATCATTCGTTTTAATGTATGTCGCCTGTTAACATATATAATTTTAGACAGAATAATTGATTAATTATTTATTGATATAAGATATGATTTCTGTTGATATTACACCATTACTAATATAAAAATATATTAATCACTTAAATTGTACATTTTTACAAAAATACTAAAGTATTTGTGTCAATAGAAGAATTTCATGTTGCAAAAGAAATATTTTTCGTTCATTCTTATGCTGAAGTAGCATACAAGAAAGGATTCCATAAATAATGATATTTAAAATTTATTAAATGCAAAAATAGTCCATGAAGATGTTACAATGCCTAACATGGGTGGTGAGATTAAAGCAAATTCAACTAAAATTTCTACTAAACATAATGAAATATTTAGTGTCACACTATATGTCCATCAAAAGAGTATATCTCTCTTTGAATCAAAATTCTTTGATAAATCAACCAAAGGAAGATGTCAGAGAAAATTTTCCATTCGGTAACACACGAGCGGAAATGTTAAATCCGGGAGTCAAATCCATAAGCATTGTTTTTTAATGATTATTTTGTTCGTTCGAGCGCCTCTTCTAACTCTGGAAAGTTATACACATCTGACTTAGGTCATTAAATTTGGAATTTTTTCTTCTGAATAATCATTCCAAACTACGAAACGTAAATTTTCGGTAACACAAAGGAGAAATATTACGAGTAAAATGTAATCACAAAATATAATGCGTTCTTATTGGTAACAAATCGTTTAATTTTCTACGAACACACTATCTTGTATTGTACACACTGATTTTGTTTCGCGAAAATCTTTAAAATAAAGCTCAGAAAAAGTAAGGAAATTTAACACCTTTAACAGTTTTCGGTTTAAGATTAATTTTAATGAGATACCAGTGAAAGTTTTAATTATACATTCAGTAACGTAAAAATTTCCACATTTGATGGAATTTTCCAATGAAAGGGATATTAATATATAAAAATATGTTCATAATAAATGGCTTGATTTCTTGAGCTATAGTTGATGTAGGCGGATAACTTTCACATTCGGAGACGCTAGAACTCGCCTACACCCCGACTTCCATTGTTTTCAAAATATCATCAGGCTTACTCATGCGCCTGTCATGACTCACGGAAATTGTGCGGGAGGCAGTAAAGATAAATATTATGGGTACGCATAACATTTTCGAGAAACTTCTTCTTGGAATATCGCACATGATAACAGCGATTTGCAATCAGGGACCTCCGATGAAGAGATTTCTTAGTTTAGCAGTGAAGAATCATTCGTTGACACCTCAACGCAACGGGCAAAAAGGAGTCCAAACTCTTCCTCCTCCGACGGAGATGATTCATGCGAGCCCGACCAAGGACAGGGATAGGAATGCTGATACAGGCGATGGATGGTAGGTGGAGGTGATAGTGGATAGTGATGACTCACCGACGTTACCCTTCGAGCTTCTAGAAACAACAGGAACAAGGCATTCTCCCCAAAGTTATAAACAACCAATCCAACACTTTCATAGCAGTACATTCGTGGTTTCATGAATTGTTTCCTAGAAATCGTTACCAACTGATCTTTGAAATCCTTTCGTATAGCCGACACAAAATATCTACCTCGGCCAGGGGAAGCAGAATGTGATCCTCTTACCAATACAACGCAGATTATTTCCTAATGCCCTTTGAAACATCACGGCGCAATGGTTAGCGTGGTCGCCTAGGTCAGGGCATAGTTTTCTTGCGTTCGTCTTTACAAGATTAGTTCTAAGAGTGGTCTCGTAAGATGAAAATTCGCATAAAAAATACGTCATTTACTATAATAACAAAGAAGTAGGGGAGAATATTAATCATGGACAAAGAAACACAACCATACAACAACCAGAAAATCCTATCAACCGGGATTCGAATCCGAGACATTGAGGCTGGACCGGCAGCACAACTCCGCTTACCGCGGCCGTTAATATCAATTTAAAAGAGCGTTAAAAATAGTAGTTGAATGATAAAGAGAGAGCTCTACACACAATATGATTATAGTTCCAAACTATGCATGCAAAATGTATGGATTTAATCTGCAAGTCACCTTTTGGCGAGCTCCGCCTTCCTCCTTCTAGGAGATGCATATTTTATGCAACATTATCTTTAGTCAGTTAATATTGGTTATCACCCATGGCGCGTCATGACTATATGGGAGCCCCTCCAACGATTAGTAATATATTCAAAAATATAAGCACTATTGTACGTCTATTTGATTGTCTAATTATTTTGAAAAAAATATTAGGTTCGCTGTGACTCAAAATTCTCCGTAAATCGAACTTAGTTGATGTTGGTGGAAAATGTTTATATTTGGAACACACGGTAGAAATCGTCTACAACAGGCTTTCATTCTTTTAAAATATTATCAGGCTTGGTCATGAGCCTCCTGTGACTCAGAGAAATTTTACGGTGGGTTCGAAAGATGAATATTATCGCTTACCGCATAATTCTTGAGAAACTTCGTCCTTAAAGTTATCTTGACTGGAGGTTTGCTAATAGAAATAGTAGAATATCTGTAATTTAACGGAAAAATATATCCCATTATACGAAAATATATTTGATGTACTTATTCATTGAAGTTAAATATTCTATAATATCCAAGCAGGTTCCTTCGTCTATATCTGTGTATTCCTAATATAGAATATCGATTGAGATACTTGTACAATTAAAAAAATTAGTATCGCATTTATCCTCGATTCGCGATTTTTTAAAATTACCCGTAGTTTAACAACTTGAATGATTGTGCCAGTTCTTCACTCTGCAAGTCGACAAGAAAAGTCCACACACTATATGTCACATATAATAGTGTTAAGCATAGCCAAATGTTGCTGTTGTTGCTACTGCTTGATTTGGTAAAAACTTCACAGTTCAGTAAACAATAATAAGAATACCAAAAGCATGTGCATGATTCCAAAGGTAAAGTTTCACATTTATAAGATAGCGAAAGCGATTACTTTGAGATTACTTTCCGCCCGTGAATGTAGAGTTCCAATGGAAGAAATGTTTGAGTAAATTGGACAAAACGTATTTATCTTCGGTGATTATAAAGCAACCCGAAATCGTATGATCTGAAACATATGAAGAAGGAAAGATGATTAAGAAATGAATGATCTCGAATGAGTAATGATATGCCGTATTAATACAGTATATTATGTAAAATTTTCTATAAGTACGATACTTTTATACACGTAATTACCAAATAGGCAAAACGATCAGAGTAATTCAAACGTCTTTCGGCCTATGAAAGTAATACGTTGGAGCTCATTTGGTGTACAATATATTAGGATTGTGTTATTAAATAATCAATATCTACGATACTCTGATTTTCGTCCATGAAATCGATTCATAATGTGTCGGGGAATTCGAAAGAAAGAGTTTAAATTAGCGCATAACCATCCGATCACATTTTAAGTCAAGACAATCATGTCGTAAATATTCTAAGTTTATAGGTTGGTGAAATGTACATAAATTACAACATATTCTTCATTCTTATCCGCATTTAACGAAACATATTAAGAAAGTGTAATGTTTCAGGACATGTACTTTAATATGCTGCTATTGTAAATATAAGATACATTATTTGAAAACATACGGATTATTATATATCATCATTTTTAGGTTAGGGGAAATTAATTGAATTGTTTAACAAAGGTATGCGATATAAATACCAATAGCTTTTATGGATTCTATATCTTTTATGTCCTCTAAAGTATTGGAGGGTTTAGGAAATGCCGTAAAGGTCCTAAACCCGATGATAAGAAAATCCTAACCTACACCTCCAAGTGGTAGAGGACGGGCAACGCTTTGCGGCTAACGTAGGGAGGGACCGAAGGAATACCGGGATAAGTATTCAACTCCACATCTATAAATGGAACAGTGCACTCTCTTGTCCTGGGATTGAGAAATCGGCCCCGAAGGCGGATGAACCATTTGGCGATGGTCAACGGCATAGATGGCAGAAGGAAACCACTGCTGTAAAGACCCGAAAGGATATCCCAAGTAACGACAGTATGATTGGAGAAAATGCGGGCTTCAGTAAATTCATCCGGAGGTAAAAAAGCCTCCCATTCGGATCTCCGGGAGGGGGCCACTAAAGACCGTAGTTTTAACAAACGAAAGAAAGGTGATGAACTGAGAATAGGAAGTTGGAATGTTAGAACTCTTCTTCAGTTTGGTAAATTTGAGAATTTTAAAATGGAAATGAAATGGAAGAAACTGGACGTGCTAGGAGTTTCTGAAGTGAGAATACCTCAACCAGGAGACTTGTGGAGTGGAGATTTTAGATTCATTCACAGCGGAACGTGTAAAGATAGACCAGGAATTGGAGGAGTAGGAGTAATGCTGAATGAGAAGACGGGATATGTGCAATACAGTGAGAGGATTTTACTAGTGAAGATAGAAAAAAAAACCAAAGAACACTGTTATCATACAGGTGTACATGCCGACATCATATCAAACAGATGAAGAGGTGGAGGCAATTTATGGAGGCTTGGAGGAACTTATGCGTGGGTTCAAGGGAGACGAAAATTTGCTGATAATGGGAGACTGGAATACGGTGGTGGGGGAGAAATCAGAAGATGGAATTGTAGGGGGATTTGGGCTTGGTAAAAGGAATGAGAGAGGAGATAGGCTTGTCGAGTTCCGCTCGGCGCACAGTCTCGTTGTGACCAACACCTTGTTTAAGCATCATCCTTGCAGGTGCTACACCTGGAAGGCTCCTGGTGAATTAAGGAGATTACAAATAGATTTTATACTAGTCAAAAAGAGATTTAAGAACCAGGTAAAGGATAGTCGCAGCTATACTAGTCCAGATATAGATAGTGATCATAACCTAGTGATGGCGAAATGCAATTCGAAACTCAAGAAATTAAAGAGAAAGGAAACAAGGAAATGGCAACTTGACAGACTTAAGAATAAAGATGTTTTAGCAGAATACAGAGAAAGAACAAATTGTTCTCTAAATTTTGCAGGAAAGGATGATGTCAACACGAAGTGGAACATGGCGTAAGAGAAACTTTTATCGATAGCAGAGGATGAAGTCGGAAGAAAAACCACAGAGAATAGAAAAGAATGGATAACACCGGAAATAATAGAGAAAATAAACAGAAGAAGGGAGTTGAAGGGTTCAACCAAGCACGAGAACATTCTAAAACACAAGAAACTTAGAAATGAGATAACTAGAGATTGCAAGAAAGCAAAGGAAATATTTCTGGAAGAAACATGTGAAGAAGTGAAGAAACTAATGGAGGAGGGAAAGATGGAAGCTGCCTACACGTGTATACAATACTTCTTTAGTAAAAGGAAGGTGAGGGGCAGTGGTTTGAAGTATAGCAGAGGGGAGTACGTTTACGATAAGGAGGCCATAGCTAAAGAGTGGAAAGTACATGTTGAGACATCATACAGTGGGAAAGGTCTAAGAGAGTATGAGATTGAAGAAGAAGAATCAGTCAACGTCGAGAAGAGAGGTAATTCCATCATGAAGGATGAGTTTGATCTGGCAGTAAGGAAACTCAAGGATAGGAAGGCACCAGGAATCGATGATATCCAGGGAGAACTAATCAAAACAGCCGGAGAAGGTCTTTTGGAGACCATCTACAAACTGGTCTGCTAGATATATGAGACTGGAAAGATACCCGATGACTTCACTAAATGTGTCATAGTCCCCATTCCAAAAAAAGCAGCTGCTTACAAGTGCGAACAATATCGAACAATTAGTCTAGTGTCTCATGCTTCTAAAATTCTAACTTCCATTTTGCTACAGAGAATTGAGTGTACGATTGAAGAAGTACTCTCAGATGACCAATTTGGATTTAGAAGAGTTAAAGGTACACGTGAAGCAATTCTGGCTTTAAGACTATTGGTGGAAAAAAGAATCAGGAAGGACAAGACAACATATATGGCTTTTGTGGACATAGAGAAAGCCTTCGATAACGTAGCATGGAATAAGTTATTTGAAGTGCTGAAAGATATTGGTATAAAGTTTAAAGAAAGAAGGGCGATATACAATCTATACAGGAATGAGAAGGGTATAATAAAGGTTGGAACTTACGAAGAGGAAGTAAAAATAGAGAAAGGAGTCAGACAAGGGTGCTCACTTTCACCGAAGCTCTTCAATCTATATGTGCAGAAAGCAATCGATGAACTTCTAGAACGAATAGAGGGTGGACCGGTAGTGCAGGGAAAAAGGATTCCAATGCTTAGATTTGCTGATGATATAGTGGTTTTCGCAGAAAGCGAGGAAGAGCTAACACATAATCTTTCGGAAATGAATCACATTCTAAACAGTCAATACAATCTTAGATTGAATCGAAAGAAGACGAAAGTTCTCATCAGCAGCAGAGAAGGAGATATTGATGCCAGAATTAGACTGGATGGAGAGTTATTAGAAAAAGTGAACGAGTTTTGCTACCTAGGAAGCAAAATAACTCATGATGGAAGAAGCAGAAGAGATATATTGAGTAGGATACAAAAAGCAAAGATTGATTTTAACAACAAAAAGGGCCTATTCACTTCTAAATCCATTAATTTAGCATTGAGAAAAAAGTTAGTTAAGACCTATGTTTGGAGTGTACTGTTGTATGGTAGTGAAACATGGACTATAGGAATACTAGAAAAGAAACGGCTGGAGGCTTTCGAGATGTGGTGTTACAGAAGAATGTTAAAGATCAGTTGGACAGAACGACTAACAAATCAGGAGGTTCTGAGAAAAGTAGATGAAGAGCAGTCTCTGTGGAACACCCTGAAAAGAAGTAGGGATAAGTGGATTGGACATCTACTGCGGCATGAGGGATTGGTGAAGACCATAATCGAAGGAATGGTGGGAGGCAAGAATTATAGAGGAAGGCCAAGATTAGAGTACATGAAACAGTTAATGGAGGACATGAAATGTGAAAACTATTTGGAATTGAAGAGGATGGCAGAGGACAGAAAAAGGTGGAAGACTGTCGCCAACCAATCCTGAGGGATTGAAAACCAAAGAAGAAGAAGATATCTTTTATACTTGGTATATCCGTAGAATATCAAAATCTGCACAATTTTCGGACATACCTGAGTATTGGCCATTTGGTGCCGTAATAATCTCGACTGATGTGGTAATGAAATGCCGTATTAATACAGTATTTTATGAGAAATTTTCTATAATAGCGATAATTTGATACACGGAATTACCAAATAGGCCAAAAAAATCAGAGTAATTGAAATGTTATCCGACCTATGAAAATAATACGTTGGTGCTCATTTGGTGTACAATATATTAGGATTGTGTTATTAAATAATCAATATATACGATATTCTGATTTGCGTCCATGAAATCGATACATTATGTGTCGGGGAATTTACTTACCGTGTTACCGTGCTGTTTTAGATTTCTGATATTTTTTATGGTCAAATTCTATTGCGTCTTTCTTACATATCCTCCGTATAAATGCTTCCTTGGGATACTAGAGACATACATTCAAAAGTCAACGACTGTTTATCATCGTCACCTCAAAAATGACTATTCGGCAAAGCGTGTTTTGTGGAGTAAACAGTTATTTATTCCTTTCATTAGTTGTATAGTTTACTTGATGCTACAGTAAATCACAAGGAGTATTGCATTTCTCAATTCCTTTATCGATGTTGAGAAAACACGTGAAGTTCGGCTACCGCATTCAAAATAAAAACTTTCAACGACGATGCTTTTAAAAAGATTTATTCTTTTGTCGTGAGTCAAATTAATTACATCAGGAAAATGTTAACTTATGTTAACATCTTTTCGCGTCTGGTCGGATTTATTTTTAAGATATTAAGGCATAAAACAATAACCACAATCATTTACAAATGATACAATTATAATTCAAGACTACTAAAGATTATTTTTCTACTTAATTCCTCGCGATATCAAAATATCGAGCTTATAGTAACAGAACATACAGATTTTTTCATTATCGATTCCCCTTCTGAATGTTTCTAAGTAAACGCCTGGTCATGCAATGTCTTTTCCTTCATTTAAAAGAAAGAAAGATGGAAGTTCATTTAATATTAATTCTTTTTTTACGAATGTTTAAAACTATATTTGAGATGCACTCTTTTAATCATTATCAACAGACTCGCGTTTGGAGGCAAAGAACCGCCTCTCCTTTAATATATATAAAAAGCCTTTTTATAAAACTGCAAGAACTTTTCACGGATAGCATTTAATAAACTTTTGAGAGACAATGCGAAAAATTTTTACCTAAACGCATTTTACGAATATCGGGAAAAAAGCATGAAAGACATTACCTCATGAGGATAAAAATCCCTTAAACGAACCTCACAGCGCAGGAGATGATCGAGACACTTGAAGATGACGTAGGACTAGGAGACAGATAAAATGAACTCGTCCATATGTATATAAAGAGTGCTATCCCGCGAGCGATCTCAGTTGTGATCTTTCTTAGTGCAGAGAGTACATCCAGCCGCACAACCTCGATTCGCGAAAGAGGCATTTTCTAGCCAGTGGAACTTTTCTCCGTTTAGTTTGACGTACGTATTCCAGTGTAGAACTTTTACTGAGTGATTGAATACGATTAGTTGTGTCAGGAGTAGATCTCGAGTTCTTAATGTCCGCATCCAAAATTCAGGTAATATCTATAGAAGGAATTCAATCACCTAATTGCACACTTTCAATTAGCATCTAGGAACTGAGTCTGTAAGAGCACAATCTCCTGATTTAGGGAACATGCTTTAAACTGAATCGCTTAAATTTCCGTCTATCTTTCTCACTTAAGTTCTGAGGAGATTAAGAAAATGATTCAAACTCAGCTTAGAATTGTATCCAGTATTATTCTCATCCGTTGATAGTTACTTCATACATCCCCGAGTAGCTATTCTTCTGCCTTCACTTACCTATCAGTCGCAGATAGTACTGTTCAAATTAACGATGTCTTCTCTGTTGTGAACAGGATTCACGCAGCATGGGTGGAAAGTTCTGCAGCATAACTTGCAAGAGATGGAAAACCTCGTTTCTAGACCGTCTTCTCTAACTATCCTGTGCATATCGTGTTCAAGTTATAGTACTTCAAATGACTGTTAATCTTTCATTACGTAGCATTCATATGAGCGACCCCAGGAATCGAGTAAGTGCGGCTGGATTTACTTTCTGTGTTGAAGAAGTTCACAATTGATATTGGAAGCGTAAGATCACGCTTACAAATAAATACGAAGCCTCATTGGGGGATTCCAACCCTTTTTTCGGTAAGTAAATAGTTGAGTGATCGTTCACAATTATAATTAATAAAGTGAAGTTAAATGGTTTGATATTTCCGTTTAAAATAAATATGGTATTTGCAATTTGTTTATTATAGCCTACCTCATCAATCCGTCGTGAAAGCCATTCGGATGTTACGTGATGGATGCAGAAACAGCCATTGGATCTACTTCAACATCGTTACGAGATGTCAGGATAATGGGAGATAACGGTTCTTTCTGTTCCTGAGACAACTTCGAAACCTTCGAAACTTTCATCTCTTGCAGTGTATGCCGCTGAACTTTCCAAGCTGGCTGCCTGAATCCTGATCTCAACTTAGAAGACATCGTTGATTCGAAAAGTACCATCCGTGGCTGGTTTAGTGCAGTGATTGCAGAAGAATAGACACTCTCGGATGTATGTGCCTAGCGATGAGAAAGAAGAATACTGGTTACACTCCGGAGCTAGATTTGAGTGACTTTCTGAATCTTCTCAGAACTTTAATGAGAAACATAAACGGAAATTAAGGTGATTGAGTTTAAAGACTGTGCCCTACATCAGGAGAATGTGCTCTCACACACTCAGTCCAAAGATGCTTTTTGAAAGAGTGAAATTATGTGATTAAATTCCTTTTATAGATATTACCTGACTTTTGGATGTGAAAGTTAGAACTCAAGATCTACTCCCGGCATAACAAATCGTATTCAATCACGCAGTAAAAGTTTTACGCTGAAATATGTACGTCAAACTGAATGGAAAAATGTTCCATTACTTTATATTTACCCTTGAAATACCTGATGTTATTTGTATTTAATATGCATTTATTGAGAGTTGTGTTTTTTATGTAATAAAATACTGTGTTTATTGTAGCTATTTTGATTTATTTCAAGCTTCCCACACTAAATTTGGACCAACTCATAAGATTATGGTGAGTACTTAGCATAAGCTCATTTATTTTATAAAGGATTTTTAAGGAAATTTAACTTTCCATTTTTAAGAGTATCATGTGAACTCATTGCTCAAGGAAATTCTAGGATTCATAATACTGAAGTGCCAATGAAATATTATTGTATTTGTTATATTTAATTTAATGGTAAGGACCCAGTGAACAAAAGAAATGCAGCATAGCATATTAATTGATTACTAATTTATTTATACAACATAATGCTTCTGATAAGCTTTAAAAGTAGTTCATGTTTCCCTATTAATAAAATTAAAAATGCATGAATAACATAATGTGTGCAGTATTGAATAATTTGATATGTGTTAAACATTTTTCATGAACATAGGAAATGGAAAGACATTTTTATGTATATATGTAGTATTTAAAAATAGAACAGCAATCAATAATATAAAACTCATGAGCAAAAGTCTACATTTCCTGTCATACAATTACAATCCTTTTCCAAATCTACATACATGGACTAACTACTAGTACTAAAACTGTAAGCTATAGAAAACAAAAAAAGGGAAGCGGTCTTAACTCCATAGAGATGCTCTGAAACTTAACCCATTGAATATTTGTCCTTAGAGATCACACCAAGTAGGTAAAGTGTGGTTCTGTTTGCCAGGAGCAACTGTTAGGAATAAATATACACTTGTTTGGTTGATTCCACCACACTTTTAGCTTTTCAATTACAAAGTATTTATATCTCTATTTCTCGTCTATTGTTACGCTATAATATACTTAAAGGAAGGAATCTCTAAATAACGTAATCTATGATTAATTGACATCAGTATATTTATTTAAGATGCTCCAATGGTTAAGATTGCCTGCGACATTATGGTAATTTTTGCACCAATAAACATTTTATACCTTTAGAATAAATGGATTATAATATATGATTGTTGCTTATGATTTGACTGATATTCATATACATTCTGTAGTCACTCATTGTTAGACATTAAAAAAAAGTTTCCATTTGTATTCGCATTATATAGAGGAAAACGTAATATACTTCTCTGTAGCATATGCTGATTGTTTTATTTTGCAAAAATGATCATGCACTGTATTGACATAACTTTCCATTAATTATATTTCAAAATTATACTGATAAGATAAATACATCAAAAATGTATTTTCTAAGCTAAGGTGATGTATAAATTCTTTTTAGATGTAAAATTGCTATCAATAAAATATGAGGAGGGAAACCTTCTTGATCAAATGAATCAACATCAGTTCTATCAGTCAATTATCTAGAGACTACATACAACTGCTATTGTAACATAGAAAAAATAGTTATTTCAAACACATACTAATAAAAATATACTGAACTGTTTAACGTAACATATGTAGTATGGTGACTTAATAGTGTATTTCTCTATGCATCAAACTGTTATCTAAATCCACCGATGGTAGAAGTGTGAGAACTTTCAGGACAGATGTGAAAACCTTAAATCTATGTGTTATATCCAAGAGTTAAATCCATGTGCAATTTTTTCGATATATTATCTGGCTCTGTTCAAGATAAACATTTCAGAGAAACTTTGTAACTGAATATCTTGCATTTGTTTATTCTGGAGGTTTGCTCAAAGGAAGAATTCAATAACTTTAACTTTATGGAAAAATGTTCAATTATTTGACATAGTTATTCATTCAAGTTAAATGCTCTTGAAAAATTCCAACNGGTTAAGATTTCCTGCGATATTATGGCAATTTTTACAACAAAATACATGATTTTTTCATCGATATAACACAGGATTAAGTATTATTGTCAAGTCTTATGAGTTTTGACTAGGTGATATTCACGAACATTCTATTAAATAGTAATATATGAAGTTTTGCTCATATTTTGAAGACAATTCTGACCATTGTGAATGATAATAAATTTAAATGCTCCAAAAATGTATTTTATAAGCTAAGCTGATGTTTAAATTCTTTTTGGATGGAAAATTGTTATCAATAAAACATAAGAAGAGACACTTGCTTAATCAAATGAATCAATATCAGTTCTATCAGTCAATTATTTAAAGACTACATGCAACTGCTATTGTAACATAGAAAATTTAGTTATTTCAAACACATAGTAATGAAAATATAATGAACTGTTTAACGTAACATATGCAGTATGTTGACATAATAGCGTATTTCTCAATACATCACCATTCTTATATAAATCCACCCATGGTAGAAGTCAGTGAAAATTTTTTGCATATATACAAAAACCTTTAATCTACGTGTTAAAACCAAGAGTTAAATCTCATTATCTGGCTCCGTTTATGATTAACATTTCAGAGAAACTTTGTAACTGAATATCTTGCATTTGTTTATTCTGGAGGTTTGCTCAAAGGAAGAATTCAATAACTTTAACTTTATGGAAAAATGTTCAATTATTTGACATAGTTATTCATTCAAGTTAAATGCTCTTGAAAAATTCCAACAAGTTTCATCATCCCTATCTGTCATTTTCTTACATGGAATATAGATGGTGGAATTATAACATCAATAATGAATTTCTTAATTGCGACATCAAACATATTATGAGATGTCCAGTATATTTATGTTGGTATTTTATGGATGTGATGGTAATCCTGCTTTGATTCTTTTGGACATTGATACTCTAAATAGGTAATACAAGGTGTTACCAATAATTTCCTGTAGTGTAGCAATCAATAAATCTGTTAAATACCTGGATATTTTAGAGCAACATCACCTTCTAAGTACACACCTTGGATTTCCAAATACCGATTTTTCCCATTCTACACAAATTAAATGAATTCTGGAATTCCACTTTTATTTATGCAATCAGCACCATCATCAACTTATCTTCAAAATCCTCTTTGAGACAAATATTCCCCATTTATATTGTATTTCCATAACTGGAAAGAGGTAAAAGTCGCAATCAGTTAAATCAGGTTAGTAAGCTGAATGAGTACCAAGAAATGGTTTGTTTTTGCCAGATACTCCTGTATGATAAGAGCCAAGCCTGGCCTCACATGATATATACAGAGACCACAGTAGTTACTGATCATGTCTTATGGTCATTTTCTTTTAGAAATTTAAATTGAAAATAAATATAATAAAGATTAAATTTCAAGAAAATAACTGAAGGTAAGAATATTGAGTTAACAATTAGCTTTGATGGGTAAGAAACAGTACATGTGGATCGATTCCTCACTTGGTCAGAAGGTGCACAGATAAGGTAAGAGGTGGAATAATAATTCCAAAGAAAAGCATTCATTTACTGAATTGGAATATGAAAAAAAAAGTATGAAACAGAAGACAAAATGCCTTGATGAAGGAATCAGTAAGGAATTTAAGGATGTAGTTTAGGTGGATAAAAGTGAGATGGAATAGCAGAAGAACAGAACTAACTTGGTTCCTCCCTATCCTAATAATATTTGCTGATTATAAACTTCATATTTTCTTCGAAGGGTTCTCCATTGTTTTATCATTACCAACAGGTCAAAGAGTATACTGTTATGCGCTGGTCTGACCATGGTACACAACTGCTTCATGGTATTATATTCTATGGCTACAACTATTTATTTTACTGTGTCAGTATCCAACAAAATAAGTAGATGTTCTTCTAACATTAAATAAGTCATTGTTAGCAAAGAATATACCTTCATAATAATCTAATAATAGAATATGGGTTTTCCGTGTTTTTTTATCTTATATTACACATATCTGCTTAAAAGTTTTCCATGTCTTGTGCACATTTGTGAACTTGCTATTTATTGCAATCTGACAAATTATTCGTTTTGCTTGACCTTCATAAATGCCTAATTTTTCAAAGAATCAGTAGATAGCTTATGGAGTTCAATTCTTATATGGAGGTGACTCATGTGAGCCCAACCAAGAATCTTATTGGTTCACTCAAAAATAGCGGTCCATTCGATGATTTCATGTATTGTTTCCTAGGAATCTTTTCCAACCAATCTCAAATTCTTTCGCTTAGCCATAACAAAATATGTTTTGGCCAGGGAAAGCAGGTTGTGATCAAATTAGTAACATAAATTCTAGAGAAGGACCTACAGAAGGAATATTGATAAAGTTTCTCACTTTGGTTGCAGAATATTTTTTGTGATACAAAATGGCAAGAATTTTGATGAAATAATTGAAAATTTATGGTAATGAACTACCCGTCAATAAAAATTGCATAATCAAACTTACCACTTTGTATGAGTGTTTCTTAATCAGCCTACTTTTGTCAAAAGAAACTGAGAATATTTCATCTTACTCTGTAGCAATCAAGGGAGTAAGGAAAAAGTTATTTATCAGTGCATGGAAAGAAAATAGAAACTTTCGGATGACTTGTAGACAAAACAGACCTAGATGAACCATGTGAGTGATTGAAAAAAAAAACACGATGAGTTGCATGCTCTCCATTTTGAAATTCCCTATTATAGACTCGACAGATGGTTCACCACAAAATTTTGCATTTTTTTAATCATTCAACCGGCTGGTTCGAATCAGGTCACAAGAACTTCTGGGATTGTAAGACCACGAATCCCACTGGAAATTTTTTTCTTCATCATAGCATCAAAAGTAAATGGATTCCAGCTTTACTTTAGTTTGACGAGTGCCTAAACCTACACACAGCCTCAAACCCATTTAAGTCAATGATTTGTAACTCCTTTTGAATTACCTTTTAGGTTACTAAGAACTGAAAATGCCACACACAAAAAACACTCCTATGCTACAAGTTCTGAATACAGGCAATGGTAAATGATGGTATCTGCACTATGAAAAAGGAAAGATTTCACAAATATTGCATACACACACATAATTTAGTATTATCTGTGGCGTGAACCTAGATTTCAACTTGTTGTTGATACAAAATTAACAAGGAAGCAATAGAGAAATGGACCAAAGATTAGAAAATTAGATGAAAATTTCCTGAGTCTTATCATACCTAATAGGAGAATTCTACAAGTAGGAAAAAAGTGGAAATTGATTTCAATTCATGATCTTCCTTTCATCTGGCTCCCAACACCAAAATAGGCATTCTTTGAAGTGTATCACAAACCTGTAGTTCCTGTTAATAATTTATAAGCTGAAACAATATTTTAAAGTCTTTCAAAGCAAAACAAAGACTGACTCAAAACATCTTCAAGAAATCAAGGTGTACATAGTCAATAATTAACAAAATATCACTTCAGATTAACTTGGCAATACCCATCAATGTGCATAAATATTTAATAAAAGAATTACTAAAAACCAACTCCTCACCATAGTGACTGTTCTCAGTTTAAGTGATGCAACTCTCAATTAACAAATAAAGACTTTCATATCTACTCACTGAGCAGATAAAGAATTTTTAGGATTGTCTAGTTTGTAGTATTCAAGGAAAATCTTTCCTTCATCAGACGGTTTTACTGAATAATTTTAAATGTAACCCACTTTTATTTAAAGAACTAACAAATGACACCAAATATCGGGATTTTATTACATCACTGCTGCATTCCAAATCAATTTACGTCAAACATTACAAATTTGCAAGCCACAAAACAAAATGTTCAAAAATTCCATAAAAATGTTGTATATTTCTCAATAGAAGCAGATGGTAGTTTGAAAAGAATCAAGTTTCACTAAATAAAGACTAAATCTGAAAATATTATTAAGCATACTTCCTGCACCAATACTGAGAGGGCATAAAAATGAAACATACCTACTGTGACACCAGCTATGTTCTCAAATTTTATAAGCATAGTTCAGTTAATAAGTCTAAAAGATTATCACTACAATTACACATCCTCCAAGACAAACAACTGCTGGCTAGTCCTGCAATAATTTCCATTCAAATGAAATGTTTTGGTATACTTATACATAGCTCACGAACAGCACATTAATATCTCATTCTGCATGATTTATTTCATTATTCTCAATTATAAATTAATGGAAAATTGTCAACCAACTATGAATATTCAAGCCTACTTACTTAATACTGAAGTAACTTTATAAAACTTGCAGTTTTTTCCACTGGACAAACATAAAATAAATGTTCCCATTATTTCCCATTGAAAACATAAAAGGCAAAAAATTGTCATTCATGGTAACAATAAAAAAATACTAACACTACAGACTAATTTCCCTATCCTGAGGTTGGAAATACTACTGATCCACTCCACATATAAAACTGACAGAACAGCTAAAAATATTTGTGATAAGTGTAAGTCAGAACATCTGTTGTAATTGCAGTTAATGAAGCAAAGGAAATTAAGTGTATTGGAAAATAATTGGTACAGATCCAAAGTTAATTCCATGGATTTGATTAAATTGATGTAACAGCCATTAATTCTTGTGGTAGAATATTTCCCAGTGATTCCATTGGGAACCAATTACACATTTTGTTGCAGGGATCAATTCAGTAAATTGCATTTTACTGACATTATATACTTTACAAAGCTTTACTGAGGAAGCATGTATCTTCTTATAAGTTAATTCACAATGCATCATATCCCAATATTCTATTAAAATGTCAGCTAAACGTTTTACATCAGACCTGTATATTACAACATAATTTAGATTTAATGATTTGCTCAAACTTGTTTCCCCTAAATAAGACATTCTTTGAATAAAGTATTCTCTACTGATCTAGGCTGGGAATGAAACTTTGAATGATTTAATCAATAATGTTATAATTAGTGAATATACATAACACAGAAAAATGAAACTGATAATTTCTTCCAGCAACAAACACTTTCAATATACCATACAATAATTATTTAACATAAGCTTTAACAAAAAGGCTTAAATACCCAAGTCATAACTGTCTTTTGTTGTGCAAAGAAGTTCATGAAGAAACAGGCACCAAAAATATGAATAGTATTTTCTATAAACATGGTTCAAAAACTATTATGGGTTGCTCTTCCGATTCCTTGATTAAATAACAAGATTAAGAATCACTTATTTTAAAATTCTGCGTCCTGAAAGCAATGGCTTTCAAAAAATTGAAATCTATGCAGGGTTTCCACCCTCCTCACCTCTCACTGCAATTCCAGTGGTCCACAATTGCTGTCACTTACAAGACACATAACTTGAGGTAAAGAAGTAGCTGTAAAACTTTGGTAACTTCAAATTCTTCTTACATTTGAATGATCTTCAAGAGCAACAGTGTCTTGGACTTGTGGTGCACAGAATGACCAAAATTGAATTTGGTACAAATGATCTGACAAAAGTGAAATTAAGCCAGCTAAACATCATGTCACAAACTTCCTTAAATGTCACTTTAATAATATATATATATAAATATAAATTATATATGTAATACAATTTTATAAATAAAAGCAGAGAGATAACTGAATCACCAAAATTAGATTTGGTATTAATGATCTGACAAAAGTGAAATTAAGAAAACAGAAAACTGAAACAGAGATTCTTTAACATGAAGAAATATTTGTTAAAGAAATTAGTGACTAGGATAATGTTTAGAGTATTGTTTTAGGGCAACAATAATAATTGGTTATATGCAACTGATAGCCTGCATTGGACTCAGATCATTGCTTCAAATTTGGATTTTTATATGCTGTATGTACTGTGTAGGTTAATAGGTTTGAATGGATTAATTCATTGAATGAACGTTCTTAATTTTGTTAGGGAAAATTTCTTCTTATTTTACACCTCCTAAAATGCACGTTGATTCTCAATGAGAAGAACATTGATAAATAAACTATTAATTGCAAATAACCGGAGTTTCAAGAAAATGGCAGATGAACTATGTAATTAATTGGAATGATGAATAACTACATACTGTTCTTCACTGGGTTTTTTTAAATCCATTTATAGAGGATTTCCTGCTGTAGTGCATTTTTAATGGAAACTTTTGACAAAGATTAAAAAAAACTCTCTTCTGTGCACTTTTCTGAAGTTATCTCTTTATACTCCATTCAATGAAGTGTTGTGTGTACGTATAGTCATCTATGTGAAGAGTACTTCGAAAGACTATATTTTTCTGTGGTCACAATGCTGTACAAGCGTTCACTATCATGATGTAAGTGGAACGGATAACTCAAACTATGAGCAAAATACAGAGTCACATAAATTGACCTAATGCATTCTATTAAAAAGAATACAGATTCAAATCTATACAGAAACCTAAGGAATTAAAACACACAAAAATATCTTCATAAAACTATAATTTGCTAAATATGTTACTCAATCCTCCGAAATATTGCTTTCTCTCATCCTTCAGAATTAACACCACAAACTACACTTTTTAATAGGATGCTAGAGACTGCTAAGAGAGAAAATCCCGACGAATTCGAGAGCAAGGTCAAACGAACGGAAATCAAGTAAAAATTCTTATTTTATTGAGACTTAGTGATCTCCATTCTAAATTGCAGGCATATTAGTAAGATTTAAGAGCATTGTGTGAAATTATGAGATCTTAAACAATTGGTCATACTGACGACTAACTCAGTTGATAAATCGGGATTATCCATTTCCCATAAGAATATACGATGAATAAAGGTCCGTTTAATATTAAAGATAAGAGATGATCCTATAAATATGAAGAAAAGGCAATTTTATTATTTTGCGCAAGAGATTATCTTATATTATTTAATCGGATTCATTTTACGATGTAGAAGATGTATAATGATCACAGCAAGAATTTGAAAAACCTACAGGTATGAGTGCACAGCGCTAAAGGTTATTTTACTCTTCAATTATTAAGGGTATTAGAAAAATATATCAATATAATATACACGAATTAAACCTGTCTAGCTTCGAGTGTTAGTCGTGTCAGAAGTTTTTCCTGGTTGTTCATTATTCAAAATATTCCTAGACTAACTCCTCATTGTGCTATATCTTTCCCATAATTTACAAGAAAAACTGCCGAAAGTTCACCATTTCCTATTAGTTCCTTTTCTACGAATGTTTCAAGCTATAATTGAAATGCACTCTTTTATTCGTCATCGACATACTGGCATTCTCAATCATGGAAACGGTCCTATTTTCCTAAACTTAAATAAACTAATCAGATCCAATGCAAGAAATTTCTACCTTAACTCCCCTTACGATTATCACGAAAAAGACACGCGCCAAACATGACCTCTTAAGACGTAAATAATTACTCGAAGGAATTTCACAGCGCTGGAAACGAAGACGAAATCGAGCCGGACAACATCGATTCGTAGTAGAGGCACAATCCTGATAGCTTAACATATAAGTTTAGTTTGACTTAATATGTCAGCGTAAAGCTTTTAATGCGGGATTAAACACGATTCGTATTATCAGAAAATGATCGTGAGTTCTTTACTTACGTCTCCAAAAGTCAGGATTTACCTAGAGAATGTATTTAACCTCACACTTCCACTCTTTTATTTAAATGTTTCCAACTGAAGCTGTAAGAGAACATTCCCCTGATACAGGGGACAGACTTTAAACTTCTTCATTCAAATCTCCATCTATTGCCCTCCATAAATTTCTGAGCAAAGAGACTAGTACTAACATACAGTATAGTATACAGTCTCTTGGTTCTGAGGCTATTCAGAACGCGAATTAGTTCAGGCATCGGACAGTTTCTCATTTTTCTCGTTACCACCGAGACGTACTTATGTCCCCAAGTGGCACTCTATTTCTAGCCGCGGACAGTATTATTCATATAAACGAAGTCTTCTTTGCGGAGAGTAGCATTTATGCAGTTTTGGGCCAACGTTTAAGGGCATAATCAGCATGTTATGGAAGCCTTTTTTTCTAAACTGTTTTCTCGTAGTACTTCCGGTTCCGTTCGGCGTGGACTTCCCGTGAGCTCTTGTTTATTTTTCAATTTATTGAGAAAAATGGCCCGAAACAACAGAAACGCTGCGGAAAGTGTAGCAAGAAAATTGAGGATGAGTTTGGGACAACTCAATGCGGTGTTGCAGATTCCAGTGGTAATTATCAGCGCGGAAAGTGGTACCATGACGCTTGCGTTGGACTGTCGCCATTACACCTTCAGATATTAGCTGATTCCGGTGAACCTTGGAAATGCTTTCGGTGCCAAAATAATCAACTATAAAAACTCAATACCAGTGACATGTTAAGAATATTAATTAAACAGCACCGGAATACTCTGTTAGCCATAAGCACTGGAAAGTCGTTTATCTCCTATTGAAGGGCTGCTGACGATGGTCGCTAGTCTATCGGACGAAAACAAACGACTAAATGAAATGGTCATATCTTGCCAAGAAAGCTTTCAGAGGGAGTATTTAATCTTTGACGAAAATTATATTAATTTATCCTCATTTTACCCCCTTCAATTTGCCATTTCTCTCAGTACAATATGCATTTTATATAAGAATCATCCTGTGTGTTATACTACACGCACCACTAAAATCAACGCTGATCACCTAACATCATAGGCGCAGTACGATGTAGGAAAAATATATCCTTTATAGCCTTAAATATCAAAGGTAAAAGAGATGGGGACTTATTGCGGTTCCTTTGGAGTATCTCAAGTGGTTCAACGGAAGGGAAACACACATTATCTAGCGATACGCATACGCATTACATACACATATCATTAGATACGCATTTCGGAAACTAATTTGCACACCTCAGTGCCTGAGTTGAACTCAACAGATGTAGTGGAAGAGCCGCACCAAAGTAAATCCTCCTTTCTGATAACTTAGATTATTAACCCTTCCGTGCGGTTCGACGTACGCCGTAACTAGCGCGAATATTTCCGCGGTATGACTCCGAGAGGTTTTTCCTCTAAGCGGTCTCGTTTTCACACGGAATGGTTTAACTTGGAATATTCGCGCAAATGAGCAGTTCATATTTAGTAGTTGAGCAATGCAATTGTGATCCTTCGGGACAATGAATATAAAACCAGTTTCTGCGATGTGGTTTTTTCATCGTCAAAGGCAGGAAAGAAAAGGAAGGATGGTGAGAAAAAGAAAATAATGTGTTCATCCCATCAATCACGAAGGGTGGAAGCCAGTGTGTTTAACACATTATTTCTGAAACTAAGAAACGACGGAAATAAATTTCTCGACTACTTTTGAATGTCATCTGCGTCATCCGATGAGTTGTTGGCTCGACTGGAAATTAATGTACGACGCCAGAACACACAAATGAGGAACTGTATCTAACCTGCAGACATGCTGACGTTGACCATTTAAAACACAAAACAATGACCTGAACCGGGTGAAGTGCAGAAGAACACTGAAAATCTGCGCGGACAGCACCGCTGTGTGTGCAGTCACGGAGATGGACTGAATTCAATTCTTCCGATTTCATCTCTTTACTGCTGCGTCGTTGCGATCTCTGAATAGCCCTGACTTCTGCTGCCCTCTGCAAAGATTGCTATTCATAATTATCCACTGCTGCTACACGGAAAACCACTATCTAAGCAAAACAGAAGAGAGAAACAAAAATCTCTATCAATCTCCTTGGGTCGATTGTTTGGGTCTTGTTTATGTTTGGCATCTGTTTTGTGTCACTCCTTATTACTTCCTAAGTAAGAGTGCCTCAACTCCAACTGCTCACGGCCATTACATCGATGTGGCTTCGTAGGGATCCGTTTTTTACTTTTCGAATGGTTAGTTGGTTGGTTGGTTTCTGTGATGAGTGGAAGTGCAAGAAGATTTTACTCGTGAAAATTTTGTAAAGAGCGTCTTTCTTTTCTTAGCGAAGAAGATATTCAAAATCAATTTGGAAATAAAGACGAAGAGTGTGAAGTGCTATTAGATACTTTCAGTGATGATGAAGGTGATTTAAGGGTGAAAATTCAGAGCTCGCGTAGTGAAGACGAATAGACGATAATGTAGGGGTAGCTAGTTATCTTCCTACTTCTTGGGCTTAGGATGATTTTGAGAAAAGTAACATTCCGGAACAAATTCAAAGAAATGGTACGTTAAATGTTTCCATTCCCTATACATTGGTAATATTCAATAGCTATGAAAATAAGATAGATTATCTTAGCTTTCGCCTTCTGCTAATTCACCAACTGTTCGCAAAGTATGAGGCTCTCTCAAACACTAATCGCAAGGCGACCATCCAATAAAAGCTCTCTATATTCGCCGCACAGTGGGCTAAAATCGAACAAAGCTGGCCAAAAGTAAGAAAATGGTTATATTGAGTGCGGACTTTGAAACTTCGCATGGCTATTCTTAAAAAAATTCTGCATAGTACTACCAAATCATACACTTTTATTCCGGATCATTAAAATTCTACAGGAGGTCAAAGTTGACCAAATTTGACGAAATAAAGCCGGTCTTCGATTTGTCAAAAATGTCTTTAACTTCAAGCCAATACTGAGCCCAAATGAGCAAAATCATCGGGTAAAAAACGATGCTGTATTATAAACCTATTCTTTCAGCTTCATGTTACTTGGTTTGAATGATCATCACAGTAGATTATTTGCATAGGTTATACAGCTAAATGGCGAACCCATATTTTACGGCAAATTTTCAACTAAAGCGAGGAAAATAGTAGCGATGTACCACGATGTACACGGGCTAACTCATACCACGATGTTTTTTGAAGCTTCCTGAATAGGAATCTGAAATAAAATCCTGCGACAATTTGCGACGCCGATTTATACACCGAATTTTCGATGGCGAGGCAAGAGCCATATCCGCGCGGCGGAGCGTCACCCTCCATGACGATCTCGGACTTTAGAGGATAAACGGACCAACACGCTTCTTAAAGATTATGTTCCTGGTGTTATATGCTAAAACGAACCTTTGTTCTAATTTAAGACACGAAATAATAAGATATATAAAATATTTCCAAGGCGAGGCAAGAGCCATATCCAAATTGTCTCAGGATTTTATTTCAGATTCCTATTTAGGAAGCTTCAAATAACATCGTGGTATAAGTTATTATTTTTTATATAAAGTAAGTATTTTTTATATAAATTAATAATGTACTATAACATACAAACTTTTCATAATTCTACCGATAAGATGCATGATGATAATAATTATTGTTTGTGAGAAAGTAAAATACGCTAGTTTTTAAGACAATTTAAATAGGGCCTAAACGTAAAAACTCGTGGATCGGCTTGAAGGGTTAAATTAGAATTTATATTTTAAAGCTAAGTTGTTCTTTTCTATTTTCCAACAGTCCACGGATGCCTTTTTTCATTCCGAGAAAGAGTCGATTGCAATCCCAAGGAGCTAAGATAACAGATAAAGAATAAAGTAGATAGATATAGGAAGTATAGCAAGACAAGCTAACGGTTCGGAAACAAAATAATTTTATACGACTCGGGTTTTTTCATCGAAGCCCGGGTCATGTGATTTGTATTTTTTGTTGTGATTGTATAAATAAATTATTTTCCGTCAGCTTGCTTCTGATTGTTATGGAATACCTCCAGGTTAAGACCAACACAATGGATTAACCTAACAGTTGTTTTCTGGAAATTTGTCTAATCCCATATAACACGTTTTAAATTTTAACATGTTCTACACTCGAAATCGGAACGAAGATAAGCGGAAATATGAGCTGTTCCTTACTTAGTTTTTCAAAAACTATCAACTACATAGCTTATTTCCGCGTAGATTTCCATATATATCCTTCATCATTTTCTTCAGCATGTTTTGTGCAGGACAAGCATTTATTATGTTACTGTTAGGTGACACTTACAGAAAAAAAGAACTTTTGAAGCGACTTACCATTGAAATCAATCCCTTGATTTTTCTCTCAGAACCTATATGGTGTGTATAATATAGCGGACGCAGGATATCTATTTCGTCTTCTAAGAATTAAATTTGGAAAGTTTTTTCTTCTGAATGTTCATCCCAAACTACGTACACGAAAGAGGAATATTACGAGTAAAATGTAATCACAAAATATGCATTATTTTTGGTAACAAATCGTTTAATTTTCTACGAACACACTACTCACTGTAGTACAATCATCCTCGATTTTTTTTCGCAAAAATCTTTAAATTAAATATCAGAAAAGTAAGGAAAATTAAGACCTTTTAAAAGTTTTCTGTTTAAGATTAATTTTAATGAGATATAAGTGAGGGTTTTAATTATGCATTCAGTAAATTGTAAAAATTTTCACAATCGATGGAATTTTCCAATTAAAGGGATATTAATATATGAAAATGTATTCATAGTAATTGGATTGATTCCTTGAGCTATGGTTGACGTAGGCGGATAATTTTCACATTCGGAGACGCTAGAACTCGCCTGCTCCCCTTCCATTGTTTTCAAAATATCATCAGGCTTACTCATGCGCCTGTCATGACTCACGGATATGTGCGGGAGGCAGTAAAGATAAATATTATGGGTGCGCATAACATTTTCGAGAAACTTCTTCTTGGAATACCGCACAGTGGTCTTAACTGAATTGACATTAAATATTTCTTAGTATTCTCGGACGTGCCATAACCTGTCGATCTCTTATATGAAATTTCGACTAAGTAACTCAAGGGTGTGTTAGAAAACGCGGAATTTTCTAATTTCCTGTATAATTCCAATTATCAAATATTGTGTTGGTACATACGTCCCTAACGTACATCTGTAATTACAGCCATTTTGGTAGCTTTGTCGATTGTTGGCAGTCAATAAGGTTACCCGTGTTTAACTGTGATACCCCACGGTTGTCTAGACTGCAACTTTGTTCACAGAAAATAATATCTGTAACGGCAAAATATATTCTACTTTTTAACGTAGTTATGAATTAACATTAACTATTTCTTTAAACATACTTAAGGGTGCCTTAATCGGCAGTTCTCTTATCTGAAATTTCCATTAAGTAATTATGTAACGAACAACGAGTTTCTTAAAAGCGTCTTTTACAAGAGGTGTTAAAAGTCCTGCTTTGATTAAATGATCCGAATACATTTTATTAACATTTTTTCATAAAATCTATAATATATATTTTACACAATCATATTATATCGTACAAAATACTGTAAACCATACTTGCACTGTTTTCAAAATACCATCAGGCATGCTCATGCGCCCCTCATGACTCACAGAAATTCTGCTGAAGGTAGTAAAGATAAATATTATGGATATGCGCAACATTTCCGAGAAACTTCTTCTTGGAATGCCGATTAGTGGTCTTGACTGGATGTTTGCTCATAGAATAGAATATCTGTAACTGCAAAATATACTCGATTTCTTGACGTAGTTATGAATTAACATTTAATATTTCTTTATGCATTCTTACAGGGACCATAATCTGTTATACCAGTGGTTCCCAAACTTATGTGGCCTACCGCCCCCTTTCCAGAAAAAACATTACTCAGCGCCCCCCTGGAAAATAATTTTTTTCTACCTTTTTTTTGTTTCTACCTTTTTCGTAAAATATAGTAAAGAAAGGTGTATTAGAAACATTGAAGTTTGAAATTATGAAACTTTTTATTGAACTAAGAATAGAAAGGTAATACAAAAAAAGTTAAAACATTCGAAATCATCTTAATGAGAAGGATGAACCTGGTATGCTGCTACCAATTTAGTAATCCTCGACTCTATTTTCGTCAGCAGTAATCTTAAATCACCGCGATTGACTATTTGCAATCGGTTTCTTTTTTTTGTTAATAAATTGGTTACCACACTGAATCCACGTTCCACTAAATATGATGAAGGAAATGCAATTAAGAACTTTTGAATTACAGCCCATATTTCAGGATAAGCCGTAGGGATCTCCTTTTGCAGCCAGAATTGTTGGTAGCCGCTTTTGAATTTAAATTTCAAATCATCATTTGTAGTTACTTCCATCAGTTCTTCTTGTAATTGTGGAGAGACTATTTGTTATATAGTTAACTTTAACTTGTCACAATATCCCAACAATCTAGCTTAGAGTTATATTACGCCGTAATTTTCCCCTAATAATTACGGGAAATCTCCTGATTCATAGCGTGCTCCAAAATCTGCTGGTAGTACTGCCAGTAGCCAGCACGGAAGTGAAAGACCCAGACGCGGCCTTACTGCTGAGAGGGGCCTTGTGCAGCCGCCAATGCGCGGTGCCTGACGTTGTGGTTATAATGTAGCGGGAGCGGTAACAATGTGATCAGCGGGAACATTATGGTTTCGACAGCAAATAATAACCGGGCAACGATGAAGGGTGCTGCAAACTTTCTATTTCTTATAAGTTATTCTTCGCGCTGCCACTAGAGAGTTTGTGACGCGGAATTTTGTGTTATAAAAAATTAATATATTACGCGCGTAAAAACGCTTCCACGCTGTAGTTTTAAATCGATTTAACGGTGAAATTAGGTTTTACATTTACGTTTTAAATTCTTAAGCTTAATTTAAATGGTAAAAGAACGTTTCTGCGGTTGGCCTCTTAATGCTGAATTAAGTAAATTGAGTCATGTTTTCACAAGTCATTCCATGACTTTTTCTGTGAGGCCCTCGCGAAGTCACAAAATCTCTCACGTGATCGTAATTCGTAATATATTTGTAATCGAAATCCGCGGGGCCCTGTTAGCGCGGGTCCCGGTGCCGTCGCACCACTTGCCACCCCCAAAGTGGCACCACATGAACAGTAGCAGTGCGCGATTGCACATACCTCAATGCAAGTGAGGGAGTATGCGGGAACTGAGCCAACGTCCAGTACGTTGTTCAAAGAAAAATTAAACGTAATGAGCGGAATACATAAATCAATTTTTCTAAATCTTCTCTTCTTTCTTTTATGCTTTCACCGCCCCCTTACAGTTATTCATCGCCCCCCAAATGCACCTGTGGCCATCACCGCCCCCCTGCATCGCTGCAGCGCCCACCAGGGGGCGGTAGCGCCCACTTTGGGAAGCACTGTGTTATACTCTTATATTTCGATTAATTGTGTAACGAAAAACGAGTATTTTAAAAGCGTCGTTAACGAGAATCTCGTGTTTCCAATGTTATTATGCATGCACTTTATGGATGCGATGGACATCCTGCTTCGGCTCTCTTGGTCTTTAACGATTTTCTAAAAAAAGAACGAGGTCCTAACAATTAGTTTTCGTAATGTAGTAATAAACAGAATAGCCCAATACCTGGATAGACCGACGTCGCGTTAAAAATATTCGGCTTGGATTGGTATTTGCAAAGCGATTGCGATTACTTTCGAGATTCGGTTTTTAGAATAGTAACTCGAAATTGTATGTTTCGAAGGAAATGAAGTTACAGATACTTTTAATATAAGGCATGAGGGACGTCGATCATCGCAAATCAAGTGATAATGATGTTTCGCATTAAATTAAAATATTATGTGAAATCGTCTGTAATAATAATAATAAATGCCTTTATTTGGGCGAGATTGAGACTAAAAAACTCCTCTTCCATCTAACCCATTGCCATAATAAATACATTTTTGAATTTGAAGAAATAAGAAAAATGAATGTGTGGATATAAAAAAACTATGTGAATCATAGGAAAAAAAGATCCACTGCAGGAAAACACCCGCAAAGAAGGGGGGAGTGAAAAACCTGCGCAAACCAACCGATAGTAACAGCTAAAAAGATATAATAGATAATAATACATAAAAAATACAATGCTAATAATTATGATATTTAGCATATGCGAAAATCTCATCGTGGTACGCGAAATTTATACTTAATGTCCAAATTTAAATAAAAAGTAATTTCTACGCCACCTTAACAGAGAATATTAATTGTTGATTAAAATTTAGAAAAGGGGTTGCAATATATTAGAATCCTACACTTAAGTTCAGGATTGAGTAATCTTACATTCAGAGAAAAATCTCAGAATCATGCAAACGTGTTATGATCTCCAAAAAAGTATTTCGAAACTCATTAAATAAATAAATAAAATCTCTTATAAAAATTTTAATTTATCTAGGACGTTTCCCATATTATGATTTCAGTTTTAGAAATCGATTCACATTACGACATAGATTCCATTTACTAGGTGTTTAAATTAGCACAGAATCATGCGAAAATATTTGGACTTAAGGAAATGATACTTTGGTTAATTATTTGGTAAAATTAACATATAGCTTGCCATATATCTGTCATTCCGAATCGCACAAAACAAAACACTATCATAAAAGTGCAACGCTTCAGGAACTGTGATTTAATTTGCTACTGCTGCTTATATGAGTTACTAGGTAATATATAAACAATGAGCAATCAATGTCATTTTATGTTAAGTTAAGAAAATTGAATTTTTGTGAAACTTCTGCAATATCTATACTAATAATTTCTATGGATTTTACATCCTAGATTCCAGGTAATCTAATGAATCATCAAAATATGGAAATTTTCAGATCAAGGCTCCTCACAACATAAATGTGAATGTAATGTAATGTATTTACTAAATGTAATTAGTATTTAGTTCCTTTAATAGTTGAAATGCTTTAAGTACATATATATACTTATCAGGAAATGTACGACTAAAAATTAAACCAGATTATATTTTAAAATTCTTCTTAGAGACTTATTTAAATACTCAGTCCTCCAGGAAATTGTATTCAGATTACTCTGTCAGATTTCATAATATCGTTTCATTTTAAAATGTAAGTTTTGTCTCTTCTCTTTTCTCTTTCTAACATAGACGAAAATTACAAAAAATAAGAAATTCTTATAAAGCATTGGGAATATAGAAAAACATCTTCTTTAAGGGCAGGTCCACAAAATCCTACGTCATGAAGATCATCTCGCAATAGATTCAGAAAATGAGAAATATATAGCGTTTTCGTCATTCTTTAAGTTAAAGGTATTTTGTTCCTTTTCATCCATGTCGCTTCGTGGTGAATAATGGAAACGGCAAGTCTTGATTTGTTTTCCAACTTCACACAATTTAGAAATTGCTACTTTATTCGGTACCTCTGTGAAAAATGTCGAAGTTTATGTAAAGTAAGGACATTGAAGATGCGCTCACTGCTGATGATGATGACAAAGATTTTCCATCAGGGACCTCCGATGAAGAGATTCGTTTAGCAGTGAAGAATCATTCGTTGACACCTCAACGCAACGGGCAAAAAGGAGTCCAAACTCTTCCTCCTCCGACGGAGATGACTCATGCGAGCCCGACCAAGGACAGGGATAGGAATGCTGATACAGGCGATGGATGGTAGGTGGAGGTGATAGTGGATAGTGATGACTCACCGACGTTACCCTTCGAGCTTCTAGAAACAACAGGTCCGAAGCAAACCCCCCAAGTGATGTACAACCAATTTCATTTATATATTGCGGATGGTCTATTGAATGAAATTGTTAAGGAAACAAGTGCATATGATCAACACTTTCTCAGTGATGATCTACATCTTATTCTAAATACTCAAGTGAAAAGTGGAAAAAAATAATTGTTGCTGAACCAAATGCTTTCATCGCATTCACTTTGAATGTGGGCCTCATTTCAAGACCAACATTTGAATCTTATAGACATAGGTCAAGGTGATAGTGATTAGTGATGACTCACCGACGTTGCCCATCGAGCTTCTAGAAACACCAGGAACGAGGCATACTCCACAAGTGATGCAAAACCAATCCAACACTTCCATAGCAGTACATTCGATGGTTTCATTGTTTCCTAGAAATCGTTACCAACTGATCTTAGAAATTCTTTCGTATAGCCGACACAAAATATCTACCTCGGCCAGGTGAAGCAGGATGTGATCCTCTTACTAATACAACGCATATTATTTCCTAATGCCCTTTGAAACATCACGGCGCAATGGTTAGCGTGGTCGCCTAGGTCAGGGCATAGTTGTTTTGTGTTCGTCTTAACAAGATTAAGTCTAAGAGTGGTCTCATTAGATGAAAATTCGCATAAAATATACGTGATTTACTATAATAACAAAGAAGTAGGGGAGAATATTAATTATGGACAAATAAACACAACCATAGAAAAACCAGAAAATCGTATCAACCGGGATTCGAATCCGAGACTGGGGCTGGACCGCCAAGAGAGTTGACAATAGCAGTTGAATGATAAACAGAGAGCTCTACACACAATATAATTTTAGTTCTAAACTATGCATGCAAAATGTATGTATTTAATCTGCAAGTCACCTTCCGGCGAGCTCCGCCTTCCTCCTTCTAGAAGATGCATGTTTTATGCAACATTAATCTTTAGACAAATATGGTGGTTCTCACCCAAGAAAAAAATTTTTTTGAAGCGACTCATCATTGAATTGGAACCCTAAATTTTGCCTCCAGTATTTCTTTGTCCCGTTCAATATATTGGACGCAGGATATCTACGACGTCTCTGAAAGACCTATTATCTCCGACTTTAGTCAGCAAATTTGGAATTTTTTTCTTCTAAATTTCATCCCGAACTCGTACTTAACGAAGCGTCCAGGTAATGGTGAAGAGAACAATTGTGGGGGAAATGTACTCCAAAGATAGAATGCCCTAAGGAATAACAAGTGTGAAAAATAGCGACACGACTGGGACTCGAACCCAGGTCTCCCACTTTCCGGGCAGGTATTCTAACCACTGAACTACCGTGCCGCGTCTCTCTCACACTGTTAAGGGAATGCTTTGTGAGCAAGACTGGCAGTCTCCACATAGTGGCATTAGTTAGCGAAATTCTTTACAAATATGAGGGAATGCTTTGGCTTTGATTTCATGTTATAAGAGTTTTCTGTTTAACACAAATCTTAATGAGAAATTGGAGGAATTTTCCATTGAATAATCAATGATATGTGAAGATTAGTACAAGTATTGGAGATAATTCCGAAATTATATGGATTAAATTAAATCTTCATTCCTCCAACACAACCATTTACTAAGCTTTCCATACTCTTAATGTGGTTTGTTTAAATTCTTATGACAGCGAAACTGCGTAACTATGAAAAAAGGGGTACCTGCCTATCTACCTTGAAACAGTCGTCATCTGTTTCCTCCGTCATGAATTTTTCGTACAATTTCCGAACGTACACTTTGCGTCACATCTCGATTTCAGTTTATGTGATTGTATTATTTTATAAAAGCATTGTTTTCTCCAACGAATAGTAGATGTAATATTATTCAAAGTGCTTCGACAGCTTAGGTTATTACGCACATATGGGCTACCATCACGAATCGAACCCGGGACTGCTTTCATAAAAGACGAACGCATCACCCACAAGCCTAAACGGGAGCCCCTACAACGAAATTAAAAAATATAGGTACTATTCTACCTCTATTTGATTCTCTAATTATTTTTGAAAAAAGAATTCGCTGTGACTCAAAATTCTCCGAAAATCAAATTTGGTCGATTTTGGTGGAAACGTGTATATTTGGAACACACGGTAGAAATCGTCTACACCAGGCTTGCATTCTTTTAAATATTATCAGCCTTGGTCATGCGCCTCTTATGACTCAGAGAATTTCACGGGGGGTTGGAAAGATAAATATTATGGGTTAGCGTATCATTACCGAGAAACTTCGTCCTTGAAAGTTGTCTTGACCGAAGGTTTGCTCTTAGAAAGAATAGAATATATGTAACTTAACGCAAATAAATATATTCGATTCTTCGACGAAGTTATTCATCAAAGCTAAATATTCTTGAAATATCCGAACAGGTTCCATCACCCATAACTGTCTATTCATAATATGGGATATCGACTGAGATAAGATTTCGAGATTCGAGATTTTGTTTTACCACCCATAGTTTAAGAAATTGAATGATTGAAGGATATGTTTCGTCGTAGAACAAACATAGCACGAAAAATCACGCGCATTAAAACATTACTGATAAATAAACGTCCTCCCGAGCACATCATACATTACCTTTTATTTGTCTTACGTCAATCGGTTCGACTCCTGAAATGTTAAATTTTCCCATATAAACTGCTTGTCAAGCTCACTTTCTCACTAAGATTCGAGATTTTGTTTAACTACCCAGAGTTTAACAAATTGAATGATTGTGCCTGTTTTTCACTCTGAAAGTCAATAACAAATGTCCTCAAACAATATGTCACACACATATAATAGGGTTAAAGAGCCAAATGTTGCTACTATTGCTACTGATATGATCGGTAAATACTTAACGATTCAGTATACAATAACAAGAATACCAAAACCATGTGCATGATTCTAAAGGTAAGGATTCACATTTAAAAGATGGCGAAAGCGATTACTTTCTGCCCGCGAAGGTAGAGTTTCAACGGAAGAAAGGTTTGAGAAAATTGGACAAAACGATCTTCGGTGAGTAGCATAGCAATCCGAAATGGTATGTTTCGTAAGAGATGAAGGATTTATTTTGAAGGAGATAAAGAAACATTTTAGAAAGAGATAGAGAGAAAATGAATAATCTCGACTGATGTGGTAATGATATACCTTATTAATACAGTATATTATGTGAAATTTTCTAAAAGTATGATACTTTTATACACGTAATTACCAAATAGGCAAAACAATCAGAGTAATTCAAACGTCTCTCGGCCTGTGGAAGTAATACGTTGGAGCTCATTTGGTGTACAATATATTAGGATTGTGTTATTAAATAATCAATATCTACGATATTCGGATTTTCGTCCGTGAAATCGATTCATAATGTGTCGGGGAATTTACTAGAAAGATTTTAAATTAGCGCATAACCATCCGATCACATTTTGAGTCAAGAGAATCATACCGTAAATATTCTAAGTTTATAAGTTGGTGAAATGTACATAAATTACAACATATTCTTCATTCTTATCCGCATTTAACGAAACATATTAAGAAAGTGTAATGTTTCAGGACATGTACTTTAATATGCTGCTATTGTAAATATAAGATACATTATTTGAAAACATACGGATTATTATATATCATCATTTTTAGGTTAGGGGAAATTAATTGAATTGTTTAACAAAGGTATGCGATATAAATACCAATAGCTTTTATGGATTCTATATCTTTTATGTCCTCTAAAGTATTGGAGGGTTTAGGAAATGCCGTAAAGGTCCTAAACCCGATGATAAGAAAATCCTAACCTACACCTCCAAGTGGTAGAGGACGGGCAACGCTTTGCGGCTAACGTAGGGAGGGACCGAAGGAATACCGGGATAAGTATTCAACTCCACATCTATAAATGGAACAGTGCACTCTCTTGTCCTGGGATTGAGAAATCGGCCCCGAAGGCGGATGAACCATTTGGCGATGGTCAACGGCATAGATGGCAGAAGGAAACCACTGCTGTAAAGACCCGAAAGGATATCCCAAGTAACGACAGTATGATTGGAGAAAATGCGGGCTTCAGTAAATTCATCCGGAGGTAAAAAAGCCTCCCATTCGGATCTCCGGGAGGGGGCCACTAAAGACCGTAGTTTTAACAAACGAAAGAAAGGTGATGAACTGAGAATAGGAAGTTGGAATGTTAGAACTCTTCTTCAGTTTGGTAAATTTGAGAATTTTAAAATGGAAATGAAATGGAAGAAACTGGACGTGCTAGGAGTTTCTGGAGTGAGAATACCTCAACCAGGAGACTTGTGGAGTGGAGATTTTAGATTCATTCACAGCGGAACGTGTAAAGATAGACCAGGAATTNTACATACATGGACTAACTACTAGTACTAAAACTGTAAGCTATAGAAAACAAAAAAAGGGAAGCGGTCTTAACTCCATAGAGATGCTCTGAAACTTAACCCATTGAATATTTGTCCTTAAAGTACCAAATAGGCAAAACGATCAGAGTAATTCAAACGTCTTTCGGCCTATGAAAGTAATACGTTGGAGCTCATTTGGTGTACAATATATTAGGATTGTGTTATTAAATAATCAATATCTACGATACTCTGATTTTCGTCCATGAAATCGATTCATAATGTGTCGGGGAATTCGAAAGAAAGAGTTTAAATTAGCGCATAACCATCCGATCACATTTTAAGTCAAGACAATCATGTCGTAAATATTCTAAGTTTATAGGTTGGTGAAATGTACATAAATTACAACATATTCTTCATTCTTATCCGCACTTAACAAAACATATTAAGAAAGTTTTATGTTTCAGGACATGTACTTTAATATGCTGCTATTGTAAATATAAGATACATTATTTTAAAACATATGGACTATTATATTTCATCATTTTTAAGTTAGGGGAAATTAATTGAATTGTTTAAAAAATGTATGCGATATATATACCAATAGTTTTTATGGATTCTACATCTTTTATACTTGGTATGTCCGTAGAATATCAAAATCTGCACAATTTTCGGACATATGTGAGTTTTGGCTTAAGCAAAAGCGATTTATTAATACATTAGTTCCTAAGGATAAAAAATCACCCAAACGAACCTCACAGCGCAGGAGATGATCGAGACACACGAAGATGACGTAGGACTAGGAGAAAGATAAAATGAACTCGCCCATATGTATATAAAGAGTGCTATTCCGCGAGCGATCTCAGTTGTGATCTTTCTTAGTGCAGAGAGTACATCCAGCCGCACAACCTCGATTCGCGAAAGAGGCTTTTTCTAGCCAGTGGAACTTTTCTCCGTTTAGTTTGACGTACGTATTCCAGTGTAGAACTTTTACTGCGTGATTGAATACGATTAGTTGTGTCAGGAGTAGATCTCGAGTTCTTAATGTCCGCATCCAAAATTCAGGTAATATCTATAGAAGGAATTCAATCACCTAATTGCACTCTTTCAATTAGCATCTAGGAACTGAGTCTGTAAGAGCACAATCTCCTGATTTAGGGAACATGCTTTAAACTGAATCGCTTAAATTTCCGTCTATCTTTCTCACTTAAGTTCTGAGGAGATTAAGAAAATGATTCAAACTCAGCTTAGAATTGTATCCAGTATTATTCTCATCCGTTGATAGTTACTTCATACATCCCCGAGTAGCTATTCTTCTGCCTTCACTTACCTATCAGTCGCAGATAGTACTGTTCAAATTAACGATGTCTTCTCTGTTGTGAACAGGATTCACGCAGCATGGGTGGAAAGTTCTGCAGCATAACTTGCAAGAGATGGAAAACCTCGTTTCTAGACCGTCTTCTCTAACTATCCTGTGCATATCGTGTTCAAGTTATAGTACTTCAAATGACTGTTAATCTTTCATTACGTAGCATTCATATGAGCGACCCCAGGAATCGAGTAAGTGCGGCTGGATTTACTTTCTGTGTTGAAGAAGTTCACAATTGATATTGGAAGCGTAAGATCACGCTTACAAATAAATACGAAGCCTCATTGGGGGATTCCAACCCTTTTTTCGGTAAGTAAATAGTTGAGTGATCGTTCACAATTATAATTAATAAAGTGAAGTTAAATGGTATGATATTCCCGTTTAAATTAAATATGATATTTGCAATTTTTTTATTATAGCCTACCTCATCAATCCGTCGTGAAAGCCATTCGGATTTTACGTGATGGATGCAGAAACAGCCATTGGATCTACTTCAACATCGTTACGAGATGTCAGGATAATGGGAGATAACGGTTCTTTCTGTTCCTGAGACAACTTCGAAACCTTCGAAACTTTCATCTCTTGCAGTGTATGCCGCTGAACTTTCCAAGCTGGCTGCCTGAATCCTGATCTCAACTTAGAAGACATCGTTGATTCGAAAAGTACCATCCGTGGCTGGTTTAGTGCAGTGATTGCAGAAGAATAGACACTCTCGGATGTATGTGCCTAGCGATGAGAAAGAAGAATACTGGTTACACTCCGGAGCTAGATTTGAGTGACTTTCTGAATCTTCTCAGAACTTTAATGAGAAACATAAACGGAAATTAAGGTGATTGAGTTTAAAGACTGTGCCCTACATCAGGAGAATGTGCTCTCACACACTCAGTCCAAAGATGCTTTTTGAAAGAGTGAAATTATGTGATTAAATTCCTTTTATAGATATTACCTGACTTTTGGATGTGAAAGTTAGAACTCAAGATCTACTCCCGGCATAACAAATCGTATTCAATCACGCAGTAAAAGTTTTACGCTGAAATATGTACGTCAAACTGAATGGAAAAATGTTCCATTACTTTATATTTACCCTTGAAATACCTGATGTTATTTGTATTTAATATGCATTTATTGAGAGTTGTGTTTTTTATGTAATAAAATACTGTGTTTATTGTAGCTATTTTGATTTATTTCAAGCTTCCCACACTAAATTTGGACCAACTCATAAGATTATGGTGAGTACTTAGCATAAGCTCATTTATTTTATAAAGGATTTTTAAGGAAATTTAACTTTCCATTTTTAAGAGTATCATGTGAACTCATTGCTCAAGGAAATTCTAGGATTCATAATACTGAAGTGCCAATGAAATATTATTGTATTTGTTATATTTAATTTAATGGTAAGGACCCAGTGAACAAAAGAAATGCATACAACATAATGCTTCTGATAAGCTTTAAAAGTAGTTCATGTTTCCCTATTAATAAAATTAAAAATGCATGAATAACATAATGGGTGCAGTATTGAATAATTTGATATGTGTTAAACATTTTTCATGAACATAGGAAATGGAAAGACATTTGTATGTATATATGTAGTATTTAAAAATAGAACAGCAATCAATAATATAAAACTCATGAGCAAAAGTCTACATTTCCTGTCATACAATTACAATCCTTTTCCAAATCTACATACATGGATTAACTTCTAGCACTAAAACCTATATGCTTAGAGAACAACAAAAGGGAAGTGGTCTTAACTCCGAAGAGATGCTCTGAAACTTAACCCATTGAATATTTGTCCTTTGAGATCACACCAAATAGGTAAAATGTGGTTCTGTTTACCAGAAGCAACTATTAGGAATAAACATACACTTGTTTGGTTGATATCACCACACTTTTAGCTTTTCAATTACAAAGAATTTATATCTTTATTTTTTGTCTACTCTTATGCTATAATTTCATAAAAGGAAGGAGTTTCTAAATAATGCAATCTATGATTAATTGGCATCAGTAACATTTATTTATAATCCTCCAATGGTTAAGATTTCCTGCGATATTATGGCAATTTTTACAACAAAATACATGATTTTTTCATCGATATAACACAGGATTAAGTATTATTGTCAAGTCTTATGAGTTTTGACTAGGTGATATTCACGAACATTCTATTAAATAGTAATATATGAAGTTTTGCTCATATTTTGAAGACAATTCTGACCATTGTGAATGATAATAAATTTAAATGCTCCAAAAATGTATTTTATAAGCTAAGCTGATGTTTAAATTCTTTTTGGATGGAAAATTGTTATCAATAAAACATAAGAAGAGACACTTGCTTAATCAAATGAATCAATATCAGTTCTATCAGTCAATTATTTAAAGACTACATGCAACTGCTATTGTAACATAGAAAATTTAGTTATTTCAAACACATAGTAATGAAAATATAATGAACTGTTTAACGTAACATATGCAGTATGTTGACATAATAGCGTATTTCTCAATACATCACCATTCTTATATAAATCCACCCATGGTAGAAGTCAGTGAAAATTTTTTGCATATATACAAAAACCTTTAATCTACGTGTTAAAACCAAGAGTTAAATCTCATTATCTGGCTCCGTTTATGATTAACATTTCAGAGAAACTTTGTAACTGAAGAACTCATAGTTGTTTCTTCTTGGGGTTTGTTCAAAGAAATAATTTAATAACTGTAACTACACAGAAAAATATATTCAATTAGTTTTTCCTTGAAGTTAAATGCTCTTGAAACATTCCAACATGTTCCATCATCTGTATCTGTCATTTTGTGATATGGAATCGACTGTGGAATTTTGTCATGAATAATAAATATTTAAATGCCACATCAACCAGATTATGAGATTTCCAGTATAATTATTTATGGTTTACGGATGCAATGGTAATCCTGCTTTGACTCTTTTGTGCATTCATACTCAAAATATATACAAGGTGTTAAACATAAATTTCTGCAGTGTAGCAATAAATAAAATTGCTGAATACCTGGATATTATAGAGCAACGTCACCTTCAAAGTATGCACCTTGTATTTGTAAATACTGATTTTTGCACATCTACACCAATGAAGAGTTGTAAGGGGTAGGGATGTGATTATAGAGCCTCTCCCACCCAAATGCCAAACCTCACCTTCACGTGGTACAACCTGTTTTAAACTGACGAGGATATGGCAACCGAATGCATTCTGGGATAAGAAGTCACCCCTCCACCAAGTGCCAATGGCCTCATCAGAGGGCGGATGAGCGGGTAGAGGGAAGGGCACCCTGATGTCCTGAGGGCGGGAAACTACCCCCAAAGACGGATGTGTCAAATAGGACCAACGACATCAGGATGGGGAAGGAAACGGAAAACCACCCCATTAATGACTCTCATAGAGTTTCCTTGAAAGGCATTTAAGGGATATAAAATATAATGGATTCTTCCCAAATTAAATATTCCGGAGGTAAAATAGTTTCCAGATCGGATCTCCGGGAGAAGCATTTTGCAAAGAATCCTTTGAGAATAGGAACATGGAATGTAAGAACACTACGAGGTATAGGCAAATTGGAAAATCTGGAGAGAGAAATGAAATTAAATAAAATGGATATAATCGAAGTTAGCAAGGTGAGAAGAGGAGGATGTGGAGAAGCAAAGGGAGAAGATTGCACACTGTTTTATTCTGGAGATATGAATGGAAGAAATGGAGTTGGTATAATGGTAACAGAAAAAGTCAAGGGATCAGTTCAAAGGGTAAAATATTTAGGAGACAGGATTATAACTATGAGGATAGAGAGCATACCGAAAGACTTACTAGTAATTCAAGTATATATGCCAACAATAAGTCATACAGACAGTGAGATAGAAGAAATGTATGAAAGGATAGAAAAGGAAATGGAGGAAGGGAAAAACTGCTGTAAGATAGACAGCGGACATAGACAGCGATCATATTTTGCTGATGGAAAAATTGAACATTAGGATGAAGAAGGTGAGGATGGCAAAGAAGAAAAACATATAGAACTTATGTAAGATCGAAGAAATAGGAAAGGAAGAAGAATCGGTAATTGTATGGAAAAGAACAAAAAGGAAGGGGAAAATTCCAAAGAAAACTGGATAATAATGAAAGAAAATATAACAAAAGAAGCAAAACAATTGATTGGTTATGTTAAAGGTGTGAGGAAAAAGAAACCATGGGTGACAGATGCAATGATAAACAAAATGGAAGAGAGAAAGCAAGCTAAAAAGAGAATGGATGAGGAAGGAAAAAAGAAATACAGGAAACTGAATAATGAACTGAGAAGAGAATGTGAAAAGGCGAGGAAGAAATGGCTTGATGAAAAGTGCAACAAGATAGAAGAACTAGAGAAGACAGGAAAGTATGAGGAGGCATATAGGAGAATAAAAGGAGTTCAATGGAGGAGGTGGAAGAGCAGGAGACAGTAGTAAATGCATAGAAAGCAGGGAGGAAAAAGAACTGTTTGGAGAGAAGGCGCTTGGAAGGTGGAAGGAGTATATAGAGGAGTTGTATGACAAGAAGGAGAAAACAGAAGGAACAGAAATAGAGGATGAAGAAGAAGTGAATGAATGTTCAATGGGATACAGAATATTGGAAAGTGAAGTAAGACAGGCTTTAAAGGAAATAAAGAGAGGAAAGGCACCAGGAGTTGATGAGTTNCTGCCTGAATCCTGATCTCAACTTAGAAGACATCGTTGATTCGAAAAGTACCATCCGTGGCTGGTTTAGTGCAGTGATTGCAGAAGAATAGACACTCTCGGATGTATGTGCCTAGCGATGAGAAAGAAGAATACTGGTTACACTCCGGAGCTAGATTTGAGTGACTTTCTGAATCTTCTCAGAACTTTAATGAGAAACATAAACGGAAATTAAGGTGATTGAGTTTAAAGACTGTGCCCTACATCAGGAGAATGTGCTCTCACACACTCAGTCCAAAGATGCTTTTTGAAAGAGTGAAATTATGTGATTAAATTCCTTTTATAGATATTACCTGACTTTTGGATGTGAAAGTTAGAACTCAAGATCTACTCCCGGCATAACAAATCGTATTCAATCACGCAGTAAAAGTTTTACGCTGAAATATGTACGTCAAACTGAATGGAAAAATGTTCCATTACTTTATATTTACCCTTGAAATACCTGATGTTATTTGTATTTAATATGCATTTATTGAGAGTTGTGTTTTTTATGTAATAAAATACTGTGTTTATTGTAGCTATTTTGATTTATTTCAAGCATCCCACACTAAATTTGGACCAACTCATAAGATTATGGTGAGTACTTAGCATAAGCTCATTTATTTTATAAAGGATTTTTAAGGAAATTTAACTTTCCATTTTTAAGAGTATCATGTGAACTCATTGCTCAAGGAAATTCTAGGATTCATAATACTGAAGTGCCAATGAAATATTATTGTATTTGTTATATTTAATTTAATGGTAAGGACCCAGTGAACAAAAGAAATGCATACAACATAATGCTTCTGATAAGCTTTAAAAGTAGTTCATGTTTCCCTATTAATAAAATTAAAAATGCATGAATAACATAATGTGTGCAGTATTGAATAATTTGATATGTGTTAAACATTTTTCATGAACATAGGAAATGGAAAGACATTTTTATGTATATATGTAGTATTTAAAAATAGAACAGCAATCAATAATATAAAACTCATGAGCAAAAGTCTACATTTCCTGTCATACAATTACAATCCTTTTCCAAATCTACATACATGGACTAACTACTAGTACTAAAACTGTAAGCTATAGAAAACAAAAAAAGGGAAGCGGTCTTAACTCCATAGAGATGCTCTGAAACTTAACCCATTGAATATTTGTCCTTAGAGATCACACCAAGTAGGTAAAGTGTGGTTCTGTTTGCCAGGAGCAACTGTTAGGAATAAATATACACTTGTTTGGTTGATTCCACCACACTTTTAGCTTTTCAATTACAAAGTATTTATATCTCTATTTCTCGTCTATTGTTACGCTATAATATACTTAAAGGAAGGAATCTCTAAATAACGTAATCTATGATTAATTGACATCAGTATATTTATTTAAGATGCTCCAATGGTTAAGATTGCCTGCGACATTATGGTAATTTTTGCACCAATAAACATTTTATACCTTTAGAATAAATGGATTATAATATATGATTGTTGCTTATGATTTGACTGATATTCATATACATTCTGTAGTCACTCATTGTTAGACATTAAAAAAAAGTTTCCATTTGTATTCGCATTATATAGAGGAAAACGTAATATACTTCTCTGTAGCATATGCTGATTGTTTTATTTTGCAAAAATGATCATGCACTGTATTGACATAACTTTCCATTAATTATATTTCAAAATTATACTGATAAGATAAATACATCAAAAATGTATTTTCTAAGCTAAGGTGATGTATAAATTCTTTTTAGATGTAAAATTGCTATCAATAAAATATGAGGAGGGAAACCTTCTTGATCAAATGAATCAACATCAGTTCTATCAGTCAATTATCTAGAGACTACATACAACTGCTATTGTAACATAGAAAAAATAGTTATTTCAAACACATACTAATAAAAATATACTGAACTGTTTAACGTAACATATGTAGTATGGTGACTTAATAGTGTATTTCTCTATGCATCAAACTGTTATCTAAATCCACCGATGGTAGAAGTGTGAGAACTTTCAGGACAGATGTGAAAACCTTAAATCTATGTGTTATATCCAAGAGTTAAATCCATGTGCAATTTTTTCGATATATTATCTGGCTCTGTTCAAGATAAACATTTCAGAGAAACTTTGTAACTGAATATCTTGCATTTGTTTATTCTGGAGGTTTGCTCAAAGGAAGAATTCAATAACTTTAACTTTATGGAAAAATGTTCAATTATTTGACATAGTTATTCATTCAAGTTAAATGCTCTTGAAAAATTCCAACAAGTTTCATCATCCCTATCTGTCATTTTCTTACATGGAATATAGATGGTGGAATTATAACATCAATAATGAATTTCTTAATTGCGACATCAAACATATTATGAGATGTCCAGTATATTTATGTTGGTATTTTATGGATGTGATGGTAATCCTGCTTTGATTCTTTTGGACATTGATACTCTAAATAGGTAATACAAGGTGTTACCAATAATTTCCTGTAGTGTAGCAATCAATAAATCTGTTAAATACCTGGATATTTTAGAGCAACATCACCTTCTAAGTACACACCTTGGATTTCCAAATACCGATTTTTCCCATTCTACACAAATTAAATGAATTCTGGAATTCCACTTTTATTTATGCAATCAGCACCATCATCAACTTATCTTCAAAATCCTCTTTGAGACAAATATTCCCCATTTATATTGTATTTCCATAACTGGAAAGAGGTAAAAGTCGCAATCAGTTAAATCAGGTTAGTAAGCTGAATGAGTACCAAGAAATGGTTTGTTTTTGCCAGATACTCCTGTATGATAAGAGCCAAGCCTGGCCTCACATGATATATACAGAGACCACAGTAGTTACTGATCATGTCTTATGGTCATTTTCTTTTAGAAATTTAAATTGAAAATAAATATAATAAAGATTAAATTTCAAGAAAATAACTGAAGGTAAGAATATTGAGTTAACAATTAGCTTTGATGGGTAAGAAACAGTACATGTGGATCGATTCCTCACTTGGTCAGAAGGTGCACAGATAAGGTAAGAGGTGGAATAATAATTCCAAAGAAAAGCATTCATTTACTGAATTGGAATATGAAAAAAAAAGTATGAAACAGAAGACAAAATGCCTTGATGAAGGAATCAGTAAGGAATTTAAGGATGTAGTTTAGGTGGATAAAAGTGAGATGGAATAGCAGAAGAACAGAACTAACTTGGTTCCTCCCTATCCTAATAATATTTGCTGATTATAAACTTCATATTTTCTTCGAAGGGTTCTCCATTGTTTTATCATTACCAACAGGTCAAAGAGTATACTGTTATGCGCTGGTCTGACCATGGTACACAACTGCTTCATGGTATTATATTCTATGGCTACAACTATTTATTTTACTGTGTCAGTATCCAACAAAATAAGTAGATGTTCTTCTAACATTAAATAAGTCATTGTTAGCAAAGAATATACCTTCATAATAATCTAATAATAGAATATGGGTTTTCCGTGTTTTTTTATCTTATATTACACATATCTGCTTAAAAGTTTTCCATGTCTTGTGCACATTTGTGAACTTGCTATTTATTGCAATCTGACAAATTATTCGTTTTGCTTGACCTTCATAAATGCCTAATTTTTCAAAGAATCAGTAGATAGCTTATGGAGTTCAATTCTTATATGGAGGTGACTCATGTGAGCCCAACCAAGAATCTTATTGGTTCACTCAAAAATAGCGGTCCATTCGATGATTTCATGTATTGTTTCCTAGGAATCTTTTCCAACCAATCTCAAATTCTTTCGCTTAGCCATAACAAAATATGTTTTGGCCAGGGAAAGCAGGTTGTGATCAAATTAGTAACATAAATTCTAGAGAAGGACCTACAGAAGGAATATTGATAAAGTTTCTCACTTTGGTTGCAGAATATTTTTTGTGATACAAAATGGCAAGAATTTTGATGAAATAATTGAAAATTTATGGTAATGAACTACCCGTCAATAAAAATTGCATAATCAAACTTACCACTTTGTATGAGTGTTTCTTAATCAGCCTACTTTTGTCAAAAGAAACTGAGAATATTTCATCTTACTCTGTAGCAATCAAGGGAGTAAGGAAAAAGTTATTTATCAGTGCATGGAAAGAAAATAGAAACTTTCGGATGACTTGTAGACAAAACAGACCTAGATGAACCATGTGAGTGATTGAAAAAAAAAACACGATGAGTTGCATGCTCTCCATTTTGAAATTCCCTATTATAGACTCGACAGATGGTTCACCACAAAATTTTGCATTTTTTTAATCATTCAACCGGCTGGTTCGAATCAGGTCACAAGAACTTCTGGGATTGTAAGACCACGAATCCCACTGGAAATTTTTTTCTTCATCATAGCATCAAAAGTAAATGGATTCCAGCTTTACTTTAGTTTGACGAGTGCCTAAACCTACACACAGCCTCAAACCCATTTAAGTCAATGATTTGTAACTCCTTTTGAATTACCTTTTAGGTTACTAAGAACTGAAAATGCCACACACAAAAAACACTCCTATGCTACAAGTTCTGAATACAGGCAATGGTAAATGATGGTATCTGCACTATGAAAAAGGAAAGATTTCACAAATATTGCATACACACACATAATTTAGTATTATCTGTGGCGTGAACCTAGATTTCAACTTGTTGTTGATACAAAATTAACAAGGAAGCAATAGAGAAATGGACCAAAGATTAGAAAATTAGATGAAAATTTCCTGAGTCTTATCATACCTAATAGGAGAATTCTACAAGTAGGAAAAAAGTGGAAATTGATTTCAATTCATGATCTTCCTTTCATCTGGCTCCCAACACCAAAATAGGCCTTCTTTGAAGTGTATCACAAACCTGTATTTCCTGTTATTAATTTATAAGCTGAAACAATATTTTAAAGTCTTTCAAAGCAAAACAAAGACTGACTCAAAACATCTTCAAGAAATCAAGGTGTACATAGTCAATAATTAACAAAATATCACTTCAGATTAACTTGGCAATACCCATCAATGTGCATAAATATTTAATAAAAGAATTACTAAAAACCAACTCCTCACCATAGTGACTGTTCTCAGTTTAAGTGATGCAACTCTCAATTAACAAATAAAGACTTTCATATCTACTCACTGAGCAGATAAAGAATTTTTAGGATTGTCTAGTTTGTAGTATTCAAGGAAAATCTTTCCTTCATCAGACGGTTTTACTGAATAATTTTAAATGTAACCCACTTTTATTTAAAGAACTAACAAATGACACCAAATATCGGGATTTTATTACATCACTGCTGCATTCCAAATCAATTTACGTCAAACATTACAAATTTGCAAGCCACAAAACAAAATGTTCAAAAATTCCATAAAAATGTTGTATATTTCTCAATAGAAGCAGATGGTAGTTTGAAAAGAATCAAGTTTCACTAAATAAAGACTAAATCTGGAAATATTATTATAAGCATACTTCATGCACCAATACTGAGAGGGCATAAAAATGAAACATACCTACTGTGACACCAGCTATGTTCTCAAATTTTATAAGCATAGTTCAGTTAATAAGTCTAAAAGATTATCACTACAATTACACATCCTCCAAGACAAACAACTGCTGGCTAGTCCTGCAATAATTTCCATTCAAATGAAATGTTTTGGTATACTTATACATAGCTCACGAACAGCACATTAATATCTCATTCTGCATGATTTATTTCATTATTCTCAATTATAAATTAATGGAAAATTGTCAACCAACTATGAATATTCAAGCCTACTTACTTAATACTGAAGTAACTTTATAAAACTTGCAGTTTTTTCCACTGGACAAACATAAAATAAATGTTCCCATTATTTCCCATTGAAAACATAAAAGGCAAAAAATTGTCATTCATGGTAACAATTAAGAAATACTAACACTACAGACTAATTTCCCTATCCTGAGGTTGGAAATACTACTGATCCATTCCACATATCAAATTGACAGAACAGCTAAAAATATTTGTGATAAGTGTAAGTCAGAACATCTGTTGTAATTGCAGTTAATGAAGCAAAGGAAATTAAGTATATTGGAAAATAATTGGTACAGATCCAAAGTTAATTCCATGGATTTGATTAAATTGATGTAACAGCAATGAATTTTTGTTGTAGAATATTCCCTAGTGAAATCATTGGGAACTGATTACACAGTTGGATGTAGGAATCAATTCAGTAAATTGCATTTCACTGACATCAGATACTTTACAAAGCTTTACTAAGGAAGCATTTATCTTCTTATCAGTTAACTCACAATGCATCATCTCCCAATATTCTATTAAAAAGGCAGCTCACACTTTCTAAATCAAACCTTTATATTGCAATATAATTTAGCTTTAATGATTTGCTCATACTTGCGTCACCTAAATAAAATATTCTTTGAATAAAGTATACTCTACTGATCTAGGTTAGAAATAAACATTGAATGATGTAATTAATAATGTTATACTTGATTAATATGAAAAACATAGAATAAATGAAACTGATATATCAGTTTCATTTATTCTGTGTTTTTCATTATAATGCCTCCAACCACAGTTCATGAAGAAACAGGCACCAATATTCCTAAATATCAACACTCTTATTTATAAACATGGTTCAAAAACTATTATGGGTTGGTCTACCAATTCCTTGATTAAATAATAAGAAAAAAGAATCACTTACCTTGGAAATTCTGTGTCCTGAAAGCAAAGGCTTTAAATAAAATTGAAATTTGTGCAGGATTTCCACCCTCCTCATCTCTGCAATTCCAGTGGTCCACAATTGCTGCCACTTACAAGACACATTACTTGAGGTAAAGTAGTGGCTATAAAACTTTGGTAACTTCAAATTCTCCTTCCATTTCAATGATCTTCAGATCCACAAGAGCAACAGTTTCTTAGACTTCCGATACACTGAATGACCAAAATTGAATTTGCCATTAATTATCTGACAAAAAGTGAGAATATATGAGCCAAAAATTATGAAACACACTTCCTTATATGTCACTTTACTATTATATCAATGTCTATAAATTATATTTACTATAAAATGTTATTAATAAAAGCAGATAGAAAACTGAAACAGATACTTTAGCATGAAGAAATATTTGTTAAAGAAATCAATGACTAGGATAGCATTCAGGGGGTTGTTTTAGAGCAACAATGATAATTGCTTATACACAGCCTGAACCTTATAACCTGGAGTCAATTCCTTTAAATTTGGTTTTGTATACACTATATGTACTACTTTATATACTATAATCTCAGACTTTTTCAGAGCAAAAATATGTGTTTTCTCACTGGACTGAATCAAAAAGAACCATGAAAAATCACAAGAACTTTCTCTAAAAGTTTTGCATTAGTTTCATTCTGAACATCAACATAAATTTTCTTTTATGAGAAGGGATCTAGACACCATCTTTGAACACACCCTTTCAAGTAATTTTTGATAACTGTTGAACAGTTGCTAGGTCAGTGTTGACTACCTCAACAACTATTTGTCTAGGGAATAATTTTCTTAAACAATTTCTAAGGCCATTTTCTAGACACACTGCTATTGGCTGTAAAGTATAGCACTATAACTTCCTCTATTTTTTCTAAATAAATGATTCACTCTTTATAATCAATATTTATTTTCTTGACCCAACTGTTTGAATCAGTTGCAGAAATTTTACACTCCAGAAATCTCTTTTATGTATTCAAATATATCTTCATAAAAGATTGTTTGATGTGCAGTGTATGTAGCTTTCCATTTTATTCTTTCTTGGATTTAATTTTATTGAAATCTTGTTGACCTTTGGGAACTGGTGTTCTTCAAACACAAAATCAAGTACAGCATTTGCATTCACAAATCAGCCAAGAGGGTTCAACAATCTATTCATAATTAAGAATGAAATCAAGGACCAACATGTATATAGGAGATAATGATTTTGAAGATGTACCTATTCAAAATGATACCTAGCAAAGAAATTTCTAAAATAAGCTATCATTTTCTAACTTTTGATGGATTCTTTCCACTTTAAATTTCATTGTTACTCTTCTTCTTACACAAATCCTATCATTTTATTACATGATAAAAATTTCTATTAGATACTTAATGTGATTAAACATAATGAACTCCATCAACAACAAGTTATCAAAATTTTGCTTTAATCAAACAACTAAAATGGAAACAATACAACTTAAGGTGATTATTTCCCGTCAAAAACAAAAGCATTTCTGTGAAATAAGGTTCAGTAGTATAAGTAGAACATAATAAAGTGACATGTATTTGTTCGTTGCAAATTGGCCCTGGTAGCAATACTAAAGGGGAGTATAACATTAAATTTAATTATAATTGCCAGGCATTCGCCCAAAGACAAGAGGGAAACCTCTCCAAAAACCTCCCATGAGCAATGCATTACTTATATAAGTTAGGTATTAAAAATAACATATTAAAAAGTTATCTGATAAAGTAACATATTTACAAGATAAATATTAAAAAGATTTGTATAAATATTAACACACAAAAAAGTTATACAAGAAAATTTATGAATTAAACTATAAATTATAACAGTATATAGATTTATCCATCAGTTGCAAATTTTTAAAACAAACACATGGTTGGATATCCATCTAGTTACATATATAATTATTATATTTTTTGTAATAACTAAGAAATATAAAATAAAGCATTTAAATACAGTAGAATACTTCACAGGTTTAGATTATAATGAATGAGATACTATGAAATGGTACAACATTCATGGTAACTTATCTATACAGTCACATACTTAATAGATGTGAAGTAAATGAAAATTTTAAAAAATTGAAGAGGAGACAATTACTGTGAGCTCAAATAACAGACTGCATGAATCTATATTTAAGCCCTTTTACATTTTTTGGCATTGGTATGAGAATTTACCAGGTAAAGTGTTTCATTCCCTAATATCTTTATTAACGAAAGAGCATTTTACTGTATCTGTTTTCTGCTCATGCATCTTGACTTTTCAACTAGGATTGCCACATCCAACATGACCAGGAAGTTTAGATCTGGCAACCCTCTTCATAATCCCATGCTTTTTTCTTTGTATGCACTCAAGCTTCTTATTAAGGCCCATTTTGTGGAGACCCCAAACCCTTTCGCATATTCTACAATTAGCTTGACCAATGATTTGTATGCTCTTTTCCTGACACCCTTCCCACTCAGTTTTAAATTCCTCATTACAAAATGGAGATTTCTATAAATTTTATATTTAGTAACACATACAAGATGAAAAGTTTCAATACAGAAAATTTATTTTAAAATGTATACATAATAAACATCTCTATGCAGGAATTGTTTAAACACACCTGATGATTAATAATCAAAAATATAAGAAATAATTTGGTTTAGTTATCACAGTATTAAAACATTTACATAAACCCTTTAACCTTTAATTAGTATAAGCAACAATATTCAATATTAAAGAGCAAACATTTATACACAGTAGTCAATATTTGTTGAATATTAAGCGTTTTCAAATTTCAAACATTTTTTACTTTGAATATCAATAGGAGATTTTCTTTTCTTTATCGCAGATATACTGAAAGATGGTAAATCAAGAGATTTTCCATCACAGGGAGTGCTGGATAAAGGACCTTGAAGAGTTTCCTGTTCGCAATCATCACCAAACTTTTCATGCCCATCAAACTGATTACCATTATCAGCCAAATCACTATTTGGAAGTTTCCTTACTTTTCCTGAAGTTGTCTGTCCTCCTAATGGTTGTCTGTTAGCCTTCATTAATAAAGCAGCATGAGGATTTCCTTCAAAAGAATTGTAGCCTTAGTTAATGGAATACATTCACATAATGGAAAGGAATACATTTTATTATCTTTAAAACCGATTATAAGCTGTAAATAAATCTCCGATGACCCGAATAGAAGGAGCTGCTATGAGGGAGAAACTTTTTCCTTTTTCTCTCAGCAATGGTAATTGCTATAGGTAAAATATGATTTTAATTACTAATCCATCATTTTTCAATATATATATAATGACCATATTTCTGCCATTCATCTTATCAGAAAAAAGTTATTTTAAAGTTACCACGGGGTTTAAAAAATTATGTCCAATGATTCCCCAATGCTTCAAAAACCACTTACCTTGGAAATTCTGTGTCCTGAAAGCAAAGGCTTTAAATAAAATTGAAATTTGTGCAGGATTTCCACCCTCCTCATCTCTGCAATTCCAGTGGTCCACAATTGCTGCCACTTACAAGACACATTACTTGAGGTAAAGTAGTGGCTATAAAACTTTGGTAACTTCAAATTCTCCTTCCATTTCAATGATCTTCAGATCCACAAGAGCAACNTGGACATGGAGAAAAATGGAAGGTATAATTTGGAGTGATAGAATAAGAAATGAGGAGGTCCTGCAGCACGTGGGAGAAGACAGAATATTGATGGGTATTATTAAGAAACTGCAGTAAAACTGGATTGGACACTTCCTAAGGCATGAAAGACTATTAAAAATAGCAGTAGAGGGAGCGGTGGAAGGAAAGATGAAGAGAGGGAGAAGGAGAAGAAAGCTTTTGGATGAAGTAAAAGGAAAAGAAGGATATGCAAAATTTAAAGCTAAAGCCTTGGGAAGGAAATTATTTTAAAAGCAATTACGCCAAGGACCTGTCATTTGGCAGAAAACCAATGATGATGATGATGATGATGATGACACCAATGAATTGTGTTCTAAAATTCTACTTTTATTAATTCAATCAGCACCATCATCAACTTATCTTCGAAATCCTCTATCATGACAAATATTCCCCATTTAAATTTCAATCTTTGGAAAGAGGAAAAAGTCTCAATCAGTTAAATCAGGTGAGTAAACTGAATGAGGAAAAAGTGCAGGTTTGTTTTTGCCAAATACTCCTGTATGATAAGAACCGAAGATGGCCTCACATTATATAGGTAGAGAGTAAGAGTATTGGGTAAACAATTAGCTTGATGGGTAAGAAATAGTACATGTGGATCGATTCCCCACTTGGTCAGAAGGTGCACAGATGAGGTTAGAGAAGGAATAATTATTCCGAAGAAAAGCATTCAAGCTGAATTGGAATATGAAAAAAGTATGACACAGAAAACAAAGTTCCTTGATCAAGGAATCAGTAAGGAATTTAAGGGTGTAGTTTAGACTAATAAAAGTGAGTTGGAATAATAGAAGAACAGAACTAACTTGGTTCCTTCCTATCCTAATAATATTTGCTGATTATAAACTTCATACTTTCCTCAAAGGGTTCTCCATTGTTTTATCATTACAATCAGGCCAAAGAGCATACTGTTATGTCCGCAACTGCTGTATGGTCTTTTTTTCTATGGCTACAACTATTTATTTCACAGTGTCAGTATCCAACAACATTAGCAGACATTCTTCTAATATTAAATAACTCATTTTTAATGAAGAATATATCTTAAAATTTTATAGTATAATAGAATATAAGCTCGTGGAGTTAAATTCTTATATGGAGATGAATCATGTGAACCCGACCAAGGACAGGGATAGGAATGCTGATACAGGTGAAGAAAAGTAGGTAGAGGTGATAGTGATGACTAACCGACGTTACCCATCAAGCTTCTAGAAACACCTGTAATGAAGCATACTCTCCCAAGTTATGCACAACCAATACAACACTTTCATTTATATTTTACTGATGTTCTATTGAATAAAATTGTTAAGGAAACAAATTAATACACTTAAAAATTTTATGGTAATGAACTACCTGTCTTTTTGCTGACCAATGCATTTGTTGAAGACTAGTTTATGCATTTTCTCTTAAGAATGCACGGATGTTGAGCCCAAAAAGTAATGGCAAATATCAATAATAAACTCTTTGAAAAGAAACCAATTTTCTGTGATTAGATTGTTTCTTGTTACGATTACAAATTGCATGGTCAAGCTTACCACTATGTATGAGTGTTTCTTAATCAGCCTAATTTTGCCAAAAGAAACTGAGAAAATTTCATGTAACTCTGTAACAATCAAGGGAACAAGAAAAAAGTTATTTATCAGCGCATGGAAAGAAAATAGAAACTTCCAGGTGAGTAGTAGACTAAGCAGACCTAGATGAATCATGTGAGTGACTGAAAAAAAATGACACATGATGAGTTGCATGCGTACCTTTTTAAACTTCCCTATTATAGACATCCACAGATGAACCACCACAAAATTTTTCATTGTTTTAATCATCCAACAGGTTGGCATAGTGGGTTGAGGCACCTAAGTGCAACTATCTCAGGTTTGAATCAGGTCGCAAGCACTTCCAGGATTAGAGGAACATGAGCCTTGCTAGAAAATTGTTTTCTTCATCCTAACTTAAAAATAAAAGGATTCAAGCATGTACTTTAGTGTTGTGAATGCCTAAGCCCCTGCACCCAGCCTTAAACCCATTTAAGCCAATGATTTGTAACTTCTTTCTATTACTTTTTGGGGTACTAAGAACTTCATATGCCAGTCATTTCAGCTCACCACTTCCAAAAAAAAACATACTCCTATGCTCAAACTTCTGCAGGAAAAAATTAGAATACAGGCAACCCACTAATATGGGCATTTAATTTTGAGAGGGTTGTCTGTATTCTAAAAATCATTTCCACAGCTTAGTTCAATCCATGCAATATTCTTAAAGGGATAATGCAAAAAAGAATTATTCAGACACATTTTGACAGATAATAACTGAGGTATTATACCTTGTTAACAATATGTCAGAATATTAAAATTGGCTTCACTTGGTATTTGCACTATGAAAACTATGAATAAGGAAAGATTTCGTAAATATTACATAGACACTATAAATTTAGAATTATCTATGGTATGAAACTACATTTCAAGTTGTTGTTGATTCAAGACTCTTGACCTAGCTGTCAAAGGAGACGGACGTGCCCTTCTCTCTCTCTCCTGAGTGCACCTGCTGAGTTGCAGCCGCAGATGTTCTACCTGCATCCCATCGTTGTTTCTTCCACGTGTTCACTTATAGCGTACAGTTTCTTTACTTAGCTTATATTTAGTGTTAAGTGTAGTGCTTTTTTTTAGTGTTTAGTGCATCTATTCCGGTTGCAGTTGACCCTTGAAGCAGCGAATCCAGACTGAACGAGCGTTAAGTACAACTTACCCTTTTATTTTTTATCTTTCTCCTTCACTTATAACATATTCCTGTGGTTATAGGGTTTATTTTTGGACGTATCCATAAAACTCTTCATATTGCTTTGGCTGTATTGAGTAAATTCTTTACTTTAGTGCTCTGTTTTAAATTCCCTTAAAGGAAAACTTTTAACCCTTGTGCAGTCAGGCTATCTCATTTGAACAAAAATTTACTTTTAGCGAGCGAAACATTGTATAACTAATTTGGTTTTTGTGTAATTTTCCAATTAAATCTTCTTACTGACATAAATATCCGAAGTAGTTTATCTTTCTAAGTCCGTTTCGTACGTTGGTGCACTTATTTTGCGAAAGCCATCTTACAATTTAGAAATCTAGTCCCTTTCTTGACTCTCAGGTAAAGCCCAGCGTGGGGTAAATAGTTTTCATTTTTAGTTGTCTTCGTTTTAACCAGAAATCTTAAAGTCTGTAGCAATAGGATGGCTTCCTACAGGTCTTCCCTTGGTGCTCGCGAAAGGAATGTGGG
>KZ308652.1:144703-345017 GCA_000376725.2 Ladona fulva
GACACCCTTCCCACTCAGTTTTAAATTCCTCATTACAAAATGGAGATTTCTATAAATTTTATATTTAGTAACACATACAAGATGAAAAGTTTCAATACAGAAAATTTATTTTAAAATGTATACATAATAAACATCTCTATGCAGGAATTGTTTAAACACACCTGATGATTAATAATCAAAAATATAAGAAATAATTTGGTTTAGTTATCACAGTATTAAAACATTTACATAAACCCTTTAACCTTTAATTAGTATAAGCAACAATATTCAATATTAAAGAGCAAACATTTATACACAGTAGTCAATATTTGTTGAATATTAAGCGTTTTCAAATTTCAAACATTTTTTACTTTGAATATCAATAGGAGATTTTCTTTTCTTTATCGCAGATATACTGAAAGATGGTAAATCAAGAGATTTTCCATCACAGGGAGTGCTGGATAAAGGACCTTGAAGAGTTTCCTGTTCGCAATCATCACCAAACTTTTCATGCCCATCAAACTGATTACCATTATCAGCCAAATCACTATTTGGAAGTTTCCTTACTTTTCCTGAAGTTGTCTGTCCTCCTAATGGTTGTCTGTTAGCCTTCATTAATAAAGCAGCATGAGGATTTCCTTCAAAAGAATTGTAGCCTTAGTTAATGGAATACATTCACATAATGGAAAGGAATACATTTTATTATCTTTAAAACCGATTATAAGCTGTAAATAAATCTCCGATGACCCGAATAGAAGGAGCTGCTATGAGGGAGAAACTTTTTCCTTTTTCTCTCAGCAATGGTAATTGCTATAGGTAAAATATGATTTTAATTACTAATCCATCATTTTTCAATATATATATAATGACCATATTTCTGCCATTCATCTTATCAGAAAAAAGTTATTTTAAAGTTACCACGGGGTTTAAAAAATTATGTCCAATGATTCCCCAATGCTTCAAAAACCCAAAAACTGCCTAGAAATGCTAAAAAAACGACAGTAAGTGAGAAAAATGCATATCGCATAAATATTATGATGATGACATGCATAAATAAAAATAAAAACATACATACAAAAACCCAGATTATATTAAATAATTACTTTTAAGTGATAACCGAAGAAAGCTATCGAAAGATAATTCAGGCTCTGATGACCAAACTGTATTTCTATTTTGGAATAATTAATAATAATTTATTTTAGGCTAATAAGCCATATTAATATTATAGAATAATATAGAAACGCATCCCCTAATGTACAGTAAAGAACGAATTCGAAAAGAATTACATATTCGAAAGCTGAGACGGAATCCAACATCGTCAAGCTGAAAGCACCCGGTTTGAGGTTACTGGATGTATAAGAAATATTGATGTTCACCGAGTACGTATTAATATGTCAATTAAATACCTGCTATTAAATTATCCAACAAGTTAGGCTTAGTAGAACGTGTATCGGGATTCCGGACCTTTGGAACATGTCTGATTCCCAAGGCAGTCAGTGATACCATACGATTACTCCCATTCTTTACAATACGATTCATCATTCTTTCGTACCTCCGGGACCTCCAATTTTCAATTGTTTTTCTTTGAACAAACAAATACATAGATATGAGTATAATTTCTTAAAACTGCAGGTAGATTAAAAGCATATTATACACTAGATGAAGAACCTTAAATTGCTTTCTGTGTATCGCTCATCGACACCAGGTTTAGTAATTCCTCCCATGACAGAATTTACAGATTTCTAGAATCAAAACCAGGCTACAACAATACAAGAACTACATCATCCTACGATTCTTCAGTGATCTGCTGTTTCGGCTGTTTCAAACTATATTTGAAACGCAATTAACACAATTGGCTAGATTTTAGTACTACTTGCGCAGGCGCGCCGGCGTCACAGAGTGTCCCATCCAGTCCAATGGGTCCAATGAGTCCAAGCCAGCATCTTGTCATCACATGGCGCTAAAATTTAAAAAAAGCGTAGAGGGAAAGAAACACAACTGCAAGAAAATAATAAAATAGTTACAACACATATTATTGAAATAAATATATAAGACATTAAATTATAATAGACAGTTCATATTATACCTCTCCTTAAGTTTAATTTTGTCAAAATATACATCCTACTTAATTCCATGAAGAGTACCAATTCATTACCACATGCAGAATGCATATCAACATAAAAAGAAGTAATAGACGACTAAGTTTTTTAATAATTTAGATCTTCCTGATGGAAAAGAAATGTACATATATTCATAAATTATTAAGTTGGATTCATATGGCCTAAATCAGTTTGATAGCATCAGTTCAATGCCCTCTTGCTCACAGTAATGTTAGGAATTCGCTGATGCCTAGGGTGTGCCAATGCAGGTGCCCAGACAGTGGATTATTAACTCTATTTTATTACTTTTTGATGAAAAAATCTTTCTTTATCTCATTAATAAACCTCTGCCTCTGTTGTAACCCAACCCTGGGGGAAAAAACAGCTAAGACAAGTTAATTATCTGATTTTTCCGTTTCAGCTCGTAATTTCGACTCGTTTCAATGCGGTTATGGCCCACTTACCCTGGAACTAGCTTTAAGGACGGAAGTCAGACTATCTTTTATTACCTCTTCCCTGATGGACATTTCCAACCGTTACTTACTCGTACTACATTGTTCCAGCTCGCACTGATTAAGTCTTGCAATAGGTCGTTTCAATTTGCTTTAGCTCATTTTAGATTGCTTTAGCTCGCACCGATTTGTACTCGTATATTATTTTACCATGCATCAACTGTAATAACCTTGTTCAGACTTCCAGTAGCCTATTCAAGGAACGCAACAAAGGATTATTAGGGTATAATTAAATAAAACATGATGGTAGCTTTTCAGTTTTTTTATTCTCTTCAATTCCATTTTCCTCATTGGCACATTATTCAAGAAGTTACAAAGGCAGATAACAACCATATCCTACCACCCTAACTATCCCTGCCAATTCTGATTACTCATAAACATATTCAGCTTGTTATAGATATATAGTAAAAATAAATATCACCTGTCCACTACATATACTTTAACCAGTTTCAAACTGTTCACTTCATCATCATTTACAAAATCACAAGGATTTGGAGATAGAATTACATGCCTGCAAACAAAAACCAAGATCCCAGGTTCGAATCTGACCTAATCTGGCTTTTCCTTGTAGGTTCTCATTTTTATAGACAGCCTACAGTCACAATTTAAATCCCTCTTTTCCATTGCAGTAAATGACTGTTTATGAGGGTAACAGGAAATAAAGAAAATATGATGAGAAACTAGGAAGAATGAATGAATGCACATGATTACAATCCATCTCTATTATGAGTGGCATCTTATTATGAAAAGCATAGAGGATCGTTGTGAGCTCAGAAAAATTCAGCAGGATATTTATGAATTTTGATTCAAAAATTTTAGGCATATATAGTTGAATACATATGATGAATAGGTGAACTGTAAAAGTTAGCTAATTTCTTCATGTACTTCAATTATCTCAAATTATGCAAGAATTTAACATTTTTCTCTACTTAGCTTGCTGCCAATTACTGTCCCCTCTTCAGAGGAAGACATTTTTCTCCATTCTCAGAGATAATTGTCCCAATAGCTTTGCATTAAGCTGGCTTTTATGCTAGGGTTCTTGAAAATGATTCTCCATAGGCAAATAGAATTCACAAACTTTTGGAGCATAATAGGAAATATGGAAAGTCTTCAATAACTCTCATCACTTTGAATTCAGCCAAACATTTTTGCATAGGGAGGCAACAAAATAGGAAATATTTTAAGATATAAAACTTTAAAATATTCACACTTTAATATTAATTTCAGCTTTAGTACCTGCTTTCTACATGACAATACTTGTGAAATAGCAACCTTTTCTTTCTAGTTTTTAACATTGAACCTGGCAAAAGAATTCGATTCCTGTTAGTAAATATTCAAAAAAATTATTATGGTGGTAATTCACAAGTTTATGAATATGATATTGGTTTTAGTTATGATTATTGTTATTAGAGGATTTTTTGTATATAATTCTGTGGCTATGTATGTATTTTGTATGGTATTTATGATGGATGTGGCTATTGAGTTTCACTGAAAAGTGTATGATTTTTTGCATCCTTTTAAAAATTTTGTTATAATTGAATACCATTGTGCATTTACATTTCCTGTAGTGAAAGATATTTATTTAGTCCAAGGAGAAGGATGTCATGATAAGTATCCATGAAAGAATAGTTATTAAAAATAGAAAGCTGTCAGATTTTTTTTCCCAAAGGAGCTTTATTGCATACAATTCAGTCTTGAAATAAGTGATAATTAATATCCAGTGTTGTTTGGAGATTTAAGAGTTTTACATCAATTTAACTTTAGTGATCCCCTTCCAAGTCCTGAATATCCTGATGCAAATACAGAAGCTAACCAAAGGAGAATTTCTAGTAATTCTCAACAATTTGGAATTCTGACCTATCTGTGAAAGTAAATTCTTCAGCAGAGGTACCACTATTGGCCATGGCGATTCAGCAAGGCTACAATTAAGTCTAGGCATGCATGTGCCTAAAAGCATACAAAGGTATCCTCTTCCGATTTTCCCTCTAAAGTACCGTATTTTCCGGCGTATAAGACGACTTTCTAGCACCTGATATCTTTCTTAAAAGTCGGGGGTCGTCTTATACGCCGGGAATATGGCAGCAAGNCAAATCAGCTAACAGTTTGTCAGGTTGATGACAGAAATATCACAAGACCCAAACACAATAACTTCCTATTATCTAAGATAGTTAAGAAATAAAATTACCCAAATAATCCAAAACATGAGAGAAAAAGAAGAAATATAGTTCAATAGCATATTCAATTACTATGAACAACAAAGGAAAATATATTTATAACAATGCACAGTTTAACTTATTTTTGTCTGGATCAAAGTAAGGTTTTGAGTCAAAAATATTTTTGTACTTCTCATTTTTGGTTTCATACACGAAAACTTCAATGAGATGACATATATACATTAATTTGAAAATAGAGAGGCATTAAGAATCACCAAAGATTTACTTGTTCCATACCATAGTCTCATAAAATGCGCCTCATTGGTGAATCATACCAACACAAATCTGTTATTCAAACTTAGCAATTTGATCCACCTCTGCTAAAAAAGTTTCTACTAAGCAGAGGATGAATTGAAATTAGATTTAAGACTAAATCCAAATTATTTCAGTCCACTCAATCTAAATTGTAATTATAAAGTATTACTGTTGCAATTAATAACATATGCTAAAGATAAAAGTAGTATTCTATCATAATCATACAAAACCAAAAAATGTGTAATAAAGTTATTCAGCATACATAAAAGTGATTTAGGTATACCACTGCAGGACTTTATGATGATATAATAGGTAGGCACAAGCCTTCATATTTCTTAAATTTATGCAAGAATTTTCAAGTAAAAAATGCATCAGATAATTAACATGGTTTAAGTGATTATAATTTCAATCCATTGCCATCATAGTGTATGCTTTGCCCTTTGAGACAAACATAAAATTACACTAAAATTCTAAATCTAAGATTTTCTTAGATGTCTTAATGATCAACGTAACATTTTGGAATCATATAAATAATTCATATTGGGATTGAAGACTAACTGTTGAAATCATTCAAGAATGCAAACTAATGCAATAGGAAAGTCCATATTTCATCATAGGTAAAGGTTGAATAATTGAGTTTTCTCCTTTATTTTCCACGTGTTTTCTTGAATTAAATGTACTTAATAAATCAACTTTTATCAGTAAGAATACCTGAAGAAGAATTTGGATCCAATACCTTAATAAATGGTTTAAAATAAATACCATTTATTACATTCCCTCGATAAGTTTATTACCTCTAATAATTTCTTTACTTCTTTAGTATTAATTATGATTACTTCCATAAAAACAGATTATCTGACATTCTACAGAAAGATGAAATATGACCATTCATTTACTTTTTTTATTTACCGGTAGTGTACGTTGGAAAAGGGGTAGTCTTATACGGAGAGTATAGCACAAATTCTATATTTTAACTGGAAAAGTTGAGGGTCGTCTTATACGCCGGAAAATACGGTATATATGAAAAATGCTGTTCATCGTTTATTTTATTTAATCTCTTTGTTTTTAAGGCATTTTTTGTAGCTTGGCTACAGCTTTATTTCAATATCACATATTCTCCTGAGAGTGTCTGGATGTCCAAGAGAGTTGCTTTTTCCAAATAATAAACACTGGGAATTAAGCATTCTACCCCAGAATCAAAAAACCAAAGCATAGAGTGGAAAAATTGTTCCACAAAAGCAACTGTAGTTGCATTGGCTACTATAGTTATAACAACAGTCTTTGTGATCAACTAATGCTCTGTGGAGAACCAAATGGTGCTGCTTGATATAGTGAATTATGTAGAAATCTTGGATAAGCCATCCAACGAATGTTAAGTTCTTTTGCTTGCCAAAAACATAAAATAGCTACATCTTGCCCATAAAATTAGTGCAGCTGCATGAAAATTTGTGTCATTACATTTAGATGCTCTGGGTACAGCCAATTGTCAACATACTATCTATGGTTCCATCGGATAGATCATAAGTCAGATATCCATAAAATGTTAGTGACCTTTGATAGAAGTACTTACTATGAGCAACTTCTTGATCCAAAGTGAAGGCTGTCAAAACTTTGCATTGAATGAAAGAATGAATGTATTGCAAGCATTATTGATCACATAGTAATGACAATTCTGAGTGTTCTAGCATTGCCAAACAAAGCAGCACAATTTGTGCAGCTGCCAATGACTGCTTCAAATGACAGCGGCTTATGACTTGGTCATAAGTTGAACTGACTTAAATCTCATAGGTTGTAAGTCAATTACTAAAGATGACAGCCTGTACTCTCCTACTGCTGGCCACCTTTCACAGACGGCCAAAAAAAAAAAAAAAATCTAATAATGTTGATAAATTGAATAGGGTGGTGAATTGTTCATAAGTAATTTGAGAGATTTCATTGCTAATACACCAAAAAGGCCTAAAAGATAAAGGAAATTTTGCAAAAAATTAAGAAATGAATAGAGATATCTTGATTTTGAAACATTTTGATTTTCTGCACCAGTTGGAGGCTCAATATTTGTAAAACGTTTGTACTTAAATTCAATGCCCCATCTCTCACACTTCCTAAAGCAGCATGGTAATAGGCTGAGTTTCTTCATGAATGTCTTAGATCACATATCATTTAATCCTATTGAATGTATTTTCTACAGATTCATTGTACAAAACAAGTTTTATAAAGGGATATGATCACATTTTTCCTGTAAGTGGGTGAGGTTGGCTCTTGGGCAAACGTCTGACTTTTTTTATACATATCAAACTTATTAAAAATTTCTTTTCTTCTATGTATCTTTTGAATTAGTCAAACTTAGGTACTCCAATGATTATTCATTACTGCAGAGATAATTCCAGTGATTAATTAAAATTTTACTTTCACATAAATAAAAATTTACTTTCTCTATGCATATTCTCAAGTAAAAACAACTAGTGATGTGATTTATTTTTAATATTGCTTTTAGTATAACAAATTAACAAAATTTTTCTTGAAGAAAAGACACACAACACTAAACAAACAAATTTTCAAGCTTTAGGCTCAAGAAAGTCAGATTTGATCTCATGATGTGTCACAAATATGCAATTGTTACATTTCATCATGATAATGTTTCATAGAGATGAGGAATTTATGGGTGAATTTAGAGAGAGAAACAAAAGAGTAGAAGTCTGCTTTATCTAGAACTCAGACGTCCCATTTGCTTGTCAGTTGCTCTAATCATTAAGCTAATTAACTTCTGGGCACACACAGGACATCTATGTTGCTACCTTCTGTCATAGTGGACTTCTATGAGCATGAGGTGGATTCTCTAGAGCATACATTTACCCATTATAGCTTAAATAAATGGTTAGAGCAACCAACTGGCAATTGGGAGATCTGAGTTAAAGTTCCAGCTATACCAGACTTTTTCTCCTTCATTTCTTTCCTTTTATAATCTGTTGAACAATAAAGTGAGTCAACCTATACATTAATAGTAAAAGGGCCATTCTAAAATGTCTTTCTGGTATAGAACTCAAAATTTTGTTTAAAAATCTACCTATACACAAGTAAATATATTAATCAAATTAATTCAAGGTGTATCAGTTTCAATGTAGGATGAAGAATTTAAGGTGAGGAGCAAGAATGTTTAATTGCATTTATTTTATGGTACTGTATTTATGTTTAATGTTATGTACACAAATTTTTATCAAATCCCTAATTTACTTGGACGTATATTTCTTCTTAATATTCAAATCTTTTTCCTCAGTCGATTTAATTGCAAGGTCTCATTCACTGAAATCCATTCATCAATAGTAAAATTTTACACTGTGGATCAAAGATGAAATTCAGCCTAGCATCATTCAAGAAAGAAAGTGCCATATTAGCTCCAAGCAGTTACAAGTGTGATACTGTTATAATTAAATTAATAATGAAAGAAATTTGATTTAATAATATAAATTTAACTTAGACAAATCAGCTAACAGTTTGTCAGGTTGATGACAGAAATATCACAAGACCCAAACACAATAACTTCCTATTATCTAAGATAGTTAAGAAATAAAATTACCCAAATAATCCAAAACATGAGAGAAAAAGAAGAAATATAGTTCAATAGCATATTCAATTACTATGAACAACAAAGGAAAATATATTTATAACAATGCACAGTTTAACTTATTTTTGTCTGGATCAAAGTAAGGTTTTGAGTCAAAAATATTTTTGTACTTCTCATTTTTGGTTTCATACACGAAAACTTCAATGAGATGACATATATACATTAATTTGAAAATAGAGAGGCATTAAGAATCACCAAAGATTTACTTGTTCCATACCATAGTCTCATAAAATGCGCCTCATTGGTGAATCATACCAACACAAATCTGTTATTCAAACTTAGCAATTTGATCCACCTCTGCTAAAAAAGTTTCTACTAAGCAGAGGATGAATTGAAATTAGATTTAAGACTAAATCCAAATTATTTCAGTCCACTCAATCTAAATTGTAATTATAAAGTATTACTGTTGCAATTAATAACATATGCTAAAGATAAAAGTAGTATTCTATCATAATCATACAAAACCAAAAAATGTGTAATAAAGTTATTCAGCATACATAAAAGTGATTTAGGTATACCACTGCAGGACTTTATGATGATATAATAGGTAGGCACAAGCCTTCATATTTCTTAAATTTATGCAAGAATTTTCAAGTAAAAAATGCATCAGATAATTAACATGGTTTAAGTGATTATAATTTCAATCCATTGCCATCATAGTGTATGCTTTGCCCTTTGAGACAAACATAAAATTACACTAAAATTCTAAATCTAAGATTTTCTTAGATGTCTTAATGATCAACGTAACATTTTGGAATCATATAAATAATTCGTATTGGGATTGAAGACTAACTGTTGAAATCATTCAAGAATGCAAACTAATGCAATAGGAAAGTCCATATTTCATCATAGGTAAAGGTTGAATAATTGAGTTTTCTCCTTTATTTTCCACGTGTTTTCTTGAATTAAATGTACTTAATAAATCAACTTTTATCAGTAAGAATACCTGAAGAAGAATTTGGATCCAATACCTTAATAAATGGTTTAAAATAAATACCATTTATTACATTCCCTCGATAAGTTTATTACCTCTAATAATTTCTTTACTTCTTTAGTATTAATTATGATTACTTCCATAAAAACAGATTATCTGACATTCTACAGAAAGATGAAATATGACCATTCATTTACTTTACCAAATAATTCATGCATTTTTCTCGTAAATAAATTTTTTTAATTATTATACAACTTTCAACTGAGGAATTTAAAATTTGAATATTCCTTCACAGAAGACAGGCAAAATATAGAATTATTTTTTATGAAAAAATGGGAGCTACAATGTATGAGGTTTGCAAACACAGAACTACTTTAACTTGCCCTTGGCACCAACTAAATTTAGACTTTACATCAAATAAGGTTTGGATCAAAATTTTGTTATATTTCAGAACAGGTATACTTAATGACATAAAAAAATCAAGTCTTTCATATCACTTACACAATTACTGTTGCATAGGTTTTTATTACATGCCTGATAACATGTGCCATTTTACAAGAATCAACAATCTATTAAGGCAAACATGCAAAATGCAGCTACTGGTAATAACAATGTCTATCCCTTTCCTAAAAATTATCAACACATCACAAAATCTGGGAAGTTAAAAATTATTTCGACCATGAACGATTTTTAAGTTCCGTCAAATAAATCACAATTTATTATGCATTCCATTCACGACTACTGTATTAGAAAGGAAGACTAGGAACTTACTCATATCCTGCAATAAATGTCCATACACAATTCCTCAGAGCAAGCACACACTTGATGAACATTTGTGCCAATTAGGTAAATTACTTGGCCAGGGGTATGTAAAATGAAACACGGGAGCATAATTAAGAGCAAATGAAAGTGAATTGTCCAGTTAAATCCACTTCAAAAACTGTAAGTCTAATCATGGAATGTCAGCTATAGGACAACTCTAACAAAACTCAGTCACACTACAAATTTACTTACAAAAATACTAGAATGGTTTATTTTACAAGTTCACAGAATCATGAACCTATGCAACAAATTTATTCTATAAATTGGGACTACAAAACTATTATTGGTCTAAGTTTTTCTTTCAGATATAATGGCAGAAATGATGAAGACAATGAAAGAATTTACAAGAGAGGATAGCAATAAAGAAGGATGGAGGTAGTAGCCATTGTGTTGCCAGCAAAGCTTATAAACGATCAAACTGCAATTTGTATTCCATTTCCTTGTTCAATATCAAGATTTCAATAATGCTCACAACTTTTCTATGGTAAAATCATCACTACAAATGAGCCCATTCCATCTGGGATGGAATTAAACCAATTAGATATCTCCCAGAAAAATCATCCTTGCTGTTATCAAGTTATTGCTTTTTATCCTATTATATTTCAATATTAACCAATTTGAGTTAACCTATTTTCATTTTTAATTACATAAATTCAATTTGTTCCACCTTTTGCCAAAATGTCCATTTTGCTACATAGTTCTACTCACAGAAAATCATTATTTACTATCTCAGCACGCCTTAAAAGAAGATAACTAACAACTTATGACAATTCTTGATGCCATTTTTAACTAAACAAATTTTCCCAAAAATCTGCATTGCATTGCAAGCATTGCATTATGACTCTTCACCGCATAATATCCACTATACTCACAACTGATGACAAATATGATAACAATGGAGGTTGGTGTCTAGCCTTGACTTGGAAAGTAATTCACTGTAACTTGCAAGAAGCAAGTGATGCAATACAGTACCAGATGGTCAGTAGTTTCCAGATGATATTTGAGAAATGCCACTACCACAGAAAAATGGGAAAAATGTGCAAGTAATTGAGTCTTTTGTGTCTGGCAATCCTCAACAGCTATTTCTCTTCTGAATTTCTTCAATAAACATCTCTTGATTGAGAAACTTTGGGTAAAATGCATTTTTGTAAATCCTTCCATTTTTCTCAATACACTACAACAGAGGCAGTTAAAAGCCATATCTTTTCATAAACATGGCCTGGAGGCTCTGGCATATATCATCCCAGTATTGAGCTGTTCATGCTGAGGCAAAAAATATCAAAGATTTTTTTGTAGATGGGTGATCACGAGACTCATAAAATATCGTCAAACACTTAAAAACAGTGTTTCCAAGAGCATTGAAAGGATATAATAATTTACCCAAATTTATGCCAACACAATGGCTCCAAGGCAATCCCTTGCATTCAGTAATAATCTTATCATTGAACTTCCTCATCCTTGCACCAAATCCTCACACAATGCACAGTTCCCATTCCTGATTTCTAGTATACTGCTTCACAGAGTACATATTCCAACAATAAGCGCACAGATACTCAAATAATGCACACTATCCACAAACAAACACAGTCATCCCAAAGAGCCAAAAAAATAACAAGGCAGTCATGACTCATGTTCACATATGCAAGTTCTGGGAACTGTTTTCACCAATACATTTTCACCGACAATTTCATAGTCTCATTCTCTCTCTCTCTCTCATTATAAACTGAGACTGTTATGGCTATTCAACTTGACTTGATAGATGCATCTCCAACATCCTTTTCTTCCATGGATGGCAGAGGTGATGACTCCTTGAGCTGCCTCTTTTCAATTTCTGCTTTGAAGTTCTCTATGTCCTGTTGGCTGAAAGTATGAAAAATCCATTTACTTCAAATCTAAAGATAAGATTTTCAATTTTAAAACTTCGACTTTTAGAAACAATATTCATCTAAAATAGAATTCTTTGTTTAAATATTGAATACATCAAAAGTATGAAGCCATTCTTTTTCAAGAAGAGACAATCAAAACAGTTGTCTTTATGGAACCAAAAGACAGAAAACCATTAGATGGCAATAATTAATTTCTTCAACATGCAGCCCAGATTGAAAATTTTATCCTTGGGTTAATGTTATTCAGAGAGCAAATGTTATATGAACTTACATTTAGGCTTATTACATAATTAATTTAATGGGAAAGAGCATAATAGGTAAGAAATATCAATAATAAAACGTTATGAGACAAGGCAGAAGTCAAGACACGCAAAGTGGATATACAATACCTTATATTCAATACTAATAATTTACACAGATTAAAAAACATTAAAATTCTAATATTTCTTTAAAATATTTATAATGTTATTAACACTAGGAGTACAGGAGTTTCACCCTACCTAGAAGGACAGGGAAGGGTCATCTGACCCCCAGAACTTTAATTCCTATTTCAATACTTATTTGGCTTTCATAAGCCAGATTTTTATCAGTACATCAAGAATGGACCTTTAGGCAACCACCTACAAGACTTTTTACCTTGTCATTTGTTTAAAATTTAATTTATTAAACAAAATGCAGACTGGTGTCCTAAATTTACATTCTATCATATTCTAGAAAACGTTTTGTATTAAAACTAGACCTATGAACCTCATACTTTAGAAATAAGTAGTTGTAGGTCCGATGTATTGATAAAAGTCAGTCATGTTTAAATAAAATTGCTATTCCATCTGATAAAAAACATAGAAAACCACTTGTCCATTCTCTGGAAAAATCTCATACAAAAAAAGAGGACGGAAATTTTTTTGAATATTGTAATGAAAACTTGTGGCTTTTGGCCACGCCAAATTGGTATATGGCATTTGTTAATTTATAGAAACCACTTCTTAGGAGGGTTACCAACTTATTAATTTTAATAATTATAATTGTTTTTGATAATTTTCTCGGGTAAATTGAGCTGATATCTTGAACTTGGTTTCAATTACCTTTCTTGAATAATAAAATTAAAAGAAAATTAGTTTAACGAAACACTCAAAAGACTTGTATTGATGAGAAAGAAACAAAAACTCAGCATTCAACCATTATTTTGACTTTTGAAAATTTTCCGTGTGTAATCACAAAATGTTTTAATTTTTTCTTTCACACATTAAATCAATAAATCTTATTATGAAACAGGAAATTGAAATTTCACTTAACTTCTGTATAGAAGATTTTTCAACTACTTTACTATTACATTTTCCTCTCAGACCCTTGGATATTTTTATCTCATTTTCAATATAATTTAAATTACTAACTTTAATTTATTATACATTTTGAAATGTTACATACTTCTTACATTTAGAATATTTCATATAAATAGATGTTCATATGTACCGCCAATTATAGCCTATTAATATAAGGAAATAAGTATTTCCTAACACAATATCAATCACGTTTATGTGCAAGGAATTATAACAATCAAAATTTTTAAAATTATCAATATTACTGAACTAAGAAAAGCACAAGGAATTGTGTAATTAATGCTTATCATAACCCAATACAATAGACACAATTGTAATTACTAGTAGATCACAGGAATCTCAAATCCTGCCTCCCTAACAAAGTTAATTCACATATTAACTGTTAGGTTTCTTTCATTACCCTTATCTAATATTTTACACTAGAACAGACTCTTGCCTAAAACATATCATGTATCATAAATTACCTTATTTGCACAAATAGAATTCCATTGATCACGTTGAGCATATCTAGCACACTGCCCATAGAGGGTGCCTGTATCTGAATTGGAGGAAGAGAGGCTCCTGCTCCTGCTTTACCATTGCATATTTCATTCATCTTCTTCTGAAGCACCACAGCTTGCGTTGTGAGATGGCGAAGGCACTCAGATGATTCTCGTGTCTTCTCATGATCTTCTCCCAACTGCAAGCATAAAGATCACTTGATGATAAATTCATTACAATTCAAAAATTCCTTACTGCTAGGTAAACATTGTAACTTATGAGGTCAGGATGTTATTTAAATCTACCGTTTTATCAAATTGAACAGACAAATAATATTAATTTAAATAGTCTATTAAGGAATGGCTTTTACTAAGCAATAAATGAATAGCTAATCTGTGATATGTTTGTAACAGTGATTATATCGTTGAAAGGTGAACAAGTCTTGTCAAAATTAACTTGAAATCATGTAAAACGTTCAGTTTGGTGACTTATAAAACAAAAGTCTTACCTGTTGCTTATATATTGTGTATGTTTCCTTTTCATTCTGTAATGCAGATCTAAAGTCACCCATACAAGATTGTGTCCTAGCAACCAAATGGTATGAGACAGCAACCTTCAGAGATTTAGATCCATAATAACGGATGTTGAGAGCCAAAGCTTTCTCCAGGAATCTTAAGGACAACTCGTACTCCCCAACAGCATGTAGGATGAGACTAATATTACTCTATAAAAAAGGGAAAACAAATTTTAACAGTTTTTATTATTTCTGAACATAAAGGAATCTACACAATTGTTCGAAAAATATTGACACTGAAATTAAGTAGCAAAAGTTGGATATAAATTCTGAATACAAAAGGTGCCTTAGCTCAAGCATTACAACACACCACAGGAGCCACAAAAATGGCATTATAAGAAAATGAGATTTGGAAATGTGATATTTGTTTATATCAGTTGTCTTTTAATGGTACAGGATACTCAGATACCCAGATTTCTCCCACAGGGCCAGAAATTTTTCCATAATGTCATCAGTCCAAAAGACGGTATGTTCAGGATGTGGAAGTTCAAGAAAAGTTCTGGAGAAGGAATGAGATGATTGGCATGGTGAGGAGTGAGGTATTTTGCTTGCTTGCTTTCCTCAGGGGCAGAAAGCTACAAGGAGGACTACTCAACAGAGCCAACAAGATATTTATCAAGACATGGTAACAGGAATAGAAAAGTTTAACACAGTGAAAATGTTACTACAGCACTACACACTACAGCAATCTTCAGCAATAAAAAACTATTGTTTCATTATAATAACAGAGGTATACTAATCTTGAAGTAAACACACAAAACCTGTAGTCTGAGAAGTGAGTTCATAGCCTTGATGGAATAGTTAGATTCATTGCAACATTTTTGTAAAACTAACAGGAATTTCCTTGACAAGCTTAATCAGAAAATTTTAATAATTGCATAAGCTTTCCCATTTTCTGATATAACTTGCTGAGTCAATCTTTTCTGCATTCCAGGAAGTTTAATTATGCTAAAGAACCCATCACCAATCCATATTTACTGGAATTATTTCACAGATTTTACAATAAAAAATTTGAAAATCTTGATGAAAAGAGGTTATTTTAAAGGTATGTAGAGAATGTCAGGAACAGTTAATGTGAAATAGTTAATAAACCCAGGCATCATCTCACATAGGCAACAGTGACATACCAAAAATTACACAATGGATGAAAGTGGTGTACTGCAAGCAAGAGGTTGTTTTTTGAAGAAAACAACTTTGTCATTTCATGAAACCTAACTACATGATGAACACAGAAACAATTGATGAAAACTTATAAGAAACGACTATATGTCACTCAGTTCAAAGAGTAAGCTGAAAACTTAAACAGAAGACATTTTGGACCATTGATTCTTCACTGATATACTGCATATAAAAAGACTTTCAATGTGAATGAACTAGAGTCATTGAAAGTGAATCAAACCAGGCACAACATATGCTGTATAGGCTTTACTAACATTCTTGTTTACATTATTAATTATTATATTAAACTTCTAAAATTGATAATAATATCATACTCACATCCAAAAGAGCTATTTCTGGATGATTCTCACCGCAAACTAAGAGGGCCAGATAACGTGCTCGATACAACAACTTCAATGCAGTACTAACTTGGCTATTGGCAAAACAGTATAATGCTAAATGAGTCTGAAAATTAAAGAAAAATGAACAATTAAAAATTACAGAGACCTTGCAAACACCTCGAATACTCTATGAAACAAAATCTATTTAGAACCTTACATATTCAGTGATAGTGTATGGATGGTCTATACCATTTACTCGCTCTGACATTAGGACTGCTTTTTGTTGATAGGCCATAGCTTCACCATGCTCACCCATTACATAATTAAGGCGTGCTAACATTCTCAAACACTGAGCTATTTCTGGATGAGTAGCACCATAAACATTGTTAAGTAAATTGAGAGCCTCACTAATTAATTCATAGCCTTCTTTCAGAAAGCCTTGTTGAATCTTTCCTTGCCCAGTAGTGTAGAAATTGTAAGCATCACTTGCCTGCAAATATAAAAATAGAGATTGAATGAAAAACATTTTTTTGAGAACTAACCAAGAGCAAAACCAAATTAAATATAAAGACCCATTAAATATATTGTTTTGGGATAAAATCCTCTTAAAGAAGAAAAATAACTGTTGTACTAATAAGGTAGTTCATTGCTTCTAAAACCATAAAATAATAGAGCATACCCTTGGATTTATGTGCTTCACCACTGGAAAAATATTTATAATGTCTTCTTCAAAGAAAGTCAGTCGATTCTTAGAATCAAATGTGTACTCCCGCAGAAGTATTTGAACACCAGTCTTGATACAAAATGATCTGAAATTAAGAGAAACATATATGTATCAACCATTGGTTAAATCAGGTACTACTCATTGCAATCTTAAGTGGTAGCTTCATTTTACCTCAGAAGTGAGATTTTCTGTAGGCCATAATGTTCCACAGCTGCATCAATTGAGTCAACAGAGGCAGCCATCTCCCAGTCGTAATAACTCTTCAGTTCTGTGCGCAATTGCACCCAAAGAGATTTAGGAGTCAAGGACGCCCACTCTGTGCTGTCTGCATTTCCACGGTCCAAGAGATTTCCTCCTCTACCTTTGCGTTTATTTCGCCTCTTTGCTGTTTTGGTCTGTAACTGTAACCAGAGGGAACGTATCATAGTAAACATCCTTGGATTTTTGAATGCATATGGATACAAATTATACATTGAAACTGGAATCATCCTACCAAAATGAGTAATCAAAGAAGTATGCATTAAAGTATTTATGAATTCTGTTTGCATACACCTTGATTGGCTCTGATTATGATAGAAATATGAAACCAGAAGTTGATTCATCTTATCAATTTTAACATAAAGAATACTAGAATACTTTTGATAATCCTAATGGTCCCAGGTTTAGGACCAACTCATTAAAAGGACTGCACTTAAATTTTGTTTTTATGACTTTCAGAGTACATTGCCTTAGCAAACTGAAATAAGAAATGATCATTGTACATACAAGGTTGAGATTAGCACCAAAACATAAAGAGTTCCTTAAATATTCTCAGTTAAGATAAATGTAAATACCTGACAATAAGCACAATGTACAGCTATATTTACTTTTATCCATTTGAGCAATGTCAGACTCTGAAAAGTTGCTTTTTTGGGTTTTTTAGGTGAGAAAGAAGTAATAATTTAGAGACACTTAATTCTTTCCCAGCATTCCAGAAAATTCTCTTGAGACATTAGCTAGTCATTCTGGCCACCAAAACTGACTGAAATGTCAGTTTCCAGAGTAGTAATATAACATATTCTAATATAATGGACCCAGTAATATTCCCATGGTTAGGTCTAGTTATTTATTAAATTTATAAAGAATGAATCCAAAGACAGGTATACACCACACAATTTAGTTAATTATATACCTTAAAAGAAAGAACACTTTGTAACTATATTAGTGAATTATTGAGTGTTATCCAAATTCTTTTTTTATTTAAAAAAGAGGGCTAATTCAAAGCACTTTGATTGATTACGAAATATTTTCTTTGTATGTGAAAAATCAGGATACTTCTCATACACAGCAAAATATCCATATGTTATAGTAAGAAACATTAGAAAGTAGCAGGTAGTTTTTAAAATAAGATAAACTGATAAAAATCTCTTTTGTAGAACTAACTTCTATCTCTACCTCTTTCTTGCATAGGTAGAGAAAAGAGAAAGTAATTGTAGATGATCCTCACAATTCTTACAACAGCAGTTTATAATTGGATTAACTTCATAGTAAAGAATACAATGACACACTCACCTCATCCATGCCAAGTTGAGGGTGAGGAACTTGACTAGATGACAGGAAACAATTTAGAAAGTGGCTTACCGCAGCAGATAGGCACATTAACTCAGTGGACTGAAACAAGTAAAAAATAAGGCCACTTTAAGAGATAATGATATCTTCAGATTACTGCATTGACTATTTCAGGGAAAAATTTCAATTCTTTCATATATTATAGCACTATTTCAATTATGAAATGGACTTACACTAAACAAATTATGACATTTTAATGGAATATCTAACTTCTTTCTGGGACAGGTTGATATCTCTAACAAATAAAGAGTCACAATCGGGAATCAATTGTTGATCAAAAAGTTACTGCACTATCTATACTGGTTGGCACCATCATTTTTTTTACAATTATATATTGGAATTAATTATTTTACATGGATCACTTATAGAAGAGGACTTTCCTTTAAACACCAGCCTTGTTTGATAAAAAGTTCAGGGAGAAGTGAATTGCACCATAATAGAGCTTCCAGTGTTTTATAATTAAGGCAATTATAACATGGATAAACCATAAAAACAACTCCCATTTATTCTAAAGGAAGAAAAAATATGTTCTTTTCCTCGATATCCTGGCCACCTCTGAGACCGTCATTCCCTTTTATATAGACATGGGTTAAATTAAAAATGTTACATTTCACTAACCTGCATATATATAGTAAATGTGTGTTTAGCAGCTCTTGTGAGAAGTTCAGCAACAGCTATTGAGTGAACATACTCTAACTGCTTCACTTTTTCTAACATGTCACCAATTTTGCCAAGATATCTGACATTTATTCCTCGACTATGCATTGCCTCACATAAAGTTGTTCCATCCATAGGAGCTGCTGAGTGGTCCAAGCAATCCCTGATCTGGAATGTACATAAAAATATGAATGTCTGTGCTGAGGCAATGAGTATAAAAAAAATTAACACATGTTGACAACAAAATATGCCAGTATGACTTTTCAATCTCCTAGAAAGTAATATATAATAAGGCAATATTTAAATCCAAGTATCTACCTATTGAACAACATACAAGAGTAAATAAAGTTCAAATTTAAAAATCTATGCTTAGAAGCAATTAAGTAGGACATTGATAAGTTGCATGAATATTATTTGACAATTAAAATGCAACTTAAAACTAGGAGAAATAATCTAATGTTGTAGAGGTTTGCTTGAGGAAAAATTCACACTTATAAGATAAATGATGTTTATCAATCTAGACTATACTATCCCCTTTAGTGAAATAAAGCATAGCTATTCCAAAAGAAGGTAATATTTTGCTGAGTATTACCTTTATCTTATGAACATAATATAAATAAAATCTTTTAGAAAGGATCACCAAAATCAATCAAACAACCAATCAACCAATGACTTCAACATTAATCATACATTGGCGACTCAAGCAAATTTCAATTTCCCATTAAACAGATATGTAGTAATACAATCAACTGCAAATTATGAAGAAGAAAATCATTTACTGATTCTTTAGTCGTCCTATTCATACCAACTAACAAGTAAGCTGAGTAATTATGCAAAGGAAATATTTTTTCCCCAATGAGATTTACTTTAGAAAAAGTAATGTGATAATTTGGATCAGTGAAATACAAAATTAGAGGAATTGAGATAGAAAAACTTTGTAAATTTTCACAAAATAATATTTTTTCAAACTGTGCTGTATGTACTGAAACTTAACAGCATAAAGTATGAAAACCAAGAAGATAACATATAATTCTTTCAGAAATTAAATTCTCCGTGGATTCAACATTCCTTCTATTATAATTAAATATGATTTTGAGCATCAAAAGTAGAGACTTTGAGTGTTAGAAAGAATTGCTGATGCTAATGGTCAGCATGAACAGCAAAATTCGACCTAAGTCATCTTCTGTTTTCTTAAAAAAAATACCATGATTTTGAATTCCTGTTGGTTATAGGCTAAAGGTAGACATATTACTTACAAAGGTTGGTATCTGGACAGTAACAAGAAAATCAGCTGCATCTTTTACTAACTGCCTCTCCTTTCGAAGGCGTGGACCATCAGGATCAGGATGATGAACTCCAGGAGAATAGACATCCGGGTTGAAGCGAATATCAAATTCTGTGTCCTTAAGGGAACCAACTGCCTGAGCTGCCCGCCTCACTATGTCACGAGTGCTCTCCTCCACTGCAATGAAATGGAGGAAATATATTTTTATATGGAAGGACTTAGGGTCAACCAATGGTATAGGAAATTATATATTTATCAGCAGCAGAGGTAATCAAACATTTTCGGTGTATCTTGCCCCTTGATTTGTTCATTTCCCCTGATTCTCTACTTAAAAACATTCCCTTTACTCATTGATAACTAGTCCTTCCCTTTATATTATCCAAGAACATATGCTCTTCATTTCTCTCAGTCTCGTTTGCATTCCATGTTCCCTTACCTTAGGATCAACCCTTTTTTCCTCGCAGTCAGACCAACTACCCTTATTCTTTTTCTAACTCCACTCAAAACCCTGCCTCACCCCCAGCTTCAAAATTTCATTATCTGTTTTTCTATCATTCCAGTTCCTCCAGTCTACACTATATGCCTCAAAAGCTTCTTTTAATATGAGGGTTGGTTAGAAACTAAGGCCACACATTTTCTTTTCTCAAAAACTATATATTCTACAAAAATGAAATATAAACATATGACAGAATGATGTTTTATCCACTCAATCTATTTTCTACATAATCTCCTTCAAGTTCTATTGCCTTCCTCCAGCAATTTACTAGGGCATGTATGTTCTGTCAGTACTAGTCCTTGCTCTGGTTATGGAACAAGGTATTCTCTTTTACCTGCCTTCTGATTCACTCTCCCTCCCTACCCAGAAACCAACTGTACTCCTATCCACTGCAGATTTTCTATAGACTTTGCACAAACATTTGTGAATATTCCCAACTCTTCCTTTCTCCATGCACAGAAATTCATTCACATTACGTTGACTGTAACCTTTATCGCAGTCAGACTCCATTTTGAAAGCTTCAAACAGATAGGCTATCTGCAGAAGAAAACTGAAACTATGTACAAACATGCAGATAACAAAGAGTTTGAACCTACAATTTTGAATTATTAGCATTGGTTTTGGTTGAAAAAATGTGGAGCATTACTCTTTGGCCAACCCTTGTATCATCCACTTTTGGGATTGACTCTTCAGATTCTTATAAGAAAAAACTTCAGCCTTTACATTACACAAGCCTTTCCCTTATTATGTTTTTCCAAGACTCTTTGCCATCAGCAGAAACAGTACACAAAATGAGGACAAACAGAAGTGAAAAGAATGGACTATCCTGGGACACAAACCGAGGTCTCCAACTTTCCAAGAAGGTATTTTAACTATAAAACTAGCACACTGAGTTGATTTCACTCTATTATGACACAAGGGTATTTCCAGAAGTACCCAACCTTGCATATATATGGTATGAAAAAAAATTACTCTGGTCAAAAGTACCAACCTTAAACAGCTTAATTTTGAAGGTTCAAGATGCTACCTTGTTTAGTATTTGTTTGTCAGCCATTGATAGTGAATTCTCTCAGTGAATTTGTAAACATGGAAAGAATTGGTCATCGTTACATGATTCATTATTTTCATTTGAAAGGTCTCAATCCAACCAATATCAAAGCTGAGCTAGATTCTACTCTGGGGGAGTCTGCTACTTCGTTTACAACGATAAAATACTAGGTGGTGGAGTTTGAACAAGGCTGTGCAAGCTGCTAAGATGAACACCGCAGTGATCCACCAAATGAGGTGACCATGTCAGAAATGGTGAAGAAAATTCACAAAATGGTGTTGGATGACCATCAACTGAAAGTGCAAGAGTTAGCAGACATTGTAGACATTTCAAAAAGTGCTGTTCATTGTATAGTGACAAAATCTGGATGTGAGAAAGCTGTACATGAGATGAGATGCATGTTTGCTTACAATGGAACAAAAACTGTATCGTGTTTCAATTAAGTGTTTGGAGATGTTTTACAGCAATAAAGCTGAGTGATGTTCATTGTACAGCAATATAGCTGAGTTTTTGCTTTGATTCATAACCATGGATGAAACATGAGTCCATCACTTCCAACCTGAGACAAAGGAACACTCAAAACAATGGACTGCAGGGGAGAATCAGCTCCAAAGGAGGAGGAGACAGTTCTATCTGCTGGCATCAGTTTTTTGGGATGCATGTGGGATAGTTTTCATTGATTATCTTCAGAAAGGAAAAACAATAAACAGCAAGTATTATGCAAACTTATAACAGCATTTGAGGGAGGAAGTCAAGGAAAAAAGGCTGCAGTTTGCAAAAAAGAAAGTGTTAATTCATCAAGACAATGTACCAGTTCACACATCACATTGTGATACGTGAAATTAATGAGTTGAAGTTCAAATTGCTTCCTAACGCACCCTATTTGCCAGATTTAGCCTGCTATGATTACTTTCTCTTTCCATACATGAAAAATGGCTCGGTGATAAAAGATTTGCCAACAATGAAGAGGTGGAGTCTGCAGATAATGGCTATCATTAGGAGTTTGATGGTTCTCATCATAAACAGGGTATTGTAGCTATTAAACATTGCTGGAAAAAGGGTATTGAGCTAAAAGATGACTATGTTGAGAAATACAGATTTTTTCCCAAATTTTGTTTTTTTTGTTAGGTAGGGTACTTCTGGGACTACCTTCATAGTTTGTAGACAATCACTCTTATTCACTTCGGTGTATCCATGGGTTTTAAGGAACATGCCTAGAGGTGCTAAGATACTACCTTCCTCTCATCCAAAACAAAATAAAACTTACTTTCCTGTTTCTCTCCATTAGAGAAAGAATAAGTGATGCTTTCAACTATCTTCTTAGCTTCATCAGCTTCCAACTCTTTCTCAGATGATTCCCGGCCACCCTCCACTTTACTTATTGTCTTATTCTTAGAGGAGGAATCAGTATCAACTTCTGTTACTGAGCTGCTGGTACTCTTTGCTTCTTCTTTCTTATCCTTTGAACCTTCTTCTGTCTTTTTACTCTTCTTTTCTTTTGCAACTGCTTCTTCACTTTTGCTACTATCAGATATTTTCCCTTCAACCTTTGTATCCTCAGCACTGGCAATTCCATTCTCTATTGCTTTTACATTGGTATCTTTCTCCTGTAAATGAGAATATAATTATAAATTTTAGAACCTTTTTGAGCAGAAAATATAGAAGTAAACTTATAAAACTGAGCAGATTTTATGGCTTATGACATTAAAGACAAAGATATACATTACATTGCCAAGCCATACCACCTCAGCTAGGTCATTAAAATTATTACCATTTAAAAGGTAAATACAGAAGTTGATCTGTTCATCAACAATTCTGACAGCGAAGTAAGAGGAAAAAAACTCAGTCACATAAGATTTTTGTTATTGAACCATGAAAACCTTTAGTGACAATGAATGCCTTACAGAGCTAATGCTGTTATTTTTTCAAATGAAGATGAAATGAATCCTTCTGCAATAGAAATACTAATACCACCAATTGTGAAAACTTCCATTACAAAAGCCTGAGAAGTAAGAGAATTTCAGACTGAGTTAGAATAGTGCCTAAACCTAGTTAAGGTCAATGAGCTTAGGCTATTTATCATTTCAAAAAATTAGGAAGAGAAAGGAATTTACATTAAGCATTGATGATACTCCAGAAAGAAAATAATAAGATCTATGAAAGAGCAAGATTGTATAGCAATACACACCTCTAATTTTTACAATATGCAAATTATCATCATAAGAATTAAATAAAAGTATACAACTTTCATTTAATTTTTGAGCATCTGAAATTATTTAATTAAATTTTCATAAAAATCAAAGTAGTTTTTGTAGCAACATTGTTTGAAGGGATTATGCTCATAAATCAATCACCCACTGTAAATCAATAATTGGACAAAAAACACCTCACCAAATATCAGAGTGAATAAGGGGTTACCAGAATTTCAGATACAAAATCCTTCATCATAGATAATTGACTGTTGTTCTTATGAGCAATTTGTAACAGAACAATAAAAAGTGTCAAAACATTAAAAATAAACTTACTTTGACCTCTTTCTCTTGACTATTTCTTGCCTCTCTTTCCCTCTGTTTTTTCACACCCAACTGCTGTAGGTGAAATGCAGCATACTTAATATACATCAAGTACCTTGACCTAAAGAACGACAAAATCATTTCAAATTCAATACTTTTGTTTTGAAGCATTTTGTAACAAGAAGAGGATTCAGTAAGTCATAGCTACTTACTCTATAAAAGAATCTATCAGTTCCTGGCGAAGGCAGCAGAGTTTATGTTTGTGTTCTATAGGGAATCCCATTTCTTTTACTTCTTTGCTCAGCTCCTCACCCTCCACTGAAAAATGTCATAAAGATACAATACTTACTATCTACTAAAGCACTAATAGAAACATGCAATTTCATAAATTTGCTTGAATTTTGGTGACTTACAAATAATATTTCCTAACTTTTGCAAAAGAAACTTCTTAATCTTATTCAAGCAAATAAATTATATTGCTCAATTCATACAGGTTGAGCACAAATAAATTTAATAATTTCCACCAATATAAGTTGCTAAGATCTTTATAACCAGAATACTACACTTATGTGAGGTTTTCATTTAGATTTATGAAGACAACATACTGCTATCAACATGGGGAATTCAATATTAAGCTCAATGACGAACATTATTAAACCCTCTCTTTCAAGGTATATTTGTGATTAATGAAGGGAAATATGTTAAAGAGAAACAAGTAAAAGAGCTGCATACTATAGCATTGCTTTACTAATTTTATGTGAAAAGTATACATCAGCACCTTAGTAGAGAAAATATTTGACTTTGTTCAACCACAATACTGTATTGATATGCCAATAACCTCTAATAATCCTAGGTGCTGCTATCGAGAAAAGAGATTATTTCCAACTACCATAGGAATTTACTCTTCATAAATTCATGATGGTTGAATACAAAATAGAAAATATTAGAGACAAATCTTAGAACTTGGTTTCAATGTCAGGAAGTTGCTGAGTTATAATTTCAATTCAAATGGTGGTATTTAGTACCGATGAAATATAAGTAAATACTGAGATATACGTAAGCATGATACACAGAAAACGTTTACTTATCTACAACAGTAAAATTTCTTCAATGGATATTTCTTTGACTGCCAAGAGCAAAAATGTGAAAGCAATCATGAATCTTTCAAGAATTGATTGCACATTCCAATCTAGCAAGAAATTTTCTTCCAAAATTCCTCTCTTGGTAACCAAACTAATGCAAAATTAAATCAATCTCATACATTCCAAAATATTTTTATATTAAAAAACTTCAAGATAATGGAAAGTGATGGAAGTGGATGCAAAGAAGTATAAAGCATGCAAATAGTAAAATTGCAGCAGATAAGATCAGTAGACGTATGTGGTCATGTTTGAATAACATTACCTCAATTTTCAAAATCAAATTGAACTTTCCAAGAGAATCTTTCATAATCATTCCTGAGATAATCACTTGAATTTCATATTCATTAATTGGAGACATATTAATGAACAAATACATCACATGAAGCTAATCATGGAAAATGAGAAAAGAAAAAGATGTGGCATTAAAAATTTTCAAGGGAGCCTTCAACACATGAAGAGCATTAATTTTAAAATGCTTATTAATAAAAGCTAACACTGAAATTTATTTTGATCGACCCTATAACTTATGATGATTTAAACATGCATAATATGATAAAAATTACATGAAAGCCTTTCATGTAATGAACTTCCTTTCATGGCCATGACTTACTTTCAACATATAGGTGAAAAGATCATTATTTTGGGAATTTAGCATACTTTATTTTGCAGTTAGCCAAGATATATAAAATTATGAAATATATTAAAATTGATAAGTTCTCCCCTTAAATGGAGACAGGAATGAGAGATTCCACTTTATATTTATCAATTAGAATTTCTACTAAAGTCACCCACCAACTTTGAGGAAACTGTTCACAACAACAATTCGCTTTGGCTATCTTGAACTACAATTATTCCATTAAGAACAGCTGGGATATAAATTGAAGATTGTAACAGCAATATATAGGTGAAATTATCTTTTATTCTAATCAGATGTCCATTCTGACTAAGAATGCAGAATGACAGCTATCTATCCCATAGAACTATTCTCTGCTCGTAATTTCTAAGCACTGTTCAAACAGTTAAGTACAGTGGGTGATTGGATCAAGAACTAATAGCAAACACATCAGAAAAATTACAAAACATTTTTGCTTTACAAACAAACATACATGGACTACATATCCTGATAACAAAAAAAATCACAGAGCAAAAACAAGATGAAGCAATACTGGGTATGAGATTTCTAGCACTACTTTACTTCCATATATGAACTATTTCTGGAAAGAGACAGATGTATTTGATATATATTATTGTATTTGTAAATTTGTATTTGATACATTCCTGATGAAATCATAACCTCAAACATGCTGGTTGGCCTGCTTACTTTCCAAACCATTGCTATAGATGTGACTTACCCAAGCTCACACCACAGCTTAATAATGTTAAAGTTCAGTCAAGTCTCTTAGTGACCTGAATGTTTCTTTTATAATGATGTAGTTGTAGTAGCAGCAAGCATTTCATAAGAATATAACATTTTTCATTTATTTATTTATTTGCCTCAAGAATGAGTTAAACCAATGGTAATAAATCTGTTAAAAAGCAATTAGGATAGTGAACACTGTACCTAAACGATTACATTTATTAACCAATTACCCACTGCACTCCAAACCAAATGAATCAAATGAGCACATTCCAATAACTTGAGAAAAGGTTTTTCATATCCATGCATTGAATTGAAGTGACAAGAAGTGATTCAATTTCATCCACTTTTTGTGCCTTTAGTAATTTTTTTACGTAAGCCAAATACAAATATTATAGCAATAGAAAATGTTTTTATTCAATCAGTTGCAAACTCTGAATTCAACATACTCCTAGATTCAATGCGTGACAGCTTTGAATTCATTTAAAATTTGAAAAGAACTGAATTTAAAATTTATTGACTCACTTGAAATTGAACTACAAGTCTCTAGGACATAACCTAAACTCAATTCATAAAAAATATAACCTTGACAAAATTTGACTTCAATTTTTGGACACAACATGCCACCTATGAAACAGCATACAATTTTCAAAATTTAAGTGAGATGCAAGGAACATTTCCTCCAACTAAGAAAATTCAGTTATGCTATGTTTACTTCATAAATGTTACTCAACATTCAAAACAAATGGAAAGTAAATCTGAAAACAAAGAAAATCTGATTAGAAATCATTTTAAATTCTTTAATTTCTTCATTGAACTGAAATTCTGTTCGGCATATCTGAACTCATTTACAGCTTAATTGCTCACATCAATATGAAATGTAAGTACAGTATATGAATCCATTTTATAATAAATGATAATAATCACATTTCTACATGTACCTTATAAGGCTAATGTAGTTCTTTAAATCTTTGAAACAAAATATCTAAATAACGAAACTTTTATAGATTAAAAATACTGTTTCCCATTAATCTTCTGTTTAATGGAAATATAAAGAAGTGACGGCAAAAAACAAAAAAGAGCCATAATCAAAAACTCTCAAGTTTTATAATGTTTTTGGAAAAAAAACCAAGATGCATAAATATGTGAGAAGATAAATATTTGTGCTTAACAAGTTCATTTCATAAAATTTCATAAAATAACACATCAAAGCTAGAATTGATACTGCCAATGACCAAAATGATATACTCATATGTTGATGATAAGAATATCATGCATGAAAAAAGATGAAATTTCCTAACATATGGAACTAGTAAACCTATTTCCCAAGGTGATATGGTACCTTGGTTAATTATGCCTTACATGTTGCATAAAAGAGATCCCCAAATAGACTTGAGGGCTGAGGAGAAATTAGGAATATGTTTCAATGAAGTCATTAATTATACATTCAAATTAGGTTTGTTGAATGCCTTTGGCTACATTAGTTAGTAAGAGTTCAGGTATTCCATTAATACAGTTAAATCCAGATAAATGCTGGAAAGAAGAATATCAAAATTCAGAATATTAATGCAATAAAACTGTACAGAAACACTAAATTAAAACTTCGATTCTGTCTCAGATATGATATTCTCAAAAAACGCAATGGCTCAAATCATATCAGAGAAAAATAAAACTTTCAAGCTTCACAACCAGAATAAAATTTCTAATTAAATTTGGATTGTGATTGAAATCACACATCTACCCATCAGGTATTTTACTAAAGTAGAGACATTTACTCACACTAGTATCAAGCTGATAAATAAAAATAAAACTATGAGAATCCATTAAGAAAATGAAACACACAAACAACTAATAGCCTTTTTCCAAAGAAAATGTGAATAAACTTTTCACATTAGGAAAGATGTATGAAAATTAAATAATATTATAAAGGATCTTTTCTTAGCAAAAGAGTTTTGTTGCGTTATTCCGATGACATATGAAATATAACAAATAAATTATCATAACATTTTCAATACATCCTGATCTACAATACAACTTTTAACCAAAGATATTGTAGTAACTTTAGCGAGATGATTGAAAGTTCAAAGATGAATATTATGAGGTATAATCAGAATAGAGTGATTAGAAAATGAAATAGTACAGCAATGAATGAGTGCGGACAAATGTGAGTAAAGGAAAATTATGCATGAAATTTTTAATTTCCACAATGTTTACCAAAATCATGAAATTTGAACATATAAATGTAACAGTGATTATAGCTATTTACAAAAGAAGGGTTATCTTACATTTGAGAAAGTTCACATCAGGAGGAAACGTCCGCAAAAGATCTAAGATGTAGTGACGTCCATCATTGCCAATGATCCCTTTGCATTCAACAGAGGAGCACAGTTCAAATGGCTCTCCTTTCTCATTGAGGACAGAGTGTGGAAGGATTTTCAGCTGTTGACCAGCCTTGCTGAGCTGCAGAAAGAATAAAATAAAAAAGAGCCATGAGTAAATTAATTTTGGTCCAAGCACTGTTATGATGAAAAACTCTAAGAGATGCTTCTGATATTTCCTAGGAATTACTGGCATTGAGATTCAAAAATTTTAGCATCAGGTTCTTATTCCAGCAATGTATGCAACCACCCCCTGCAATCTTAAGAAATTATTCTAATTTTAAATTTCTTTATAAAACTTTGAGATGAAATAATAATGCAGTTTTTCAGGATACAAGATCAAAATTACATTCCTACTGTAGATAGGGAATATTATAACTCTAAATATATCTCTCTGCTATTATTATATGGGATAGATTTAGACACCAGTTCAGCAAACCTAGGAAATATGAATAACAGGCAAATACAAACCAATGCAAACCAGCTGAATCCTACTACTGGATACTCTCCTAACATAAGCACTCCAAATCATGCATGGGGTGAGAATGCTTTCTCAATCAGGAATAGGAATAGAAAATTAGTGTGTCTATAAAATTACTTTCACACTGAAGCGTGTAAATAACTTTTGCACGAAAATTAAATTAAAACTGTGATTTAAAAATAACTTAAGAGGATAAAAATTGCTGAAAGATCTCTCAATAAACTTACCAATTCTAGATACTTTGGATGTGAAACAACTGTTCGACCAAAGTCAATGGACCCATATACTACTGACTGCTCTTGCTCCCTCTCCAAGATTCCTGGAATTATTGACTGAGCAGTAACTCGATATCCTCTATAATCAATAACAACCGTTCCCAATGTGTATAAGCCCTGAGGATCAACTGCACTGTAAACCCGCACACCTTGAAGATCATTACGCTGTAGAAAAGAATTTAGAATTAAGACTTTTCCATGCCTCAAGAGAGGAAATTTCTTACAAGCTAATGAAGAAGGTTTAGAAACATTTTTGGCACATCTTAGAATTACTAAAAATGATTTTTAAAATAGGAAACTGCAGTGCATCCTTGCAGTATATACTTTGTTAGCAAAATTATTTTGAGTATCAACAACTAAAAAGATCATGTCCAAGAAACAGTAATTATGTTCTATACTATACAGCAAAAAAATCTTGAATTTAGACAAAATTTAGAAGTCACTAGAGAGAAAATCTAACTTATGGCCACTAAAACAGGGACATTAAAAGCCAGCAAAAGCTTGAAACGTTTGCATTTTGCTAAGTTCTAAAATTATTAAAAATCAATAAAATATAAAAAAATAGCAGAAATAATACTCTGCATCAAAATTAGGTAATTAAAAGGGTCAAATGCTAAAGACGCAATAACAAGCAAAATATCTCAATCATATAATATGACAACTTACGGGAGCCACAAATGCAGCTGCATCACCTCCTAATTCCTTATAGTGATCCCTGACATCAAATCCAAGAGAAAAAAATATATTATTCCAAATGAACATTTGCATTTTAGCTTCCTCTCCTGGATTTATAGCCATCACATTTCCATCTATTACTGCCATTGCACCTCGAGTGGCGGCAGCAACAAAGTCACTGTGTACCTGCAAATAAATTTGACAAAATTTGCACAAGGAACTTAGAAAAGAAATTCTTCAAAAGAGTGAGATATTATACATATTAATTAGTATGATGCACTAGGTGAATAAATATAGATGATATTAACAATGCCAAATTTGAAGTGTTCACTGCGGGTACCTCCATTTCCAAATGAAGAGAGACCCTAGGCTATATCACTAGAGAAGCCTTTTCAATTCTTAATAGATAATTCTGAAGTATAGAGTAGCAAGAAATTTACTGAAAGAATTTATTGAGGAATATATTGAGAAATATATCGAGAGAATAAAGTACCTTATGACTGTGGGTAAGAAAAACCAATGAGAGATTTAAAATTAATATAAAGCTTTACTGGAGGCCATCCTAGATATTGAGACCCTAGGATTCAACTTGTCATGCCAATGAGTAAATTTGGCACTGTATATTATAGTATCATATTTAAAGAAAAGAAATTAATAGTAGTGGATATATACACAAATAGAAATTGAATGTAAACAGATTTTAAGAGATCTAAATGGCCTTTATAAATTTTTCTTTCTGTTGAAATCATTCCTTAATTTTCCATATAATACATCAGATGAGAAAAAATAGCTTAATTTTCACAGTGTCGTTTTTCAATCAAATTGCTAGGGTTCAAGTAAGTAAAAAATATTGAATAATGTACATAAAATTTTAAAGTAGGAATAATGCAATTTTTTTCATATTACCTTGAATATTGCTCTTTCCCTTAAGAGACGTTCTGGAAGATTCTTGTGAGGTAATTCTCTTGTGGTTTGCAACTCTTCATTCCAGTCACGTGTTTGCCCTGGAATGTGCTCCTCATAACCAAGTTTAGAGGAAAAAGCTATAAAAGAAGAGGCTTTTATTACCTTCAAGACATAATTAAATCTAGAGATTCCATTACATTTGGTGATATCTTTCATAACACCACTTTTGGCTCTTCCTTTTAATTTACACCACTATTGATCATGACAAATTTTATTACTTAAATTGCACTTAACACAGTTATCTTAATCACTTAATTGATTTCCAATTACTATAAAAATCGAGATTTGAAAATATGAGCCATTACTTGAAGGTTATCGGAATTTTGGATCAATGAGTGGATTCAAATATAATGGCAAGCAACTATTTTTTCTGGAGGGTAACTAAATGACTCTGAAAGGTCTTTCAGGGTGGATTTGGAATAGGATGTAAAAATCTTGTGATTGCTAAAATCTCATTAAGTATTAAAATAAATTTACTTATAATTTTCCTTTATGCTCAAGTAAGATTTGTAACTGTTTATTATTAAATATTAAACACAAGCAAGACAATCTTACAAAAATTACATTAAAATTTAAGGTTCTGAAAAAAGCTCTAAAGTTAAATATGAGGACAGTCATTTTTTCAATAAAAAAATCTTCTGCATTAAATACATTTAGAAGAATTGTGTAACATTAAATTTTCTGACACTATAGCAGATTATTTGGATAATGCAAGGAAAGAAATGGCATCAAAATGAAAGCCATAAAAATATAATCTTTGAAAGCAATTTTATGAAGCAGAGAATTAAAATTATACTGTGTTATATAGCAGTTTCAGCAATGACAACAATGTCAATGGCTAATTTGTTAGGCAGAGAGTTTACCATTTTCATAATGCAGTAATTTATCAAATAAACTATAAATTCTAAAAATGCGAAGTTTGAAACTGTAAAAATAACTAAGTAAAGGCCACAATATGCTCCATAAAAGACTAAATTTAGCTTCAATTGCTACCCCCTTGCTATAGGCAATTTTCATACAAGATTTGAAAATGATTTAGAACAATAGAACATACCACCTAGACATACTAACAACATATTATTATTAACAGAAGAACATATTAACAGAACTCACTGTCTTCAGCCCTGATTGAATCCACAGTATGATCAATCAATGGAGCACACCATGCATACACCTGGTATGGCGTTGCCACCCTCTCAAATGGATGACGCAGAGTCCGTTTCTTTTGCAAAAAAGAAAAGTTACGCTTGAAGGCAGGAGATATTTGGCATAAAAGTTCAATCAATGAATGGCACAAGTGGTTGGGCGTTGATGGTTTCGGATTAAATTCTTCTTCAGTTGACCTTAAATATGCAAAAATTCATCATTAATATCAAGGTTACCTCATTGTCCAAAATCTACAGTTTAGATTTCATGAAATTTCACCAACGACGTGGTGATGCATTTCATTTCTTCACTTACTGATTAACAAAGAAACCTCTAGAGCAGGCAGTTATGTGGTAGTGCTTATCTTCCAGAGTCACAACATGCAGGTACATGAGATCTCCTCTCATTTTCCGATGTCCAGGAGGTGGATTCCATCCTGACGTTGTTAGCACCTAAAAAACCAAAGAAATAAATATAGCTACAAAAATAATTGAGAATTGTATAGTGAATTAAAATTTTTTTAATGCTAAAACTGATAAATAAATGTGCAAATTTAAAGTTTTTTATCAAATTTTAACAACATAGGAAAACGGGTAAGGGTGACTTTGCGCAAGATGGTGCGCACCCAGGAAAAATCCCAAGGAAGAATGGACATGAAAAAAGTCTGACGGGACCAGGAATCAAACCTGGGTCTCCAAGTTGCCGGTCGGGTACTCTGTCCGTTGAGCTATCCTGGCAGAACATTTCTCCAAGCCATTTGGGAGACTTTGTGGGCAAGGACGTTGCGAGTTCGTCCACATGGCGGCATCGTTCGCAGTCACGGCTTCATTGAAGCACTGTCCACAAAGTGATGGAAATTCCATCACTTTGTGGAACGATCATTTGCGGACGAACTCACAACGTCCTTGCCCACAAAGTATCCCGAATGGCTTGGAGAAATGTTCTGACGGGATAGCTCAAAGGACAGAGCACCTGACCGGCAATTGGGAGACCAGGGTTCGATCCCCGGTCCTGTCAGACTTTTTTCAAGTCCATTCTTCCTTGGGAAATTTTAACAAATGAATACTCTTATTGAAATTAAAAAAACCCTAAAATGACAAAAATCATTTTATCTACTATGATGGAAAAGGCACTTATTAATGAAGATTCAAAAGCTTGTAGAAGTNTCTTTTATCACACCTAAGTTTGCTCACCCACAACAACATACAGCCACATTCTGCCAGTGAATCAGTGCAGTTGCTGAAATTTTCAGATGTGTTTGGCATACCCTTCTAACCTTTCCCCTAGTAAGTACTATAATTTTCTATAAATCAAAATTTACTAATAAATACATACTGAGAAGATAAGTGGAATAACTGGGTAAGGAATTAGTAGAAGAATGGTATGATATTTGAATAAAAGAAACTGTAGGAAGTGAAGAGTAATTTGGTTTTTGAAAGTTTGAATTTTTTGTAGCATATGGGAAGTAACTTTTAGGATAGCCCTAGTAATGAAGTAAAGAACTTAAATAAGACAAGAATACAATCATACAATAAGTTGCTTACCTTGATAATAGATCCCTCCTTTAGGCCTTCAATGTTTTTAAGTTCCGCAAAATTATCAAGAGTATTTCCATCAAGCTGAAGTGAGAAGCATGTTCTATGGCAAGTGTCCTCTCTGTCCATCAGTAGCTGATGGATTTCTTGGACTAGTTCCATACTGGAAACCTTTATGGATTGAGAAATTAGAAGTGAAATTTAGTAATTTTTTTATAGGTGATTAAGAGAAATATTATTTTCAAGGTACAAACCAGTTTTTATAAGTATGATAAGACTTTAATAGAATCAAGTAAAAAAATTTTGAAATCCCAAACAATTTCTAGTAAAAATGGGGCTTCACCAGTGCTGCACCTTATTCACACTATTATTCAAAACATGAAGAAACTCATAAAAACTGGAAAAGAAAATGTGGAGGAATGGGTGTGCAAATTGAAAAGGAAACACCATATAATATATAGTTCATCGATGATCAATTTAATTTTGAGGTGGAGAAGTATGATTTATCCATCATGCTTAGGAAGTTAAGGAAGAATATACCGTATTTTCCGGCGTATAAGACGACTTTCTAGCACCTGATATCTTTCTTAAGAATATAAAAAATGTTACCATAATGACTTTCTTGCTACTTTGCAATAAGAAAATGGACAAAGATTTAAAATAGGAATATACTTGATTCTAAGAAAAATGTATCTTTAGAATACTAAACCACAAACTGAGATAATTACATGAGGAAATAAACAAGGAGAGAACTGCATAATACACTCACATATATGATTGCCACAATAAGGTACATACTTTTAAGTGTTTACAGAAGCAAAGTTAAATAAATATTAAATATAACTAATAGAAGAATCACAATTGCATGGGTGAGATCAATCAGCTTAAACGAAGATGATATACACGTCGAAATATAGAACATATCCTATTTCTCAAGGATGTTTTCATTCTATGTAATTATATAAACACCTCACTAGCAATAAAAATGAACATACCCTGACAACTAAGCAAGCTCAGAATAATGTTCACATAAAAATATCAGCATAATTAAAAACACTCAAGTCAGAAGACACAAGTCCATGAAGGATTCTCTCCAAAGTTAACAAATTAACAAATAATTCCCAAACTATTTCTCCATGAAATTTTCAATTTCTATTTCAATGGATAATTTATTTTTTATTTGCATTTTGAACCAGTTGATTATAAAATGTGCATTGAGGGGGTACTTGACTATCAATCACCACTTGGATCAAAGAAGAATGATAAATGCTAATGTGAAAATTCAAGTTAATTCTCACCAAGAATATCACCCTGAGTCACCACATTAAGGAAGGCAAGAGAACTGCAATCAACTCCGTTGTAAGCATCTGCTGGATCTAATGATTTGAGAAGGTCCCGAACATGTCTGACATGGATGCGGGCTTCTCTCATTGTATAAGGTTCTTCCACAACCTGTTTCAGAGAAAGGATACATCAATATAAGCATTTTAAAAATTAATAGAAACAACTAAGATAAAATGAAAACTGTTACATTGACAAACTTGATTGTGTCAAGTAAAATCTGGTGGAACATAATAATAATAATATTTATTAACGTCCAATGTCAGAAAGCCACCTGAGGACAAAATCAAAACATATATAAAATGTCAAACATATGCTTACTCTTTGTCACTTTGACATATTATTTAACATATTCACAAAGAAATAAAGATAACACATTTCATTAATTTTTAGTCTTTGGAAAGAATAAAATAGATATTGTCTTGATGACAATTATGAAAATAAATAACATTCGGATAAAGGAAAGGAAGGTAACTTAGTAGGTTGTAAAACCTATGAAAATCCCAAAGGAATAACAAGTGTGAAAAATAGCGACACGACTGGGACTCGAACCCAGGTCTCCCACTTTCCGGGCAGGTATTCTAACCACTGAAATACCGTGCCACGTCTCTCTCACACTGTTAAGGGAATGCTTTGTGAGCAAGACTGGCAGTCTCCACGTAGTGGCACAACCTGCCGTCCGAGGTCCTCACTGATTCAGCCAGCTCACAAAGCGGTGTTATGAGGTTATTTCCCCCCAGGAAATCACAAGGATAAAGGAAAGGAAGGTAACTTAGTAGGTTGTAAAACCTACGAAAATCCCAAAGGAAGAATTCCCTTAACAGTGTGAGAGAGACGCGGCACGGTAGTTCAGTGGTTAGAATACCTGCCTGGAAAGTGGGAGACCTGGGTTCGAGTCCCAGTCGTGTCGCTATTTTTCACACTTGTTATTCCTAAATAACATTCCTTATATCTTTGTCACCACAGTCTAAATTGTTATAATTGAAATTTCTCTGAATCTAATTCAAGAGCAAATTACGCTAACCAAAAATTAAAATTAATTATCAGAAGAAAGCACTTTTTTACTCATTTATTTGAAAAGTTAAATTTTTTTTCTGAATAAGTAAAAATGACTGCATTTTATTACATGATACATACATAAACATATAATCAAGAAAGTTAAATACATACAATATTTAAAAACATAACAGAATAGAACAATTAACCCTTCCTACCACATGCTGAAATGCAGCTTGCAGACATTGTAGGTGCATTAAGATAAAATAAATAGACATACACACAGGGTGATGAAAAGCATTACTAGCATTTTTCTCAGATTTATCTCAGTAAGTACAAAGGGTACCCAAAAAGTACGGTTCAATATTGTACATAAAATAAAATCAAAAATACTGTTATTCATTGTTTATATCAACTGATTTTTTGATACCATTTTAGAAGCATTTTTGTTGTCTCAGCAACAGATTCTTTATTTCAATGTCACAGCATTCCCTTGGGCACTGAAGGGAGTTATTTTGTTTCCAAAAAGTAATCACTGGGAAAGAAATATAGGTGCATCATTCTACCTTTAACCAAAAAGTTGAAGTATAGAGTAACAGAAAAGTGGAATGCACCCTCTGAAAAAGCGAAATAGGTTGCATGATCCATAAAAATTATAACCACAGCATGTTTGGGCTGCAAAGGTGAGTCATTTATTAACTACTTGCCATGTTGAAAATTAATTAAAGCTGCTTGATACTGTTGTGATGAGGGATCCTTAACTGTCCATCAATAAAAATGGTAAGGTCTTTTATCACACCTAAGTTTGCTCACCCACAACAACATACAGCCACATTCTGCCAGTGAATCAGTGCAGTTGCTGAAAATTTCAGATGTGTTTGGCATACCCTTCTAACCTTTCCCCTAGTAAGTACTATAATTTTCTATAAATCAAAATTTACTAATAAATACATACTGAGAAGATAAGTGGAATAACTGGGTAAGGAATTAGTAGAAGAATGGTATGATATTTGAATAAAAGAAACTGTAGGAAGTGAAGAGTAATTTGGTTTTTGAAAGTTTGAATTTTTTGTAGCATATGGGAAGTAACTTTTAGGATAGCCCTAGTAATGAAGTAAAGAACTTAAATAAGACAAGAATACAATCATACAATAAGTTGCTTACCTTGATAATAGATCCCTCCTTTAGGCCTTCAATGTTTTTAAGTTCCGCAAAATTATCAAGAGTATTTCCATCAAGCTGAAGTGAGAAGCATGTTCTATGGCAAGTGTCCTCTCTGTCCATCAGTAGCTGATGGATTTCTTGGACTAGTTCCATACTGGAAACCTTTATGGATTGAGAAATTAGAAGTGAAATTTAGTAATTTTTTTATAGATGATTAAGAGAAATATTATTTTCAAGGTACAAACCAGTTTTTATAAGTATGATAAGACTTTAATAGAATCAAGTAAAAAAATTTTGAAATCCCAAACAATTTCTAGTAAAAATGGGGCTTCACCAGTGCTGCACCTTATTCACACTATTATTCAAAACATGAAGAAACTCATAAAAACTGGAAAAGAAAATGTGGAGGAATGGGTGTGCAAATTGAAAAGGAAACACCATATAATATATAGTTCATCGATGATCAATTTAATTTTGAGGTGGAGAAGTATGATTTATCCATCATGCTTAGGAAGTTAAGGAAGAATATACCGTATTTTCCGGCGTATAAGACGACTTTCTAGCACCTGATATCTTTCTTAAAAGTCGGGGGTCGTCTTATACGCCAGGAATATGGCAGCAAGGAGGAGAGAGGGACGGAGGAGAGGTGGCCGCACTGAACAAACACTTAATGCTAAGTACCATGATGTCATAAGCATTTTAATTAAAAATTTCTATATTGAAATCAAATCTGATGTTTTTTTATTTACCGGTAGTGTACGTTGGAAAAGGGGTAGTCTTATACGGAGAGTATAGCACAAATTCTATATTTTAACTGGAAAAGTTGAGGGTCGTCTTATACGCCCAGTCATCTTATACGCCGGAAAATACGGTAATTTTTGGTGACTGGAAATTGACACAGCAAAAACAGAAAGTGGGAGAAGACAAATTAGAGAATCCAGACATCAAGTCTGGGAAGATCCGAGTATGTTAAGCCCACAAATATTTGGGGGTCGGTTTATCATCAAGTGATATGAGAACTGATGATGTGAATAATATGATAGGTCAAGGTAAAGAAAGATACAATAGCTCAACTCTCTTCGTGACTTATATCAACTGTTTTATCAAGATGGTTCTTAAACTGAGATAAATAAGTTCTAATAATTTGGATCAAATTGAAAAAGCATTTCTCTTTGATTTGTATTAATTGTAATATTTTAGAATTTAGAGAATATATAGACTTTCAAATGACATTTAATCTCAAAGGAAGAGATGAATTAAAAAATAAAGATTTCGGTCTATAGATCCATTTAGTTATGTATAGATTAAAAATATAGTTTTAAAAACAATTTTTCATTACATTTGTTTGGTTCACCAGAGATGGATCAAGTAATCTGCCAAAGGGGAGGGAATTTTAAACAATATTCTTATACACTTCACTCAAAATAACACTCATTTACCTTAGTGTACTATTTCTCTAAAATTAACTGCTGAAGTGCCAATAAAAATGACACAAAATCAATAAATGTAAAGTAACCATAGAATCTCATCACAACTAGTATTTCCTTTGAGCAAAATTATACAAGGATGATGATTCTGATTATCATAGGGAAAATAATTGAATAATATTAATAGCTTTAATAAGTTCCATAATAACTGTATTTTAGGTCCATGGCACATTACTAAAATGTGGCCTAAATTAGACTTTTACCTTCTGAGCCAAGAGTGAGAATTAAAAACAGCAATTCAAGGTTTACATTTAAAATTTTAGGATTGAATAGAACCACTATGGGATGAAAAAAGGATTACCGTAGTTTCCAATTCAAACTAGAAACCATGAAAATACCATTTTCAAGTATTTACAAGAGACAGAAGAATTCTGAGTGGGTTAAAATCAAGCCTACTGAAAAAATCATTCAAAATAATTGGAATTACCAATTAATATTATAGTCGCTAATTTTGATCTGTACCAATCCTATTTTCTTTCTTGACTTACAAAAATCATCATCAGACATAAAATTCATGACATCATGTCTTATATAGTGAGTGTATCTCACAGTATTTCTTGTTTGCTAGTGCATCTTTTCAGCTGGGAAATACAGCACAAGGGCATGGCTGGGAAAGAATTTCTACTCACCTGTATATCAAAGGGTTCAGTTCCAGGTGAGACTATTTTCACGGTGAATCCCATATCCTGGATGAATACCACCTCCTGCTCCTCCTTTGCCCTCTCCTCCTTCTCTCCCTCTCCATTTTTGCTTTCTTCTTTGGCCTCTTCATCAACACCATTGGCCTTGACTGCACTTTCATCGTTTGCAATTTTCTCCTTTGCCACCTCTTCCTTTCCATTCACTTGATTCTTTGGTGCTGCGTCTTCCTTCAGAAGTTTCATCTTAGGCTCTCTGGTGTCAGCACTGTCATTGGCTTCTGAAGAAGGAAATTTTCAAAATGTCATGAGTATTTTTACAGATTTAACACGTTGAATGCCAGATAATTATCCCTAATTATACTCCCTTATAATTATAATCCCTAATAGTCCAAGGTGTTAGTACCTAGCACTTAAGCTAGGCCACTGTGGAATTCATAGATGAATAAAAGAAGCCAGAGCCTCTTACTCTTACAAGGATATACATGAACAGTTAGTTAACTGGACATCTGCCTATAGCAAAAACTACTGATGTCCAGTTTGAACTACTGATAAAAGCTTTTGTAAACTGACTCGTATTTAAGGAGTATCCAAAGAGAAAGTTTTTCTGAGCAACAAAAAATCAAAACTCAGTTTCAAGATCAAAGTTATTATTCATTCATTAGCTACATTCATTACTTTTTAACATTGCCTCAAAGTTTCCAAAAGATTTTTGACATCTTTGTGAGATGTTTTGATTTTCTCTAATGAAGGTAAACTTATTTTGATATCACACATGCAAAATAAGTTAGAGAGCAAAAGGAGCTCATTAACTTTAGATTGTGTCATCAAAATCAAGTATTTTCATTAGAAATACAACACCAATTAGGATAAACAAAGATAGCCATTCAAAGGATGATTTAAGTCCTCCTTTCAAAAAGCATTGGAATAAAAATAAACAATGTCCTATCTATACCTATATATACCTATATACCTATATATATATATATATATAGTTNCAACTTTTACTGTAGAATATATATATATATATATATATATAACCACAATCAATACAAGGTAAGACTTTTCCTGGAACTTCAGTTCAGATTAACATCCTCAGATCAGCAAATTCATTTTTAAATTCATGATATAATACTGTTTCTATCAATTTTTCTGTAAAAGCAACTCATTCTTTGGTGTCAAAATAATTCCACAGCCTGCTATGATTCAATCCTAACTTAATACAATTTCCCTCTTTGTAAAAATTTCTTTTTAGCTAAAAATGTGAAAAAGGATTTCACTCATAAGGGAATTCAATTTCACAGCATTTCGATTGCGGATTTTTCTATATAAGACTTAATTTCTATCGATTTTCCGAATATTTTTTATTTTCTTAAAATTATAATTTCAAGAAACTTTAACATAAAATGATAGTCAACTCACAAGGAAAGTGAATATACTGAAAACGGAATACAAGAATAGAAAATGTGTCACTGAATCCATTCTTCTCACGGATAAAGGCTTAAGCTCAGGATTCGGACTTATTTTGATGAAACAAGAGTAACTGTTATGTTAAATTTTCTGATATAACCAGGTCTGAAGAGCCAATAAGATATATATGGCCACCACGGAAGTATGTGGTTTTCTTCGCTGCAGTATTTTCACGATAGCTCGCCCCCGCGGGGAATCCCCGCGCTTTTAGTTCTCCTTAATTAATTTCCTACCAAACAGTGGAATTAGGTTGTGTCGCCCTTTACCTCACTATTTACGTTTATATAATCAGCATTGATTGCAATTTACTGAAAATGCTTTCATCTGATCATTTGCCAGCGAGTTGCTGCGTATTTGAATTTTGGCGTGTTTCCACCAAGTTTCTCTCTTTACATCAACGATTTTGATAAAGATTTCATATTTATTACTTTTTACGTTACATTTATTTTATTCCACAGGAGTAAAAATGGACGAAGCAGAAACAAAGCATCGATGTTACATTTGAAGATAATACTGAGGTGGAACCCCGTAAAATCGGGGTACATAAATAACACTGCTCCACATGCTGTATCAGATTCATAAATCACTCAGGGAAACACAAATCAGAACAAAGATAGCCATCAACTGTTTCTACGAGCGATTACACACAAAATTTCAATAAGGGAGGTGAGAAACCGACGTGGCAAGAGGTCACTAAAAAACCATTACGTCCGTCCAGAAGATAATCCGCTATTAAAATTTGGAATTAGTGGAATACATTTAAATCGATTGATTGATTTTTCCCCACATACATGATACATCATCCCAATCATCAGCTATCATGCTTATCGAGCAGCCTATTCAATATGAGACGGTCTGGAAAGAAACCTCCGCGGAGCAATTAGAAGCAGCACCGACACAAGCCAAACACTAATGAATAGGAAGAATGGAAAGGCAGTCTATCAATACTGGAGGTGCCAGTCGGAAGCAGCACCAGCAAAGAAGCTGTTATATTATTAGAAGCCGCCATTTTTAGACTTAAGCTCTTGCGCCCCCCCATTCCAAAAACTTCCGCTTCACAATCCATGCACGTTCTTTTCCCTCTCCCCCATTCCTGCTCCGCCCACAATCATTATCACACTCCAATCCCTTTCGAATGGTTTCTTATGGATTCGTTGAAACGCGAGCGGACATTCCACGAAGCCCTCATTCCCTTCGTTTCTTAGTGAGTCCAGCAGTCAGTCCGAGAGTAATCCAAATGCGCTACGGTGCATACTGAACAGATGTGCTACAATCCCCACATCTCCCGAAGGAGAACTGCATCATCAGCACGCGGGGAACTTCAGAACCCGTCGGGAATTTGCTCCAAAAAATATAAAAGATTTTACGAGCATTTTTCCAACTCTGGTTTTCACATTTAAGTCACTGGAGCGCAAGAAAACGTTCGCAGACTCGTTTAAGCAAGCTTAATTGCTGTTTTCGAAGATTAAAAGCCTCATCATTGCAATGCACAGTTGGATCAATTTTAGTCTTGATCAGAATACGTTCTACAGAACGAAAACCTGTATGACGTGCATGAGCATACATAATTTAGATACACAGCAATGTTAAAATCAAAGCTTGGCTTTTTATTAAAACTATTGAATCAACTTCGAATTCAATAGTTTTAATAATAACAGCTTACTTCATTTAATGGGTATCTAAACGTGATTAATATCATACAAAATTTAAAAAAATTAACTTATTTGCTATAAAGAATTATCGACGTGGTACAAATTGGGGTTTCGAGGAAATTAAATGCTCGATTGGTTCAATTTTCAATTCCAATTGTAATCACTTCCTAGTAGTATTGTTATAAGTGCTTCGACTGCTTTGGTCATTTTGCACGCAGGCCCTCACCGGGAATCAAACCTGGTACCGCTTTCACCTTAGTGGAACGCGTTGCCCACTTGGCTATCCGGGAGTCCGTAACCGCTTCCTTTTAACATATTCCTCGCTTTTATAATAACAGAAAAATACCGAGATTATAGACCAGTCATTGCAATAAAATCTGATAACATTTTTCATTACAACACAGCGCTTTCAAAATATTTACAACGATCTTTCATACCATTCGTATTTCATCACATATGCAAATAACTTGGACATCCTTTGTATTATTACAATCAAAAGAAAATTAGTAAAATTTAGGCAAACATTCAGAAAGATTTAGAATAAACAAACACATAAATAAAGATAAAACGAAATTAAGCATAACTCAAATGCTCGGACACATTAAATCAGGCAGAAAGAATAAGGAGGTATACACACTAAGCCTTTCAAAAACTGTTATTAGCTCATTTTAAGTTAATAACTCTATAATCTAATCCTCTAATCTGATTTAGTGCATCCATCCCTGATTGGAGGATTATCAATCCACACACTTCAGTTCAGTGTTCTGTGAACCTGATGATGGCTATGTAGCCGAACCGGTAGTTCCCGAATAAATTGCTGTGGAAAAAGTACATATCTTTGTAATATCATGAATATCAGGGCCGCTTCCGTAGATTTTGGAAAAGGTGATTTCTCTCGCTTACAACTCTCTGATCATCATTGAGCCCAGATGGGTTTAATAAATTCTGGATAAAAATTTGAGTGGAAAATCAATTATCTCACTAATCCAACCTAAAAACTATTTATAAGTGTAAGGTATACCTTTTTGCAGAGAAATATAGATAACCAAAAACTGTTCCCTCGTTTTCATCAGAGAGACAGTCCTAGTCGATAGTTAACTTGGTTCATATGATAAAGCTATCCGAAAATAACGAAGTAGTAAAACGGGGATAAAATTGGAAAATCTCCCCAATCGTTTCCTTGGGAAAACGGAGACCTATAGGACGTTCAAAAAAGCTGGAAATACGTAATTAAATACAAAGGGATGCTGCTCTGACAAGAAATGAGAGCGTTCGATGAAACAATGCCTCATCGCTTAACTTACGGCGTGGATTCTTGGGCTTTAAAATATAGAACGCTGAGCATACGCCAACTTTAGAGCATTAGGAAGCAAGCTTGGTTTTACGAAGCTCCAAAATGGATAACTAGTGAGATAGTTAAGCCCTCGTGAAGGAAAAGGGCCACCTTCAGACGGTAGACAAACAAGGAAGTTGTTTCAGAGTGCACACTCGATAAGGGTGGACAAATGTCATTCATTAGCGGCTACATTGAAGCACCTCTAACTTTCTTGCCTATAGCAACAGAAGACACTTATGGGAAAATGTATGCGAAACAATTAAGAACGTAAATTAAAGCAATAAATATTAATCAGATCATCGAAAAAGTATTTCTCAAGATTTATGTCTGAAAAAGAATGTAAGAAGACCAATGCCTGGTACTATGATGTATACTTGAAATATTATATATAAGTATAATGTATATAACGTAAATATAATTTATAATATAATAAATATTTAAGTATAATGTACACTTCTACTAAAGTTCACTTTAGTTTCCGTATTGTAATGTTTCGAGAGAGTTAAGTGAAGATTATCGCCTGTGTATGCGATGTATTAGCAAGATCGTACATTACGCGTAATCTTAACTTAAACTTTAAAAAACATCACAATACCGTACCACAAATTGAACATTTGTTAAATTTCATTTTATGCATACATTATATTGCCGGGCACAGACAGGGTGAGATTTTCCCATCCTTGCCATCGGCGTTCTCAGACTTAAATTAATATTTTACGAGCTTCTTTGATAAATAAGATAAACTAAGTACGTAAATGATATGACAATAAATAATCCAGAACCTTGAAACTGATAATAGACCATCCATCTGGTGATATTTTAAAATTTTGACGATCCAGAGAATTTGACATTCTAAGGAATTTTAGTAGCGGAGGCGACACTGGTACTCCTCTGTCTCATGGTCAAAATGCCGGAATGACTGCTTTAACGCCAAGAATTTCAATTCTTATAATCAAATACAGCAACAACATTATTTTCAAAAAAATATTCATTGATATTATGAAGAATCCTTCCGTCCTTCGCGTAATAATACTTACATCTGAATATATAACGTGATAAAGATACTGCGGATGAGAGAAAACCCAATAAAACATAAAAGAAATCGGACACAAGCGAACGGCCGCACTGATGAAAACAAGTAAAGGAGGTGAGAGGAATGGCGTAAAAATTGGAAAAGAAATGAGACGTCGGGGTGCTACAAGAAATACAAACCATATATGCCGAAGCAAAGGCAGATAAGGGAGAAGATGGTCGATTTATAACGGAAATCAAGGACAGAATAATTAACCCTCGCGGATCACATATAACAGCTCTCCTAGGCAAGATGTTGCAGAATTTCTTTTTCCTTCCAGGATAACAGCAACACTGTCACTATTTTTTTAGCTTTAAAACATCGCGAAAGCGGCTTTGGAGGGAGATTTATAAATCACAAACACAAAGGGTCACTGTTGGATAATACATTGAGGGTGAAGTGTCAGGTGGATGCATTTTACGGGCAGCGAATCGAGTGCATGGGTCATAAAGCGGTCTCGTGGCGTGAAGTAGGCGTCACTCACTGCTTAAAACGATGAACGGCTCACCGAATTTCTATCCAAACTATTCTAGAACGATTATCTTTGAAGTGTCAGGCATAAAAAATACACATGTAGGTGAATATTTTAAATTACCAAATTAAAACTTAACTCAAACATAAACGACGACGAAATATCAATTACGCGATTTTCACATTGATCTTATAATCCGATTAGTAAAAATTGTTTTTGGGAACTACTTAATGATCCAACACCAATTCACCAGCTATAAGATAACTCCAATTAGTATCTCTTTAACTAATGTAAAATTATTTTAGATGAGTGTTACGCTTTCAGAGAAAGCACCTCTTAATTTATTACAATAAGGAAATATTCACCTCTGCGTACAAGGAATCTGATGTTCGTTGTAATGATAAAAAAATATGGATTTTTTTCTAAATACATCGTACTTAAAACTCAGTAGTTGCATTCCTTAATTCTGCAGTTTATCGTCTTCAGTTTTGTGTAAAATCTAAACTGAATAATGATGCTTTTGTGTTATTGTGCCTAATTATCAGATTTCCTTTACGGGCTTTTATTGATGGAATCAAGAGCAGTAAAACGATCAGAGGCGAATGACCCAATACTCGACATGTAAATACAGACAATAATAAAATAATTTACGAAGATCGTTCCCAATATTTTCCCCTAAAAAAAGTGGTTACAGTAATTTCATTTCCATAAGAGTCAATAAGAGAAGTAGTACGAAAGACACTATTCTTTTCAATAAAATTTAGATATACTGTTTTTTTACAGAAGTCCAGAAACTCGACGGGCAAAAACAATGCCACATCATGTACCAAATGTATTTTGGGACCTTAAATATTTATTTAAAACATATGAATGTGCTTTTACGTGACGGAGAGATCGTTAGGTAAAGACAATGGCTACTAATCCGTGATGATGGCTAGAGATGGCGAAGAATAATTCCTTAATGAAACAATTGAAAACTGAAATACAAGTGAAATACCTAATTTGCTTAGAAAATTCACACTTCGATAATTCTGGACTTTCTATTTTCACGTCGACGACAAGCTAAATCATAAAATAACTCAGCCGAAAATTTACCACAGAATGAAATTCGAAATTGGATTTTCGACCGTCGTCATTACGTCATATGTCTTCTTTTGAGAGATAAAGCCATCTAAATGAAAATCCTGGTAGATCAATTAAAAGAGTAAATTGCCAAGATTTCAGCTAATAGCCTTCATAACGGACATTAGAAAGTCAATATAGCCTGTTTTAACGATTATGGACAATAAAATTACGCGGTAGTTCTCTCGACACCGCGATTCCAATCAGTTCTCTTCATGTCGTAAAATTGGAAGCTTTCTCATCTCAATCAAGGGATTGAGAAACCCAGTGCGGTTATCTGATTGCGTCAGTTAATCTGAGATTGCTCTGAATTCATTTAACCAGCGTTTTAAATTAATCAACTTTCTACTTTTCGAATATTAGCAACAGCACGAGAGACTAATAAAGCGACCTCCGGAGCCGAAGCATTTCACACTAACTGTGGGTTCTGTAAACTGCAATCATTATGTTTTCTATACGAACTGTCATCATTATGCTTCCTTCGAAAACCAACCTTAAAATATAGCTCCATCCATGCATAACCACTGACGATCTGTCTCCGACAGGTTTGTGACAACTTGTGATATACTTATTTCTGTTCTGTTCCCAGGATTACCATCTCAATGGGAATTCCGAGAGACTATTAAATTTTGAAATGAAAAGCGAAATCTTCAGCTCAAACCTCATGAGAGTAAATGCACCACATATTCTCGAATCAATACGCACCCATGTTTTAGAAGCCATGCAGGGAGGAAAAACCAACTTTACGATAATGCATTTTAGATCGCGTGTTGAACGTATGAAAATTTAGCCGACATGATAGCTACGGAACTTTAATTTTCATTCTTCGAAAAATTCTTAAAACATTTCTGATCCATTACAAATAAACGTTCATGTCAACGCGAAACGTAGGTCATATGATTAAATTTTCCGATGTCATCTTAATTTTGCGTAATTCTTTGCATATTATTCTACTCTTTTTCTAAATTCAGACTGAAATCTTAACTTATTGAATTCAAATAAAATAAAATTGTCATTCAAAATATGCCAATCAACAGTGGCTCTACTAAATAATTTATATGCATGCCTTTCGCTGTACATACATATAACTACGAGAAAAAAACCTTGAATCTTCTGTAATTTCTCTGTAAAAATAAAAGGATAAATTGCTCAAGTATGTAGGATGCTATATTATCCACTTTTACAATAATCAGATCATATGAGCTCTTTGAAAAACAATATTATACGAAGCGATTAATATTAATAACATTTTCTTACGAATGGATCCACTGAAAAGTTTCAATATTGTAGTATGTGGGATCTGAAGCCATCATAAAAAACTAAGGATTAAGGAAAGGTTTGAATACTTTGCAGGATAAGTCCTGCGGCTGATGCCAAAGGAATAACGAGTGTGAAAAATAGCGACATGACTGGGACTCGATCTTTTTTAAGATCGAGAGGATTTTTAAAAAAATCTAGGTCGAGTATTTTCATTTAATTTTTAATTTAAGTAACAAATGAACGCGGAAACAACATTTTTGCATGCTTTCGTTTAAGAAAGCGACAAAAAGCAGGTTCCCTACCTCTGACACACACAAATACGTATGCATGTAGACTGAACTCACCCAGTCACAGAGAATTTCGTCTTTCTCTCGAAAATAACGGTACGGGGTACTCTGAAAAATTGACGCCTTGAGAAATAATTTTCAGTTTTTTACTTTAAAGATTTCAGGAATTCATAAATAATAGAAAGAGGACATTCATTCAAAAATCTCTCATGTTAAGTATTATTCTTAGCGAGATACTCTAAGGCAGAACATTAACCTTTCCTTTACGGGTAAATTCTACCTTATACAAAACGCAAGAACAACAATAACTTCACCTATTTAGCGAATTCAGCAACAGACATTCTCGCATCTGAACGATAGTTTCTTTACCCTAAGAACAACCATTCCCTTCAGAACAGTTTTTCCCTTCCTGATAAGGGAGAAGATGGTTAGGATTTCACTTCAGTGATAACAGTTTTCCTTATCTTTGCAGGGAGTTCAATGCCAAGGGAACAACACTCGACCTTTGTGTTCGAGATGAGAAGGCGTTTCTCTACGAGTGAAAACAGGAGGAGAAGTGCTTCTAGAGCCTCAACAAGTATAGTAAACCACCATCAAAGAGATTTCGAAGAAACCCACCCACTTATCCCTTCAGAAGGAGCGCATCTGAGGATTGTAACGCAGGGATCAGGGAAATGAGACGGGAAATAAAATTTCCATTACTCGATGAAAATATTTCACATTAATCATTATAAGCTGCCGCGGATCAGCATCGCTTGCGCATAATAATTGCGCAATGTAATTGAAAATTATATTAATTATTAAAGAGGAAGTTGTTTCAGCACGTTAAATTGAACTCAATTCTTTGATTTTACAAAAATAAACAATAGCCCCAAATTCGGGTTCTCCTCAAAAGAAATTAAAAAAAAAACTATTTTTTATATACGTGTAGCGTGTTCCTTACTTTCCTTATTTAGCGTGTACGCTAAAAAGCGCTGGAACACTTATTTTCGATTTATACTCGTAGTGTATGAGACCCTGCCGACCAGGGTTGTTTTCGAGTATTAGAAAAGGTACAGCGAAAGGCGATTCGTTTAGTAAAAAATGTTACGACAAATCAGTGAGCGTTACTCAAATGCTTCAGGAGGCAGGATGGGAATCTCTTAAAGATAGAAGATTTAAATAAAGACATTTTAATAAGATCAGAGAAGTTATATTCTTAGAAGGTGTAGCTAATATTATGCGTCCTCCCTGTTACATAGGCTGTTCAGATACTGAGAGAAAAATTGGAGAAATAGATTCGAGAACATGTCGTTTCAAAATTTCATTTTTCCCGCGAACATGAAAGATATCGATTAGGGAAGTAGAATAATGGTTAATGCACCCACTGCCACACGCAGAAAGGTGGATTGCAATGTACATATGCAGATGGAGATACTTAATGATAATCTCTCCTGTGAAAGGCAAATAACTGGGATAAATTTTCGATATACATTCAAATATAAGACGTTATTGAATGAACTCCGAAGATTGAAACTACATTTTGTTTCATTAGCAGCAATATTTTAGTCTTAGCGCCATCTATCTGCAAAAGGCTAAATATCAGTATCGAAACCAATCTCTTGTTTGATCGTGAATGTGAATCATGAATGGTAAAGGTAATGAGACAGTATCCCAGGTAATTTAAAGGTAATAGCACGTTATAGTCCTTCATGAATGAATAATTGACTCTTATAATTTTCCTCCGTAAAATAGATATCCAGATTGCGATATGTAATATAACAACGTTAAAGATTGCTCAGTAAGCAATGCTTACGTAACTGGCATATAAATACGACTTTTTCGTAAAAGGACAATCATATATCATATTAATTTGGAAACACACAATTTTAAAGTCAACAGCAAGATATAATCATTCAGACGCGCGGTTTTTACCAATCGGTTCTTGCAATAATTTTGCTTTAAGTCGTAAATGTGATCCTTCCTCGAAAGTCGAGTCGATCTACTGATGATCCTATGGAGGAACATATCAATGCTTTTTGAAATTTATTTGAGGCGAGTTGATCGGTTACGAAAATGTGTATTAACTTCGAAACAGGACAATATGTTTCCATGCAATTTCTGCTAAATATAGTCCAGCAGCAGTTGTCAGCAACGACGGACTATACGGAGGAAATTCTAAATTTCACGTCCCCTTTTTGGTCTTATAGGAATTCCATTTTACTAGTAACATGTATCTGACATGACTTAAGTGCCAAATAAACTACGATAATATATTCTGAAATTTTACATTTCAATTTATAGAATTATGCAGCGCTGCTTTGGATGTTACAAATCAAAAATGCAAAACTTTCAATAACGGCAGCCTTGAAATAACCATCATTTTGAGGACTAACTTCAAAAAGCACATTAAGTCTTGAAGCATATTGAAAGAGAAGAAAGAAATGGAAAATCCAAATGTATAGAAGTGACGGTACGCTATTACTTTTCGTCTCTCCAAACACTTCAACCCGAATGTCATTCTCAACTCGATGATTTTCACCGCGTCCTTTTCTTTCGATACAAACGCAGAAAAACATTTTATTGTATCGACGTCCTCTTCTCTAAACAAACTTTTCTTCGATTCCCATTTGGTACGAAAGCTCCCTCCGGCCGGCGGAGTAGAAAGTGAGCAATCGATCCACATCGTGCTGACTCATTCCCTTTCAGCTAAAGAAAATAGCACACAAACATTTGGAAAAACAAATTTAAGGCAAGTATCAACGCTGTAACGAAAGAGACTATTTCAAACAAATAATATGCTAAATACTATATTAAATATTACGCTTAAATAAAATAATTGAATTTTACATTTTACGATATTTTGTTCTTCTAAATTTTTAAAAATTAAAATGTTTTTATTTCCTTATGATGTCGATCCACGAAGTCCAGCTTAATATGATACAGTTTATACTTATTTACTCCCTTTTCTATCACTGATTTTGAAAGGGTGTTTCGAGAATTTTCCGTTGTTAAATTACTGTCAAAACTTAAAACTTGAATGCGCATCTAAATGAAACATAAAAGCACAAAATACTGCAAAAAATTTGCTTTGTTTAGTTACATTAAAATACTCCACCGAAAAAATTCAACTAACTCCTTTATCAAACTTCAGGATATCGGAAAATACGTAACGACTGATTACGATTAGTTTAATTTCAAAAACTACGGGCGATATTATTTAAATATATTCTCAGTCTCGCTTATTACGCCAAAAGAAATAGAAAATATTCTACTTGCGACTATTTAGCGATCGAATTCTTTTTTCTCCGTATAGCTTCGGTGTTATTCGAACGTATGTAATACGCCAATTAAGTGCGACCAGACGGTTTCTTATAAAGACGAATGGTAAATGCTACCTTCCTATGAAAAAATGTTCCCCACCACTGAAAAAGATTATTTCACAATTTTACTTCATCATATACTTACTTCTAAGACGAGTTATTTCGGGTGGTTCCTTGTAATTTCACCAACTGCAATTAGAGTATCCGCAAATCCCATTGAGCCAATCCGACTACCATAGAAATTAGATTTTCTGATTCCCACGGTTCTGTTTCCTTTTTGCAAACGACTCACTTAGGGGCTGATCCAGAAAATACAACAAATGCTAAAAGCAACCTACTTTTTAGTTCATTAAATTTTCGGATTCCTAGAAAACACAGCGGATTCCATGGGACTGAAAGGGCCAACATTTTGAAAGCACTTACAATCCCATTAAATTGAGGAGATGGAAGAAAAAAGAAACTGTAGGAGATGCTGAGATTCGCCGCATCAAACAAGAGCCAAAAGGGTTGAGATTGAACCACTATTGGTCGCAATTTGGGGCAACATTTTCGTTTTATTTTTTCTCGTATCCTCATTACAATACCCTCCGTTCCTTTTCGAGTTTTTATTGTTTTTTCTTTCAGCACAAAGGCACTGTTTTAATGTAACTCTTATCTTTAAGAAATATCTAAATAATATACCCACATATAGCTTCCAGTTTCATTGTAAGTAATTTTAACTACATACCGTCATTATTAACTAAGTAATTTATTTGATAAAAAATAGATGAATCCTATGCAGCTTATTTCCTTTCTACTGAAACAATTCCTCGCAACTTTCAAACAGTTTCCGTTCAAAAATTTATATCGAGTTGAATGGGCGTTAGTAAAACTTATCTCCCGGGTAAGTATTGTCAAAAAGGGATAAATAAACAAAAGTAAATATCTGATTCTAAAAGAGAACAGAAAGTATCAATCGATGAATTCAAGCTTAACGAATAAAAGCTCAAATTTTTGAAAAGAAGCTTCAAAATTGGACACTCATTAAAATATTTAGAAGTTTTCTGCAAAAATTAAAGTACAGTGGAAGTTAGAGATGTTAGGGGTATTTAGTAAATTGAAGTAATGTAAAGGTAATAATTGGCATTAGTACTAATTGTACTATGTAACAAATTTCCTTGGAATCCACTCGCGTATTTACATATTAAATTATACATTTTCGGGAACAGCTGTTCCGCTTTACTTCTTCACTTTATTTTACTTTAAATTTTCTCCACTTTATTTTACTTATAAATTTTTCTCCACTTTATTTTACTTATAAATTTTTTTAAAGATCATCCATGGATTATAGGTTTACAAATACTACGTAAGCCCTATTTCGGCAGATGAAACTCGCGTTTGGAGGCAAAAGGGAATTTCCCGATTAACGATCTCTAGGAATTGCCCTATGCACGTTTCCGAAGCAATGTTTCCATTCTCAAGGGTTCCTTAATGCGAAATATAAATTATTGTACATAATAAATACGTTTCTCATTGTATAACCCTTGAGAGTGGAGACAGTGTTTCCGAAATGCGCATAGGGTAATTCCTAGAGATCGGGAATCCGGAACTTCTCCTTTCACTCTTAACGCGAGTTCCATCTGCCGACAAACGGCTTACGGAGTGTTCTTAAACCTTTAACACACTTGTTCCATTCATCATCCATGGATGACTACATAATAAAATAGAAAACGTTGAAAACGCGAACGTTGCATTGCCAGCAAATGTTCACCATAACCAACTAATATACGAGGAATAGCAGATACTGCGGTTGGATCGTCCAAAGACAATGCGGTAAAATCACCTTGAAGGAGAAGAGCGAGAGTTTGAGAAGGTTAAAGAGCGCTGCATTTAGTCGGGAGTCTAATGCAATGCTAGCCAGAAAAGGAAAAGAATCTTGGGGGCGAAAACAGCAGCGAGATGAGGGAATGGAATGGGGTAAAGAATGAGTGCAGGAATAGCGAGAAAGAGAAAACAGTTGAATGGGGATGTTCCAAAATTACGCTCGTTAACGAAGCGGTCATTTTGGCTTCGACCCCAAAATATGCAAATAAACGGTGAAATCGCAAAGCGTACAGTTAAGGATCGTTTTGATAGTGACTTTGATTATTAACACTTACATACACCTACGCATAGATACGCAAATATATATATACATAAATATGCGCATATGTGTGCATAAAATTTGAATAGAAGACGTGAAAATTACACTAGTGGTGTAGAGTAACACTTTCCCCGCATGAAGAAGTAAAAGTCCAACAAATAATTGACCTTAAAAGATGCGAGAAGTAAAAATATCTCGCATAATGGATGGAAAAAATCCCAGATGTGAGGGAAGTTACGAAGGGTGAAACTTTGGGTGAAAGTCCTACAATTGGCAACGTTATTTTGGCAATTTTATTCAGTCTGCGGAGATTTTAATTTCCTCGAAATATCACCTATAAATATAAAAGTATGTCGCAAAGTAACAAAGTATTATTTGAGCCGGTCAAATTAACAGGAACTCGCACACTGACTCTGTATCTTTGATGGATGCTTCTCACTTCCACTACCAAAGTGATGACTCTTAAGTTTAAGAGTTTGAAACTTGAAGGTTAATTAGCACTACCTTGGAAAGGTGGGCACAAAAAACATATTTCAAAAACATTAATAAATTAATCAAACAAAATGTTTTTTTTTCAAGAAAATAAGTTCCCTTTAATTTTTTACAGGGAATAAGTGAATAAGTTCCCTTTAATTTGTTACATTTGTTATGGCAAATGCAAACGTCATTTTAATCACTATAGGACCTCTTTTTAAAAACTGGAGATTTTGGACCAGCAGCTGATTAAATATCTTACTATGATAAAAATAAATTTACGTAAAAAGATGAAAATTAATTTTTAGTTATTTTGGCTGGTGTGGTTCGTAATAAAATGAATAACCAACGAGCTGTTTGCTGCCACAACGGAAAAAACGCTTGGTGACTTAATGATGATAATGATAATACTGATAATTATGATTATAACAGTAATAATAATAAAGTAATAATAGTAATAATAAAAGTAATAATATTAATTTGTTAATTGGAAACAGAAAGATCCCAATTACATCTATTTTAATAATTATTATAATTGACGGTCTCACAGAACCATTTCCTAACGAGACTTGAACCGGGGACACTAGGATTGGAACGCTAGCAGACTAACTACTCCGCTACCGCCACCGGTGGAGGAGTAATGATGATTTCTAAAAAAATTTAAACGGGAATCCGTCCTCAATTTCTATTGAAAACACTAATTAACATTTCACAGAGAAGATACTGGATTCCTCAGTCTAGAATCCCTTGTTATGGGGGGATACGAAAATTACTGCGTTTGCACTCTACGAATCACCAAAAATAATTTCAACTTTATTAAATAGAAGATGAAATGGAGATGGTATAGATGAAAAGTTAAAAAATGAAATGAAATGAATGGACTCGAGATAAAGAGGAAAGTTGATTCGAGGGAGAAGATGAAAGAGAGGTGTTGGAGAACGGCCGCCTAAAAATAGTTGGAAGGACAGATAGGGTTAAAGAGAAAGGGGAGGGAGTTGAGAAAGAATGGGCCCGAGTAGCCCACGGCGGATGACTAAGATGGGCGAATATTGAAGGAGGGCCAAGAGAAGACAGGAAAGAATAGGAGTTGAGAAGCGTGTAAGAGAGGGGCGAAAAGGAAATGATATCGGAAAGGCCTAAGTGTCCACAGATCACTTAAGTCTCCACGAAAAGGCATTAAAGTTCCAAAAATACGTTTATGGCTTTTTCGTAGAGTCTGGAGAAAAAAATATGGGACGTATACGAAAAATAAAACAAAAGAGCTTGATGATTGGAACTGCAATAAAATGATCCATTGAAAAAAGTAAAAGTAGATGTCAAATATAGGAAAAAAGACATTTGATGACTTAGTAAAGCTAAGATTTTTCAATTTATAATACATATTCGAAAGTGATTTCTAAACGTAGGGATGTAAGATTCATAACTGCGGAAGATTCGACTGTGTTATTTAGAAAAAGATAACTAAAAATCACCAAAAACTTGACTGTTCTTCACTACCACTTCTCAGCGTCATTCCGATACGAGGATAAAAATCCCAACCCTCACCCTTTTCTTCTTAGCATTCTTCTACCCCTGATGATGATAGTATGGTGCATTAGGTGATACTTAGAAGGTCAGTCAATCCAGGGCTTTCCATAGTTTCCAGTACCGGCCATCACACAGGTAAAGACAGCCTGCAAAACGGCTTTAGGAGCATTTGAATCTCTTATGTCATTTACAGTCGTGTTCTAATTTCTTTCCTTACACCCGATCAATGCTATAACCATAGAATTCTCAACAGATAAAGAGCAAGACAGCAGGATTCATAGCTTAAAGGAATATTCTATATCAGAGACACGGAGACATTTCTAACAGTTCAAGAAATATGCGTAACAAAACAATATCAATCGCACATTTTAAGGCGATATCAGCTCTAGAAGCGATTAAGGATAACTTTAAATAAAACATAAGCACCTTCCTCAATATTTTCTAAAAGATGACACTCGCGCACATTTCTCTAAATTTATATGCATAATTCTCACGCATTTATTAGTTAGCTGCAAAATGAAAACGTAAGGGAGATGGAATGAGCCTGCCCAAATTCTGAAACCTATAAATCTCATGAGGAGATTTTGGAACTGAAACATCAACCACCTATAGTTACAAATGTTCAGTGATTTAATCATAGTATTTAACGGAAAAGGTCACTTCCTTTTGGAATACAAGAAATACTACCTTTAAAATTAGTCATCTTATCTTAAATACAAAAAGAGCGGAGGGATGCAATTTTTACTTATCGGATATGCAACCATCAAAAGAGCCTATTAGTAGAGACTTGACTCGTGAAGAAGCCTAAAAACAGATTCTATTTTAATAAAGAAAGTACTTAATTTATTTGGTTGTCAGATGCAAACGCACTGTTCCGAAACTTTCCGCTTACATATGAACAGCAAAAGAAAGTCGAAAGCATGACATGTCACAAGATAGACCGAAACCTCTTCTTCTGAATATTTGCCAAATTTCACTCACTTGTCCCGTAGCATAAATAAATAAATATCTTATTTCGGGCGAAAGTGAAACTAAGAAGTCTCCTCTTCGATATAACTCCACGACATACAAGATGACAAATAGCCAAAAAAGACTTGTCGTATGTTGGAAAATGTTCTCCATCGCGGAATTAACACGGAGATGTTCACGTTGACGTCAGAAAGAAAAAATGAATAGCCACCCAGCTATTTTTACAACCAACCATTCATTCACATTGAAGAGTTTCCGAGAAACCACGACGCATATTGACGACTCTTAACAAAATGTTCTCGGTCGAAATATAATATGTAATAATACCAAGAGGGGATATGAGATTGGATTTATTTCCCATTTGAATGATTAGGTGATTGTGAAAATGAACAATTTTCCATCAAAATCATCTCGTACTTCAATGTGCGTGTTGTTGTATTACTAGTAAGTGCGTAGTAGTAATTCAGTTCTTTATTACTTCACTAAGAAGTTCAGTAAATCGGAGCATATAATTGGAAGAAATTAACCCTTCATACATCAGTTGGTAGGATTTAAGTTTACGATTGTCCGACAAAATATGCCTGAAACACCTTCATATGACCCTCGTACGCAACCTAAATATAGCTGTCGGATTGAACTGAAAAGATGTCAGGAAATCATCAACTAAATGTTCGTTCACAGATAAGGAATGGAAATTCGAAGATCTGACCATAACTTAGATGTTTAAAAGCACTCCGCAAGCCGCAAGTAGGCAGGCGGAACTCACGCTTAGAGACAAACATGTAGTTTTTTAAACATATAAGTTATATTATATTAACGCGGTGTTCCAAACTTTCTTTTCCTTCTGATCATAACTGTCAGTATTATTGTTGCTATGAAAACAGCATGTACTACTTGGCTTGAATTATTGCCCAGTAGAAACCAATAACATCACCTGACTAGTTCTCATTTAAAGTTTCCTTTAATTTGTGTCTAATAAATCATTTGAAGTTAAAATATGACGATTTTTGACGAGTTGAGTAGGTAATCAATACTCTTAATTCACAAACAGCTGTTTATGTTTCGACTACTTTTATATTTAATATAAATAGTTAGAATAGTTTATTGATCTATTCGCATGTATGGTTTCAAGGGGAGCGGTCTACATAAAATAACTATTGTTGGATGTATATATGTGAAAGAAGGGTTTTTCCATTCAAAGAATCTTTACTGGACCAAACGGTTGAGAAAAATAAAATTTCGCCTTTTGGCTACGTAATGACGTAACTCAGCTTTACTTTCATATTTTTTAGATATACATTCGTACTCTTCCTATCTGTCTGATCAAATACTGTACAAAATAATATGAGTATGAATTCTAATCGCCATGAATTTATTTCACCCGAAGTCGGCCAACGTAGGAAAATAAATACACCGCAATGGCTTTCCGGAAGTTTTCCAGCTGTGTCCGAATAAAGTGGTAGTAAATCTTAGGGTAAATGATCGAAGAAAAACCCCCACAAAACCACGTCAAGGAGTCTGAAAATTTTTATTTGCACTCCAGAGGATTTCGAGGAAAGTAGGAAGATAGTGTCATAAAATTTCCCTTGAGATTTTTACTTCCGCGGATAACTTTCACGATCATCTATTAATCCGAACGATTCACTTGCTCTCAATTTAATCCAAAGAGCATGATTTCTTAAACAGAGCATGATTTCCTAAACCATTTCATTAACTACGCTTCCATTACGGAAATGTGGGTAGGATGAAACATTAGGGTATAGAAAGAAAGGAAAATAGTGTGCATATTGTAGCACATTGTGTGTTGTACATTATACCGTTTCCGGTTGGTTTCGAGATTATTTACCTCAAATTCTCATCTCCATCTTGGAAAGAAAAATTGAATTTATGTAATACAAGGATTATTCCCTTATATTACATAAATGCAATTTCGTAATAATTTCACTTAAACAGCCTTCAATGAAAGTTCCTAGCTATGAAATTCTTTATGACAGTATGCATTCTAATCCTAATTGAATCACGATAATTATCGTGAGACAAACGATGTAGACATTTCTTGTTACTCCTTGTCTAAAACTAATAAGTGGATTTTTCTATACATAAATATTCATTTAAATTTTTTCCCCACATCCCAAATCTCTGTGCTCTTATACGTATCTATATCTAGTTATAGGTACATATTAGTTTTTTTTATCAGTTTGTTTGCCTATAAATTTGTATACAATGTTTGTACCACTATTCTTGTGTACCTATGTTAGCCGGATTGTTTAGATGTATTGATTTATTTTTCTAGATTTAAGTTAACTGAAGTCAATTGATCTTTTTTATTAGTGTAATATTAGTTTCGTGTAATATTTCCAGAGGTTAGGCAGAAGAGAGGTCTCTTTGGCCTAACCTCACCTTAAGAGTAAAATAATAATAACTGCTGCAAACGAAACATACAAATATTGGGTTTTTAAACGATTCAGTCAATGTGCGTAAATTGTTCTCCAATAAACCATCAAATCCTGTTATTATCGAAGAAATTTAGAATTAAACTAAAGCGAATACCTTGAGCGGAACATTATATAATGTACGAACTTAAAATAGTCGGCCTGAAGAGGTGCCAATGGTGAGAGGAGATGGAATCTTGAGAGAATTTTACTAAGGGGGGAGAGAGAGAAAAGGCAACCGATATAAATGACAGGAAAAGAAACGGAGAAGTTAATGTTTATCGAATAAACTACTCTGGATAGGACAGTGGGTTAACATCCATACTAAATACAACCTGGTTAAAACGATCCCGCTGTTTTCTCATGGTCCCTTTAACACGAAACACGTTGTTAAAAATACGGGTATAGTTTTTAAGACGCTCTGCGAACTGGTTATGGGGTGCTCTGCAACCCGCAATAATCAATCGTCCGAATCATTTGATAGACCAAAATTTGTTTATATTATCCGTTTCCACGCCATCCGCTCTCCACTTCTACTTCGCATTGTTTCTAAGGAGATTTCCTTTAAGTATTTTGTCGGCGATGACTACTTCTGTAAGAAGAAAAATAATTTATCACGGAAATCTTCCATCCCGATTCTAGCTCACACAAAGAAAGACCTTCCACATCAGTTACGTCTCAGAGTCTTAGGAATTGGGATTAAACCACGTTTGGCGGTGTTTTCTTTCGTCGCAAACTGAAGTAGTAAACACATCGAACGAACCAGATTGGAAAGGGTTTTTTGGTGGCCTGCAGAGGGTCTTCCAGGTGGATCTTGCTCTGCAACGACCTCTCACCGCTGCTGTTTTTCAATTCGTAACTCATTAATAATTGTCTGACAGGTAGAAATTGGTTTATTATGGAATGAAAAATGACCAACATTAATTAACGAAAGGCGCGCTCTTTGCCAAAACAGCTGACCGTTCTTCAAAAATATGACGAAAAGTCAACAAGTATTATACAAAAATAGTTCCTGGACTCCCCAGAGAATCTACAGCTGTGGCAAATAAAGCAAATTAAAGAATATTCCTTTTCGTTTAAAGATGAGAAGCGCTTATTTTAAATAGCAAAACACCTTACATACTATAGTATGCACGACTTTTCAAATTTCTTCTCGGTAAAAAAATATATCACTGATAAAGTAGCGGGTTATGATCATACGAAAATTTGCAACACGAAATAGTCAGTTGTTTAAAGTTGAAAATCTAAACTTTGGGGTAAAAAGAGAGAACTTCACTTTTCTCGGTGAAGGGCCATTGGGGACCCTGGAAAAAGTTCGACATGATTCACAAACCATGCTGAACCTAAAGGTCCTCAACCCTCTCTGGTTAGGACTAAAACAAAGGCAGTGTGGTCCGAAGATACGGATTATTGAAAATGCGATCTAGAGGGTGACTTACAATGTTTTAATTCCTTTGTCAGTCCTAAACTATAGGTTCTAGATTTCCATATTTAATGAGGAAAGGAAAGTTACATAAAACACAGAGTAGGAACGAATCATGAAACATTCTAAAATATGCGTCAGTGTCGCCGATAACCATTCAAGTCGAAAATTTTTATTTTACATTATCCATCCTTGACGCATTTGTCGCAGAAATTGCCCCAAATCGGTGACAAATTGCGGGCTTTGTAGCTAAATACTGCAAGAAGAAAAGGGGCAACTCAAAGCGCAATATTGGAAGCTATTAAAGTACACAAGAAAGTTAGATTATAAAGTAAACAGGTCAAAAGACGCTATTTCAAATCAGCGACTAATTTTTGTTGAATACAGGAAGGACAGTTAGGAAATAACTCATGTCCCACAGAATTAGGCCATAACTTCTGTCCCAAATAACATTCCTGGGACAACGAAACATAACCGTCTAAGTTCCGCGTAATTCGAGACGTTAGGCAAACCTATCCAAAAGCAAAACAATCCGTTTAATACATACATATAAAAATAGGAAAATGACACTTATTTCAAAAGATCAGCACACAGTAAGAGAAATGATTATTAGCAGAGGTCTCCGACCTCGTGCCCGCATGTCATATGAGGATTGGAAGGCATTCAACGGGAGGAAACGATAAAACTTAGACTTTGAGCACGATTACTTCTACGCCTTTAACGACACTCGAGAGTCAAAAAGTCGACTGACTCAAGATTTCATACTGAAAATAAGATTTTCGGCACTTAAAGACCGTCGAGAGGAGATGATCACTGAACTAGAACAGTGTGGATGTCTTGATACGGTAAAAAAAAACATTGTAAAATGACGGGAAAAATACACTACTCACTAAAACGACTTGACAAACGGGAAGAGGGTTTTCTGAGAAATTTTAAACTAATTACTTTCACCATCAAAATTGAAGTAAAACGACATATTATCTTAGCAGTTAAAGTTTTAATTCAAGCTACCATTTTATCAAAGCTGGAAAAAGTCGCTAAACGAGTCACAACGGTCACAGAAAGAACCTCGGCCGCTACGAAAGGAAAACTTGAGGACAAATTTTGGCTGATGAATTAACTAAGCAATAATAAAACATGTATACCGAAGTATCCAAAACTACAAGAAAATTTAAATATTTAGTAATTTATTCCTCGGAGGACTTAATAAAAGTAAGTTTCTACTGGGCACGTTTCAGTAGTTACATTTTGGACGCCTACTACCTCGTGTATCAATAACAACGAAAGATCTAACGTACGTAGTAGCGGCAGATACATTTTCTCCATTACGTTTAATCCAAACAGTACAAATAGAGTTATGGGAAATATGATTACTCAGCAAGATTATCCTCGTGCATATCTGACAATCAAAGAAGAATTCGAAAAATTGAACCACACAGAATTGGCTTTGTAAATACATTATTATCCTTCGGAAGACCACTTTCAGTTTATTCGTTGTAATGTTCACGCATTTTCTCCATTTTTACACTGTCTCTTTGTTTAATATCAGCCCATGAGTAGAGATGAAACAGCCATTAACATATCGAACACTAACCTCAAATTCATATTGATAAACCAATAAATATACACTTTTGTAGAATTTTTCACTCATAAGAATGGTTTTATTTCGACCACGTTCTGTCTCTCTCGATCGGTCACTTCTCTCGCTTACTATCAGAGCCTCTATTCTAATGGGCTACATTCCCCAGACGTGAGCTTCAGACGGAATGGGAGACGGAAATCTGAATGAAAATAAAGTGAATGGGCTACCAAAATAGAAACAAAATGACAGAGCGTTAGATTTTGATTAGGCGAGAAAGGGAGAGGGGAAAAGAACATAAGGAGTAACAACTTAAGCTTTCGGAAGATATAGATCGACTCTAGAGGGCTTGTGCTCTGGTTTCGACCGCCGTTGAGCCAAGAAAAGGAGTGAATCGATGTCCAACTTCTGTTCGTGTTGGATAGTGAGGGTGGAAGGGATAAAAGGGAGGGATGAAGGGAAGTTTGTGATGGAAAGGTGGAAGTATTCTTACAAGGAAAGGGGAGAGACCACCGATCCCGTTGAAATCAATAGGGAAATGTCGAAAAACCGATAATCGATAGATTAAACACCTGGTATGACCTGAAGGCAAGTTCGGAATAAGTTCGTGCAAGTCGCTGAATGCACGATTTTTAATGAGAACGCCAAATCAATGAAACACACAAGAGAGAGTGTGTAAATTGAGACGAAATACTTTCTTCTTCATCCATGTGTTCCATTAACGCTAAAAATTTGCCCTCTGATTTAATCGGGAGAAGCAATTGCTTATAATCGAACCTCACCAGAGACGTTATCATCCATTGCCGAGTAAGAGCGAAATGCTTTCAAAACTAATACATTTAAACTGTGTCTTATGACTTCCAATTTACAGGAGGGAAGCTCGCAAGAAATATTTATCTATTGCACGTCTACCGAACTTCATTACTTGAGGGACATTTTTACTGCGTCGTTAAATCACCCATTGTTACTTAGTCATGCACGCCCATTGTCCAACTACATTCATTTACAAAACGTAATATATGTAACCCCTCCATAACATAAAGATAAAAGTGTCGTTCAGAGTTTTCTAGTTATCAGTACGCGGGGAATTTCTCAATAAACACAATTATCTAATCAATCAATACTTGAACTCAGATTCAAACAGTATAACTTTCAAATTATACTGAAGAAAATCTTTAATTCCGATAAAATCGGAACAAAATATTTTCCATTTTATTTTCATAGAATTTGACGGTGATATTAACGGTTTAATTAGGACAGGAAAAGTATTTATTACAATACGGTTATTTTATTCAGGTAGTTAACGAAAGGTTCCAAGTTTCTCACCTCTGACTTTGGAAGATGAACGACCGAAATAAATTACGATTTTTATTTACTCGTAAAGCCATATATCATTTCCATGGAATTTATTTAAGTGAAAAGAATTGCCTTACATTTAAATTCGACCCCAATTCTAAAACTAATTCATAGTGATGTGTTATTACTTATAAATATATCTATGATTGAAGGGTGGAACAATAAAAAATTCCACGGCCAATGAAGAGAAAGGAAAAATAAGCATTCGGGTCAAAGGAAATAAGCTGATGTTCTTAAAAATCCGTGAAGAGGTTAAGTGGTCAACCGCACCAAGAGATCTAGATTTTTGGCACGTTGAAGACGAGCATTGTGGTAGGTCAGTTGCACCTTGAGGAAGTTTCAGGTGTTTCAAATTCGCTTCTATTTTCTCTTTTATCCCGCAAAATCAAGCCAACAGAGGAAACTGAGCATTCAATTTCACAGTTTCGCTAGTACCTCTTTAGTCACATTCCGAAAATTATCACGATTTTCTAAAAGTCTTTCTTAACAATCTCACAACAAGCACCTCTTTTGATTTCTTCTCTCGATGAATTTACTAAATACATAAAATAATGCAACATTAATAACTTACACTGTGCAATACTTCACTTTACATTTCCATACTTCTGTTTGTATGATATTTTGGTTTTGAACGGTCTTCAATTTCGTTGAATTTGCAAACTGTCAATCATATCGGTATTTATCGTCTTTTTTTCTAATTTTTCTGTATTCCATTAGCTGTCATTGATTTGAAATGCATTGACAGTGAACTCCAGATTATCTGGGGGCGAATTATCCGTGCATGATATTTTATCTTAGTCGATATTTTCCATTTTATTTTAGATATAAACACAAAAAATACGTGCGAGTATTTTCGTGTTTTAATGTAAGCAGTGGGAATGTGACAACAATGACATTAACGCTGAAGAAATGATCCGCGGTCAGGCGAAGAAAACTCTTGACGAGGCTATGAAAAAATCGAAAAAATGTGCGCAAACGACGATAAATAGTTTATTCGTGTAAATTATGAGCATTATACAAAATAATTGTTTAAGTTTGGATTGTCCGCGTTTTCTGAATATTCGCGAATCGCCTCTCCGTAATTAGCCTGGTAAATCGAGAGCTCACTGTACTTGACACAATTTACAAATTGTAGTGGGAGGTTTCTGCACTGGCAGCTTTTAGCCATTACCATCAGTAGGTTTTCCTGCCATCGTACTCAAATAGTTTCATGCTAAGTTTTTCGCAGGTTTTCATACCTCACTTTCTTCTTACTTTTCCTGTTCCAACTCAACATAGCTTACTCAGTTTCCTACTGAGATATTTTAACACTGAGGATGATTTAGATAAAAGAGGAGACTTCGAAGTTAGGACAATCACACAAATGGATACACCGAGTATTTATTAGTAAATTTCGTTAGATTTGATTATTTAATTACGGGACTTTGTTCTCTCACATCACAACAGGCGCAGAAACAATAAGATGCGTGCAGAAAATGACTATGTTCATGAAAAATTGCAATTTATAGAAGTATTGTTAAAAGTGCTTCGACAGCGTAGATCATTTCACGCGTGGGCCCCCACCTCTTTCACCGAAGTCGAACGCGTTCCCCACATGGATGTCCGGAAGCCCCAAAAAATTGCAATTTTAAATATTTATTTAGTTATTATTAGATCGTGTGGTACATGTTGTATATATAAACATAAAAAGAAGTAAGAACAAACTAATTTCCAGAGAATATAATATTCTGTGGAAATTACAAATTGTTTGTTCATACTTCTTAAGTATGCCTCCCTTTCACAAAGTAGAGCTTGGAATTATTAGATTGAATCAAGTTAGAACAATTACGTAGTGAGCTGATTAATGCTTTTATACTTGCAGTTATACAAATTATTATTAATAAAGAATGCAGAGAACATATACTCTCATTCTAACGCTCCGCATGATCTGTGAATTCAAGAAGTTGATATATATATTGATTCGAGAAATTAAATATAAATAAACCACAAAGAGAAAAGGGGACTATAGAGAGGAGATAATCCGATAGATACATTCGGAACGATTGAGGTAAAGCTATGATCTCTTCGGCTAGTTTCAAATGCTGAAACAGATTCAACGAGATCCGATCGATTTAATCTTTCAGCTTCGCCATTTAGCAGCTAAAGATCGGGGACACGAGCTGACAGAGACAAATCTAGAGCAGCGCTTGCAAGCCTTTTCAATGCGACCAACACCACGCCACTTTCTAGAATATGTAGCACTGTATATCATCGTAAAGAAGAAATCATTAGCACGGAATTGCCTCCATTCTTCATTGTGTTCATAAAGACGGCATATTATAAAAACCGGGAGAACGGTCGAGAAGATTTTTAATCAATGATCAATAGTTAAATGTACACACGTAATAGATGCAATAAGCGCAACACAACACGGGAAGTAAGCCAATAATCAGTTAAGGTATACTCTATGTTTACTCTTATGTTAGTAACCACATACATAACTCTGTGGGAATACAACCAAGATAATCTAAAGGTATGTAACCAAAAAATATTAATTAAAAACGTAGATAATGTGAACTTTATTTAATAGTCAACGTCTGCTGATAATTTTTGTTGAAAAATTACTCAGAAGTTCGATTTTATGGAATCACGAGTACCTCAGACACAAAATTTGTATTATCAAGTCTTATCAAGTGTAATACCAATGGAAACAATGCCAACAAGAAGAATTTGGTAAAAAAATAAGGCTTTTAGGAGTAAAGCTAATCTTTACAAAGAATGCATAATAACTTCAATATCTAACGAAAGAATGGCTTTCTGAAAATTTAACTGGTTGATTAGCAGTAAAAGATGAGGAGTTCCCGTATCGTGTTTGAGTCGTGGTAGTCCCAAGTCATCGGAAGGCGTAGAAGTAGGGCAGTGCTCCTCCTCTAGGATGTTTGATTCGAACCATTAAACATGTTTACGTCTTTTTCACCGCCAGATAAATTTCGTGTCGTAGAAAGATCGAGAGGATTTAACATCTGCATCCATCCATTTAGTTTCCCAAAGGAAATTTATCTCAATTAAGGCAAATCCTAATTTTTAAATCACCGCTGTCACGTGGAACAGCGAAGGAAATCATTTTCATATAACATTTCGGCGATTTTTAAAACATGCTGGAAAGAGAACTTTCAATCTCACCTTCCCATAATTACGGCTACATAACTAAAGCTATATTTTATCTCTCATATCTTATTATTAAAGCTAAATTTTACAGTATGAACATATTTTGAAGCCTTAATGTTATTAGTATTGTAACTTATGCCCTATATTCTCAGTGTTCTTTATGGTATTGAAACCATATCCAAGCACATTTTAATTTACTCGTAATATTATTGCTCAAGTTATTCTTTGCGAAGTTTGGGAGCTGAACTTGTAACTTCCATAATCAGATCAGTTCCATCATAACAAGTAGAAGCGTAGTTGGATGCCCACATTTGCGTCACTCTCTCTCTCTCTCTCTCTCTCTCTCTCTCTCTTTTTATCATTACTGCCCCAATTACTCTACTTTGACAGTTTTTTATTAACGGAAAGCAATTTTAGAAAAATCTGAGAGAAATTCCGCGAAATCAAAATGATTAAGACACTTGAATCAACATAACTCAATAACCAATATAAATCAATATGCAATCAATACGCGATATTGCTATTGAATAACTTCGATAGTATAATTTTTTACGCGCGGTTACGACGACATGTTTATTCTTAGCATACACAGGAAGTACTATTATCGTAGTAGATAGCGCATAGTTATTTTAATAAGTTTTCGATAATCTCCACATTCCATGCGTAATGCGCCCTCTATTAATGGGAAAATCAAACTAACGAACAGTTTACTTCCGCATTGTCGTATCAAAATTTGAGAATCCTTGAGAAGGACTGAAATTCGTCAATCTATCGCATCGCGATACCAAACATCCCCTTTAAAAAGCCTTTCTTTCAAAGCGAAAAGAGCTTGAGATGAACTCTTCCCTTTTGTCCGCGATGACAACCGAAGGAAAAAATGTTCATTCCCAGCGCTACGGCGAAGGCAAAGATTAAACGGCGGGCTGTTTCTGTTCCGGAACTATATTAAAAGCTCCTCGACGTGTTGACCCATTATTCGACGGATGCAGACTCCACCAATTCACGGACTCCACCCATCGCTACACCCCCCCGCCGCAGGTATGCGACATTAACGAGAGCAAAGGAAAGGAAAAACGTTTCCTCGCATCTTTTCAAAGGGAAAGTTCGTTTCGGGTTTCGGAAATAATATCGTTGGAGGTTTTAGCGTAGAGTTTTGCCCGATTTTACAGCGTTTCCCAAGGAGGGGAGTGTGAAAGGGAGGTTAATCAACTGTTTTCGATACAACTGCTGTTTCGTGGAAAACCAACACGTTACATCATATTATTCAACGGCAGTAATTTCGCGGGGTTTGCGTCTAATTAACGCTGACTCACCTAATTGTACACAGCTCGAGAACTAGTTTTAACACTGACTAAAATGAATAATTAAGAGGGGATTACGGAATTGTCTTAATTTTTGTGAAAAATCATGGTTGAGAAGCAATTTACATTGCTAATGTGTTTGTTTTCATCAATATTAAAATATTTCTTCATCGAGATTTTTATTTTCATACAAGGATATTTTTCAGTTTAACTTTCCTATGTCGCTACGCTATACTAATCACGAGCAGTAGTTGTATATCAAATGTACCTAAAAAATTTATCAAGAAACTGAAAAGTCCGCATGCTTCAAATGATGGTTGAGGGGATTATTTTTCGATGGAAAATGAGATTTGAACATTGAGGCTCGGCATTATAATGTATACATAAATGGACTTTAACTACTGTTTACTTTAGGGACCGGTAATATAATGGATAATTAGAGTTAAAGTAAAGGTTATAGTTTTTATCCATCATGCTAATCCATATATAGAGGATATTGACTATAATTTTCACTTGAAGTCCAACAAACCATTGAAGCAAGGCCCGAAATGTAGTACATTAGTAAAAGTAAGTGAACATTATAACACCGGGTCGAAGTTTAAAACTCGTTTCGCTACGTAATACGAAAATTAAAAATGGCAGAAAAAAGGAATGAACATCAATAAAGTTACATTCCACAAGATTACCCCTTGAATCTTTTTGTTTGTTTCACGGCATTGAAAAACTACATCTGAGTACAAATTACCAGAAGTGAATGAGTACTACAAAAATACATGATGGTTTGAACGAATTGAATAAGAAATGATGTAACGTAAAGAAGGGAATGCGAATGAGGAATAAAATAACGAGTGAAATATGAATGTACGATCTTTCGGCATAAAACAAACTACTGACTTACAAGATAATTCGAAGAAAGACGGAAATCATCTTATGCGGTACTTAAAAAGTTAATCATAATGAAATTTTAAGGAATAAAAGACAAAGAAGTTCTTCCAAGTCGATGACATATGTTTCTCATCAGACAATGAGGAATTTATCGATAATATCACCATATTCAATTTTAACTCCAGTCAGACAAATGTCTAACCCATCCTAAACAATTAAGTTCGCGTCATTTTCCACCGTAATTTGAATTGACACCGTTGATTCCCATCTTTAAAAAATGTACGGGCCGAGAATACGAATTATTTCATTCTCTTGATGCCCTTTACATGGATTTATATAAACAAAAGATGCAAATTCTTTTCGTGCGCAGAAAAATTACGTAAGAACACTGCTGAACGTGTCAGTTCTAGATGTACATATATAAACGAAATGTTTTTACTTCCATACGGGGCGATAAGTATTTAGTAGGAATTTCTCGAGTGCATCAGAAAACCAGTCTCTGATCCAGCTTTTGAATACGGCGACCTGCTTTCACCGCCGTAAAATCCCTAACATTCAAAAAAGATACGTAATGAAAACTAACAGCTACGCGAGTCTTTGGCTACGGACATTTTTTGCGAGTAAACTGAAAGGTCGGTTAAGTCACGAGTTTTTTTTCTGACTAAAAATCAAAATAAAAGGAAGTGAAATAACAATAAGACTTACATTACAACAGGCTACCTACTAATCGACTGAACGAGTTAAGAAACTGATGTTTTCATAGCAGCAGATTTTGAGATATCGAACAAAAAATATTAAATTTAAATATCAACAGCTCGGGAATCGAAGGACAGTTTTCGTAAACGTAAAAAACTCGCGAGTTTTTTACGTTTAAAGAAGCATTATACTTTAAGATTAATCTTCCAGCCGAATGTAGAAAAAGGCCAAGATTGACCTAAAAATCGAAAACCCAAAGATCTATAGAGGAGATACAGAAACGGAACTGCTGAATAGAGACATTCTCTGTAAAAAGAAGTGTATAAAACGGCACACTTATTAAAATAACACGAGATATCCATTTATAAGCGTTAATGTGAAGTGTAATTTTTACACTTTCGCCCAATAAAGACGATCGGTTCATTTACGTATGCGAGTTTATGCGAAATAAAATTTTTGATGAAGGGGAACTGAGCTAAAGTAATAATGAGTCCTTGAAATATTTTGAAAGAGATCGACATTAACGTTTGAAGGTGGAGCTGAAGATCGATAAAAAATAAAAAGCCGTTCCAATTTTAGCTTTTCCTCTTTTATTTAAAAATCCGTTCTAAAACTTTCAGGATTATCAGGCGTAATACAACCCAGAAAATTAAATAATAATTTAGCATCCCGTTAACAGATAACGGAAACGACTCTGCATATTAGTTTAGAGGTTAAAAGAAGAGTCCGGAAAGAGGGAGACCTGGGTTCATAATTATTTCGATAATTTTTACCTTGGGTAATTTATAATTACTCTTGACAAATTTCATGATGACATTTTGCAGCACTGTAACACATATAGGCAAAGAGTAAGATTAATATATTTGTCCCCCAGTTTCCCGTTATCGTTGTTTTGTCGAAATACACACACAAAATAATTCCCAAAAATAAGAGGTTTATTCAAAATTGCATGCTTACGAAAGCGAGAAAATCTACATAATACTGCTTCACTCACAAGAGTGAAAGATAAAATCTCCGAATAAAGCTTCAAAGACCCCTCAATTGAAGGTACACAGATGAATATGGAAAAAAAACATTCCATTTCACCTCATCATCACCGCGTAACCACTTCAACCTCAGTTATACGATGAATATGAATGGAGGTCGAATCTAAAATTCTTTGATGTACGGCCGATTAATTTTCATATAATGATTCTACGCCATGAATAAGGGCTTTGCCGCGACTAAGATGTCTTCAAAAGAAACGCGATTTTCCTTTTAATACGCCATACAACTGTACAACTGTTGGGAAGGTTAAAAATCAACGAAAGGAGAGGGAAGAAGAGGAAAAAAACGATTAATAACAGAAAAGCGGAAGGAAAGATAACTTAAAACAATGAAGTGGATGCTTAAAGAGAGAAATGGACTGTAAGCAAAGCAGTTGTACACAAAGAATTAAAGAAAAGTTAGGCACGTGAAGGTGTTAGAAGACTTAACAAAATAACAGGCGTAAGAACCATTGAAACATCAAAGGAACAGGCAAAATTACATGACAAGAAATAGAGCCGAGAATTTTCTAGAATAGCAACGGCAAAAAACTGCTCGCGGGTTTTTAAGCCTTAGTGTGATTCAAAAGAGGATTCCATCCAATGCTTTCATAACGTTTAACAAATTAATGCATTCACGATTCATAAGATGGGATGATCCAACTATAAGTCGCATAGTAGACTCTTAGAGAGACAGAACCTGCATATTTTCTTAGATGTTAATAAAAAAATACAAAAAGTCGCTCATAAAAACAACGTTCTCTTCCTTTAAATATATGCATATTATTTAAAAATGTACTTAATATCAAAATATAATTATTCTCTTAGGGCCGGTATTATAATGTAAACTTAAAATGGACTTTAACTAAAGTTCATTTTAGTGCTCAGTAATTTAACTATTTTTTAGAATTAAAGTGGAGATTATTGTTAATAGTCTATGAATATGATGGATTAGCATCGATATTAATCGTCATCTTCATTTAATTTTTAATAAAACATTAAAATTCTGGGCCCTAAAGTGATCTTTAGTTAAAGTCCGTTTTAAGTATATATTATAATACCGGGCTTTACAATTGTGCTTCAATTTACCAAGATTTTTACACGACGACAACTTATTTCTTTCAAACATTCTTATAAATTACACTAACATAATTTTCGCTTTGGTACGGCCTCCAACAACTATTTTTGAGATCATGAATCACTAGTTTAAATCATATTCCAATCACCGTACATTTTTTAAATCTGTGAAGCACTTTTCCTCACCTGAATTTTTTGTCCTAATTCGCAACTTTTCACCCCCTCCTCTTCTAATGTTTTTCGGCTGTGAAGATTTTTTCAAGACAAAATATTCTCTTCGTTTGAGATCCACCGCACACATTTATCTTTCCTTTACTTGCTTAATCTTATAAGTACAATTTTCTACTGTTAGTTTTGAATATGCATTGTTTTTATATACCATTCACTCCATTGAATGGAACAAAATAACTCCTCTTTAAAGGGTAAAGAGTGAGTAGAAAAAATTAAATCTCAATTACGTTCTTACATGCGAGTACACAGACTTTTTAAATCGAATTCTTTGTTTAATCTGTATATTTACTGTTGGTGTCATGGAGACACCGGAAGCCACATCATTATCGAAGAACACCGTTGAGTGTCGCTCGCGAAAATTTTGAAATCACAGGAGAAAAGGCGAATTTTACCTAGTTTTAATCAGCTCTTTTAAAATAAAAGTCCGAAATAAAATATCGCCGATATCTGAACTTTAAGACGTAAATTATCAAATAATTCGTAAAGTTTATTTCAAAATTTATTTAAAGTTTAGAGTAGAAGTGGTACATTAAGAGAAGTTGTTTCTTTACCACAGTTTATTGGAGGGACTAGCTAAGTGTGATTTAAATTAAGAGAAGCCCTAGTCCAAGAAAGGTAGAACTTTTGCGGTAAGAGTGCTATATTTGAAAATAGAAAAGATTTTTGTGCCAATGTGGTCCCAAACCATGGACTGAGAAGCTGATATTATCTATTTTGTACGTCAACTATGCTATTAAGATGTTGTAACTGACGTAAATAATAGTTAATTATCATTAACAATGAATAAAATTCATATTTTTACATAACAAATTTAATGCCGTTGAGTTCCGCGTGCCAAAAAGATTCTCGTGCCATTGGTTCGCCATCCATTCCCTAGGCTATTCCACCAATGAGGGCTCCTCCCAACTCGCAACAGATATTTCAGAATCATAGAGTTTAAAGGAAAATTATCGAAAGTTTGTTCAGAAACTAGAGTAGAAATTGACAATGTGTAACAAAGGTAATGAAAGCTTCAAAGGTATCATGAACCTTCACTCGGGGTCCCCTAGGCCCTGGTCTGCTGCTTGTTAAGGCTATGGAGTAGCCTATACTGAAGGTAGTTTGCTTCCTTCACTGAGCCGGATTGCTTAAAGAGGACTAAGTCCATTTAAGTACAGTGCAATTACCGAATGTCAACACTTTTCATGCCATTCAATGAGTAGCAACCAAAATCAATGCCATTGTTCAGTATTACTCGTACTTCTGTAGCTTTCACATTATCACAGCCATAAAGAATGCCGGGACAAAAGAAAAAGAAAGATAAATTTGGTTCTATTCTGTCCAAAGGATAACAGAAAATATTCCATACAATAAGGTAGCGGGCAAACTTAAGGCGCATCTTGCTTATCTACGCGTGAGATAACATTGAGCTGCGGTCCCTTTGAAAGATGAAAGAGAATGATGGCGATTCCGATGATGAAGGGTTGTAGGGAATCGAATATACGGATGCTGAAGTACAATGTGGCGGTAGAGAAGTAAGAGAAAGGGAGAGGCTTGAGGAAATTCTTGGAGGGGCGGTGACCTCCAAAAGGAAAGACTGAGTGACCTTCAAAACACCATTTTCGGCGCCGTTTCAAATTATGCGGACGAACCTCAGGCAGCAATTTAGAAAGTTCGCAGTTTATTCGGATGAGGAAGAGGCTAATCACAGCACAAGTATCAACTGATGGATAGACTGTAGGTTGCTGAAACAAAAGACTCCATGAGGTCCGTACTACAGCGTAAGCATATGATAAAATTTTCTTACCACCTTACGTTGATGAATGGAATATTTTTATCTTTCAATAAAAAGAGAGGAATTGTTTAATTTACTTCTGTCTCATTTCAGACCATAGCTGCAATAACATGAAACAAATGAAGTAGACAAAGACTTATACATTTAATCTGGTCGCACACATTCTGGTCACTCTTAATTGCAACGGTACGCGTATGATATCATAATTATTCCGTTTGCATAAAATGACAATACGAATCAAATAGGCACTTATAGGGCACACATTACTATCAGAGGCGGGACTACCAGAGGTTCAAGAAATCGGGTAGAGGCTTCCATTTCAAATAATCATATAAATATCTCTTTAATTAGAGCAAAGAAATACACACTACAGAATATTTTTAGGAGCACTGTTGCAATAAAATCAAACAACTGAATAAAAAAGGACTTTTGTATCAACTACAGTAAGTAATATGTAGATACGAAAAGTAAACACAAATGTATGAAACAGAATAAGCATTCCCTATGGAATTACATTACATATGTAAAGAAAAATAAAAACAAACACTTTGTAATTTCCACAAGGTATATTTCAAGACTACCGGTTTCGGCTACAACGCCATCTTCAGGTGATGAAAGAAAAATAAAAATAAGAACCGATGATAGCGTTTTAGCCGAAACCGGTAATCTTGAAATATAGCTTGTGGAAATTACAAAGTGTATAGTACTTATTTAATTACGTCTTTCCACGAAGTACGGCCAGAAATTACTGATTATATACTTATATAAATTTGTTACCTGAAGTTCACAAAGTACGACATTGAGAAATTTTCAGGCCTTTTCTCGGAGGCCACTCATATGATTTTCTTCAAAAACGATAAATAAAAATTAAATATCCCTCCCTATTATCAAACAATAGACGTATAAACACTATCTGGCCTAACTTTAGGGAACGCCATCTAAAACGTCACGAAAAATACGGCGACCTGATTTTCGTAATCAATAGATCTTTCCATAATTTAACAAAAAAGATGACAGACTGGAAGATAATAAATTCCATCGTAAGCTTAAAGAAGTCCGAAATTCGCTTAAAGCAGAACTAGCCGAAATTTTTCCTACTAATATAATGTATTTCAACTTATATTGACTTAGTACGATGGAGTTTGACTGCTTCCGGCGTTGAATTCGATCACACAACTGAAGGCATTTCGCTTTCTTTGTCTCCAATTCCACGGATAAACTTTAAAACCGCACCACTTTTTATTAAACCTATTCAGTATTAAATGAGTACGGAGAATACGGTAACTAATTCAATTTCATCTGAACAAACCGGCTGCCGATTTGACCAAAAGTGCTTACATTTTTTCGTCGCAATATACAAAATTACAGGTTTAAAACTTACAAATACACGTGGAAAATAGTTCGTCTTTTAAGAAGCAATGCACTCCCATGGACTGTTCCCTTACCTGAAAGAAAGAAAAGAATTATTAATAAATTTGAATGATTCACATGATAATTATCAATGTTAAATAAAAAGGAGAACTCAAAATGTGTACTTTTTCATAATATTAAATTGAATACAATTTAAAACTATGAAAAGTACACGTTGCGTGTTCCCCTTTGAGTTTCACCAAATTATTAACTTCATAAGACCAGCAGATTATATTATTAAACAAATATAATGAGAGAGAATCACAGCAACGCGAAACCATATCGGAAGCAAGTTTTCGGAGGAAAAAAAATTAGGATATGGAATGCGTGCGTGCACTCCGGGTTGCATACGATTCTGGATAGAGTGCAAACGGACCCAAAATTTGTCTTGAAGATCAGAAACCAAAACTTTTCTATTTCTGTAAATAACATCTCTTTGATATTTGGAGATACGTCCTCTCCCTAGAAAATTAAATGAGAAGAAAACATCAAACAAAAATGCATCGAGTAGTTCACCTTTCTCGAAACTGTGTCGAACCTCAGTTGATGAACGCCTCTTATCAACAAAACAATTATAAACAACAAACAATCCTAACCAAACCGCCTCGGGAAACAAACGATGTACCGAGTAACGAACGCGCAGGTCTGAAACAAAGTTGTCCATAAGGTCTGTAAGTCAGCGGTAGAGCGCAAGTTGCTCATCTAATGAGTTGAAATAACATTACTTTGTAAATACACAGCCTTCGTTACAAAAAAACTTACATATGTTTCGACGTACTGTGACTTCAGCAGAAGAATATAGTGGTAGTAAAGCTTTATGTATCATTTTCAGAGGGAAATATGCCAGAAGAAAGGGCATCTACGTGGTAGTACGCGGAATGTGGAAGAAACATGTGCAAATGTTAGTATTCTAAAATTATAAATTTACAATTATTTTAGGTCCAGGACGGATCATCTATTTTACATGGATTCGTATTGCATTATTTCTATTCCTGTTTACGAACATTTCGGATGACGAACAGCCATCAGGAGCGAATTAGATTCGAAAATTCAGGCTTCAATATAGATCAGTCACTTAAGTGTGTCAAATACGTAGGAATGACGAAATAAGATGAGAGGTTGCATTGATTTATACGCGCCTATTTAAAAGTAATATGTCCAAGCGTGATTTCGTGGAACTCAACACACGTTATAAAAGAAAGAACACTACGTAATTTCCACAGCAGATTTTCCCACGCCAGATCCATCTTCAGGGGGAACCTTTATCTTCGCCCGAGGACTTCAACTAGTTGACGAAACTGGTCAATAAAAATCTGCTGCGAAAATAACGAATTAAGAAATTGTTTGCCACATTCTTTATAAGATAGATTTTTATACAATGTTTATTCCTATTATTACATGAGACAATTCTGTAGAATAGGAACATATAAACTCTTAATAACTGTTAACTTACACGGAGATAGAAGATTGTAAATCAATGATACCATGTGGTGTCTTGGCTTATAAGATTATCATTGGTTCATAGTTTCAGACAATGAATCAAAGATACAGTTTACACAGAAAAACATACGCACTAGAGTGATTAATACTCTATTTCCACTAGAATTTTCTTTCAATTCCTTAAGTTACACAATCTAAGAGATAAATTCGCGAATATATCTTCAAATAGTTTTCTTGGCATGGAAAAAAGTGAAGATAAACGTCAGCGAGGTAAGTAAACGATGTTTTTCGTTGAAATCGTCAAAATTCTCGCTTCTACAATTAAGGTGTTAACTTCATTTAATTAACCAAATATGCTTTAATCATCGACTAACGTGTGAGAAGCGCGTGGGGAAAAAATCATTCCGTTTTAATTCCCGGGGATTCCCATCGTAGATTGAAAAACGCTTACTCGCTCGCAGAAAATGCTTTTAATTGGATTCATCGCAAGGTAAAGTTGTCATACAACATGTAGAGGGAGTGAGAGGGAGAGTGGCGCCGTGACATCACTGCCGGAGAGTAGGAGAATTTCCTCGAGGTGCCCGCGTATTACGTCACGAGCCCCTCCACCAGCAACGCCCAACGGCGTGGCCGAACGGCCCTGACGTCAGAGACGAGCCCTCCGCCGTCATTCGCCCGTTACCCCGCTCGAAAACGCTGCCGGAAAGCCGTCCCGCGACATAAAAGAGGCTTTCAAAACATGCGCGCCGAGAGGAATCGACTCGAGGCAATTTTGAAGCAGCAGCGGCAGCCTTGGGTATTCAATGGTGAAAGCGGTGGCGAGGACTCTCCTATTCGTTGAATGGACGGCTTATTCCTTAGTACACTTCTACGGAGACGAGATCGCTAAAATTTCTACGATACTGTGCATTCGTAAGGTCTATCATATACGACAGTATGGGGTAAATATAAGAATGTACGGTGAACTTTCGATTATCCGTGGACGGATTATCCGTTTTGGTTTGTTATACCTTCTAGATTGTTTACTCCATATTGTCCAAGATGTATACGTCCATATTTTCACAGTACGAGTATTTCGATTGAAACGAAACATTGGAGCTATAGGCACTCCAGAATAGTAATTAAATGCATACCAGAGAGATTCAATAGCACAGGAATATTTTAATTTTAAGAGAATATTCCTGATTAACACAACCAAATAACATCCGCGGTATTTGCTTTAAACCGATCTGTTCCACTTAAATAACATAATCATTAATAACTAGAAGTTGATTTATTCGGGTAGAAATTCCTGTCTAGCTGTTGCGATTGTTTTTTTTTATTACATATATTTCATTTCTATATCACGTCTACCTAAGCGTCCTACCCCGTTACTTACTGTCCTGTATCTTGCTTTAATTTATCGTTACTTAAATCTTAAGCAAGGTGAACCTCAGCAGTACACGTGACAAGTTCGAATCCTGCCGGAGAATATTACAATGCGAAAGAATTCCAAGGTATTCCTATTCAACCAAGCGCGAAAGATTCCATTTCACTGCAATCTTGCGGCGAAAGACGAGGAAAACACGCCAAACTAGAGTTAAGCGAGATAGAGACAGAAATAAGGATTCATTAATTCACTATTGACCTTTAAGACACGACGAAACTCACCACACGAAAAAGTAACTAACAAGAACCAATCGAGAACCAATTGATGACGACCAAACAAATAAAAGGTCTTTCTTTAGGTAGCGTTTTCATTAATGAAACCGAGATATGAAATTCCTAAGATCACGTGTCTCACAGTTGGTTGAAGTCGATGGAATCTTGTCCTAAAGCGCATACACTTCAGGCAAGAAGGAACGACCGATCAGTCCCCATACGTCCATTGTGAGAAAGCTACTCTCAATCAGTGTAACGGTACTTAAGGAAGACTCAATGGACCCGATGATACACAAACCAATCATACATCTGCAAAGTACGCAATCATATCAAAGCTCGATTCCAAGTACTAACAGTCTTAGTACTGAACTGTCTTGGGAAGGATTACTTAATAAGATTACATCATATTAATTACCCGATGGCCAGACCAGTATGAGGTAATCTTATCATTCTTATAATCATCTACAGCAAACTGATCTTCAGGATAGTGCAGCCAAATCTTCCCTTAATTACCAATGCAGAATATCGAGGCAAAAAGGATATAAGGTATAATAATACCCATCGATCAATTCAGTCCTATGAAATTACGTTAAATAAGTTAGTTTTTCCTCTTAATAACAACTAACGCTTTAATAGAAATCTCTATAAGTAATAGGATGTGATACCACTGCAAAGTAAAGAGTTCATAGATTTTCAAATTCTAAAGCCACAATTTATCTAAAACATATTTAGGGTACCATAGCTACTAAATCAAGTCTTGAATTCACGGAAAAGTTTACTCTAGCAACTTTATCTATTGGCTCTTAACGCACAATGTTTAGGGCCATTCATAGATCATAAAACGTGGATGGATGGACAAAGAAAACACTTTCGGCAAAAGAAACGCCTTCAACAAATACTGCCTTCGCTACTTTCGAACATCGCTCGAATAACGTTCCTCTACCTCCGCATGCTGAAAGCAATCAAATCACTCACCATCAAACATAAAACTACCTTAAGACTATATACAGCTTCTGTAAACGACTCCTTGCTAAACTAAGGAAGTTACACATATCGAAAGAAACAACAGTCGGCACTAAAACTTTTATTAGAGCCTTTCTCCAAGTATTTCTATTGACGTAACACATCTCTTCCACTTTCTCGCCTACTAAAATACTTACTACTAAGTACATTGCAATGGAAGCTACAATCAAATTTCGAGCCCATGATAACATCTACTTTTTTCCCTAATTACACTTACATGGTCCTGCTACCATACCCTGATGAATGGAATACGTATTTTTCATTTGTCCTCTGGTACAGACTAGAGAAAAATATATCTTTCACATACTTTTGTTTCAGTTTTGTTCATGGCTGCGATAATATGAAAACTACTGAGGTATGAGTGATGCTGAATAATGACAATGATTAAGGTCTCTCCTTTATGAATACTACGTATGAAAAGTGTCACTCGAAAAGTCATTGTGCTTCACTTGCGTGGACTTGTTCCGTTCATAGAATTCCTTTTCAATGGGCAGAGCAATGGCAAACTACCTCACTCCTCATTCTTCCTAGTCACCTCAGCCCTCTCTCCAAAGCTTTGCTTATGGTGAATGGATAAGGTTCAAACCAGCCTTCGGGCTGAAGACTGTACAGACAGACACTATTGTTATTCGTACATAAGTATTAAAATTAAGATACGATTTCGCTCCCCATTTACAAGATGCCATTAAAAGATAATAATTTTCTTCATCCAAGGAATTCATGTGCTATACTTGTTCTGCAGCCATTCCTTCCATAGAGTGTGGAGAGCTTTCCAGTAGGATAGCTTCTCAAGAGAAAAACTGAACTTCACACTTAAAATATTGTTTGCAATGCAATTAATAAGAAGAAACATCATTGATTAGTTGTTACATAAACCATCACATCGGCTATCTCAGACGAGAAGTACAGAAATAAGCTATTCGCATAACATCCGATCTTACTTCCGAAACTTCGAATCGAGTAATCAATTACCTCGTTAACCCCCGTAAATGATGCAATTATGTAAACCTTTCTCCATGCGCAGCTACCAGACATAAGCAGAGACCAGTACTTAACAGACTGACGTCGGCTGGTGATTTTCCCAGGTCATTCAATTTCCCCTCGCCCTTTCTCCCTCGAGGAAATTTATAGAAAGATCGAAACATTTTATTACTGAGCGTGCATCCTTCGATAAAAACGCCTACGTCATCGAGATTGCGTAGTTGGGGAGGGATTACGCATGCGCAGAAGACTTCTTTCCATCGAAACATTTCTCGTATCATTCAAGGGATGCAAAATTTTATGACAAAAAGGCATCATATAACACAAAATTGTAGATTTTAATGTTTACCTGTACAAAAAAACTTAACAATGTAGTCCGTAATGGAAACCTATAAAACTGAGAATTGCTTTCACAATCTTTTTTTTTTAAATCAAGCTACTAACGATAACGTGCCGAACAATTCAAAATTTCCTCTAGCTATAAGTCACTTCACAAAGAGAGAAAAATGACCAGTTACGATTCAACAGAAAATGGTACGCACGCTTCTCAGCTTCGGTCTTAGCTACTCTGTGCACTCTGAAAATACTTGCTACTAACAATTACTAAGTTCAAATTGTAGCTACTCTGAAAAAGACAGGCTATTATACGCATGGATATCACAAGAAAATAAGTGTAAATTGATGTATTATTACAAACTACATTATCAAATTTTATGCTTCAAATAAAATTTGGAGGGAATACTCAAGTTTTCAAGTCACAAATTGTCATTAGACTGCTGATGCAAGTTGCAAAGTATGAAACCAGAAGACGAAACAAAAAACCAGCAGATAATTATCTGAAATAGAAAAATTGACGAAGACATCAGTTGGTTGCATTTTTTAATATTTTCCTAATATTCATTTCAGACGAATCACGCCCTCACAACCAAACCAAGGAGAACTCAAACTGATACTGTAGAAAGATATCTCAGATATGTATTGTAGAAGACCTGTGAAAGACTTAACTTTTCCCTCTTGTTATATATAAGGATAGTTATAGATCTCTTGCCGTTTTATTAGAAGGTGTTGATTCTAGTTATGTAAATCAAACATAACACGCAGTAATTAATGGAACTCAAGCACCGGCTTGCGCGAACCGGTTCCAACATTTGTCTCATATAATAGTATTGGGCCCGGTATTATTATGTACTCTTAAAATGGACTTTAGCTAAAGTTCACTAAAAGAGCCCAGTATAACACTTTTTTAGAGTTAAAGTGAAGGTGATTGTGCTATGCTAATTCATCCATGCTAAGTCATCATAGATATAGGAGATTTATTTATAATCTTTACTTTAACTCTAACAAAACATTAAAATACCAGGCCTTAAATTGAACTTTAACTATAGTCAATTTTAAGTATTTTAATTGTATTACAATACCACTCCTTAGATCTATAAACGTAAAGGTAATACAATCCGTTCTTCATAAGGAGAGAATAATTTCGTATTGGATCAAAAAAAACTTCATTATTACTTCATCTTAAGCTTTGGTTAAATAATTAGAATAGTAAAACTGTACGAATTTCAGACTATAGTGTGCGATTCCATAGCAATAAGAACCCGTTTCAGAAATTTCTGAATCTCACCACTGGTAACACCCTATTGATTGGTCCCTGGGGATGTTTTCCATTTATTTAGTCTGAATTTAAAAATTCCCGAATCCATTCTACGTCTTGTAGTGATAATCTTTGAAAGTTTAGGAAAACATTTCTTCGACCAACTTGAACGTAGCCAACAATATGAAGCCATGAGCTCGCGACACTTCCCGCCTGAATTTAATAGCCTCCGAATATTCTGGAAGCGTTCTCCTCGAAAGAGTGTGCGCAAGCAAGATTTTAATCAGTCCCGAAGAGGACAGCGGGATTGCCACGGCTTTCGGGATTGGCAATCCGAGCAACTCTCTTCGAAACAAAAGTACGGAGAGAGGAAATGCTGCGAAAAGTGGATAAAGCCCAGAACGAATTTGGCCCGGATGTATTGAACTACGAGAGGAGGTTGAGAGGCAGCAGACAAATACGGGAAGTGGAATCTAATTGGAAATCAACCTGCCAAAGAGCGTATTTTGTGGAAGCTGGGTAGAATGTGCATGGAATGTTTGTAGAGCACTGGAATGGGGGCAAGGGACGACAATTGGTGCACACGACACCGGATGCGTTCGGGAGCTGCGTGCATTCGAGGGAAGCAGATATTGCACGGGGACTGGCACGAGAAGAGGCAGGGAAGGGCAGAGGGCGGGTCTAAAAAAGAATACTCCCCGTAGAGCAATCTCTCTAATGGGGAGCGATCGACATAATTCGCAAGAAGCACTGGTGAAAACCTATAAGCTGGGACTTCATCATCATTAGCGAAATGTCAAACGAAAGACATGAGATTTTATCGGGTCATACTTGGATGGCCGGTTACATAAGTAACTATTTCTATCCACCGTTCATACTGATACTCAAACGGTTAAGTAACTCATCTACCTTTTTACCCCTCTAATACCCGATCAATTCTAGATTAGGAGTCTGATTTCCGTTCCGCATTAGGCCGCAAGTGAAACCGTTGGGCCGCACTTGAATGACGTATTCCACGCAGTCAAATAGCCCGCCATCAAAATCGTACGTAGGTAAACGATTTAAAGCGCTGATTAAACTCGGGGGGAATATTTTCCAGTAGCGGTGGTATTGTTAAAAGTGTTTTGAAAGCTTAGGTGATTTCCTCCACCGGGAATCGAACCCGGGACCGCTTTCACTGAAGTCGAACGCGTTGCCCACTTGGCTCTCGGGAGAATATTTTCCATTTTATACTTACGAGTACTTAAATTACTTAACGAGTCAAATAAATATTAAGGATTGAGGAAAGGTGTAATACTTTGCACGATACCGAATTGCGGCTGATACCGAAAGGATTAACAAGTGTGAAAAATAGCGACATAACAGGGACTCGAACCCAGATCTCCCACTTCCCAGGCAGGTATTCTAACCACTTAACTACCATGCCGCGTCTCTCCCGGTTAGTGCCACTAAATGTGGCTGCCCGCCGTGCTCACAAAAGCATCCCCTTGACAGAGTGGAAGAGACGCGGCATGGAAGTTCATTGGTTAGAATACCTGCCTGGGAAGTGGGAGATCTGGGTTCGAGTCCCTGTTATGTCGCTATTTTTCACATTTGTTATTCCTTTAAAAATATATTAATTGGACCATCAAAATTCGTTTCTGGAAATAATGAAGAGTGGCAGAAGTGAGTGAGTGAGAAGGCAGAGTGGCACTTCTAGAAGAGAAGAAAAGGCGACAGGTTCCCCACTTCTCGATCATTTTATATTTCTGCCTTTTTCAACCGGCACCCTTTCTACTTGAGCGGCACTTAAAACCCCAGCCTGAGGCCCGCATTATAATGTATACTTAAAAGGGGGTAATGCTCACTTTAGGGCTTGGTATTATACCACTGTAACATTCAAAGTGAAGATTATAGTGAATATCCATGCTAAGACGTCATATATATTGGATTTGAACTACAATCTTTACTTTAAATCTTTCAAATTATTATAATTCCGGGTCCTAAAGTGAATATTAATTAAAGTCAATTTAAAGTATACATTACCGTGGAATGTACTGGTTACTGGTCCTAGGAGTACAATACCGGTAATCTCGCCTTAATAAAGTCATTATATATTTTTATTTAAAATTTTATACATGATATTTTTATAATTTTTTTCACACAGTGACCGGGAAATTGATACCGTAATAAAACAAAGCTCGAAGAAGTTCTTGAGGTGCGAGGTCTACAGACCGAATTACGGTCATAAATCTCACCACTGACTAGTTTGGGAACGATAACGAAAAGGATGAGTTGCTGCATTCTGGTCATAACAGTTGACTGAAACAATTCATTGATCTCCGATGATGATTTCATTGGTTGGGGGGGTGGAACGGATACGGTACCATACGATTCCCGTTTGGAGGAGTAAACAGGTCTGAGTGACGACTCTGAATTCGGCGGGAGGAGGAAATGAAGGCGGTGTGCATGCGAAGAATTGTGTATACACGGCCAGCGGAAGTGAGTAGCGATAAAGGATAGATAAGTATACAAGAGGGAGGAAGAAAGAAAGCAAATGAAATCCGGACCACTAAGTCCCATCTTCAACAAACGCAGATGTGGAAGGTTTGAACCCGAGGAATTGATTAATAAAATAAGAATAAATTTACTGAAATTGATTATTAGTTATTACTGTCTAATCTATCTCCTACACGACCGGTTTAAGCGAGTATTCGATCCCGGAATCCAGATATTGGGTAGTATTGTTAAAAGTGCTTCGACAGCCAAGGTCATTTCGCACGTAGGCTCCCACCGGGATTCGAACCCGGTGCCGCTTTCACTGAAGTCGAACGCGTTGCCCCCTTGGCTACCCCAGGGTACTTGGCTACTGGAGGGAGCCCTCCAGATATCGGGGAGCTAGAAAAAATATGAAGGTAATAGTTTCACATCAATCATCATAAACAGTCTGGATTTAGCGTGATGTATGCGCAATAACACGATACTTTCTGAAGGTATAGCCAGCATTAGGAATAATTTACGTAAATAATATGTAAAATATATAAATATTAAACAAGAATAAAATAAATTTTAATTACTTAAAGGTACTTATTGTAGCTTATATAACATTTTTTTAACTAACAAAAATTATGACTATCTACTGATTGCTCTCCTCGAGAAAGCTGATTCGCAAAATCAAAAAATTACACTTGAAGTAACAGTGTAATGTTGCAACACTCGTTCTCGATCATTATTCATTAAAAAATATTTTTTTCTCTTCTAAAATGAAAAAACAAAGAATTTATACACAATTAAATGGAATATATTACTGAATGAATTCCGACTGATTCTAAATTTTATTTCAACAGCCAAACTATTGATTTTCTGCGCCATCAGTTATAAAAAGGCTAAAATAGAAATCTGGGAATCCCGAATTCCAGCACTGCAACCCTTAGGGACAAAAGAGAAGGCTAGGTTGGAGTGAGATGGGAAACTGTGGCATCCACCTTGAAGGGTATCCAAATGACCTAATAAAGAAGACAAAGAAGATTATGCGAAATGTGGAAAGACAATGAAGAAGATGTATGGGATGGTGCTTTCGAAGGAGTGCATGCGGGGGCGCGCATCGATCCCGATCCCTCCCCACTCCCGAATCTTGGGTGCCCTCCACGCATGGAATGGGGGAGGAGGGGAAGCACAACCACGTGACACTCCTCGTAGACACCCCTATTCCGGTCGATTATCCCACCGCAGTTGTTGGGGTAGGTTCAGCGACGCCCAGAGGGACTTTCCGAAAGGTACTCCCACATTTGGCGAATCCTCCGCTATTTGCATAGAAAGGAGGACTTCATTTGAAGGGAAGGGGACATTAAGGCTACTGTGGCACTACTTCCTGCGTAGGGCGATGCGGAAGGTGATTAAGGAAACGTTTCCAGGCGACAGGATAACGAGTCGGGGCGGTAAACAGGAAAGGTTGTTAGAAAACCAAGACGGAGAAAACGAAACTATGTTATGATAAGACCGCCGGAGCGCGTGTCTGAGCTTATGAAAGATAAGGTAGAGCCCAATTAAAGGCATATCTCACGGATGAAGGACGACAGCAAGCAATAAAAAGAATGGATTTCTGAAAGATAAAAAGAGGATTTTGACTGAATTTAAACTGGAGACGTCTGTGCGCCTTGACACCCACAGTAATTCGGAATGTATACCACGACCCATATGCAACGCCTGCCATATGAGACCAAAAAATAAGGGGCACCTTTGAAAATTAACCTTATCATTGCATTGCTCCACGCTAAACGTGAGAGTTTATACCACTTCAAATTCCTAGGTCACAGGGGAGGATCAATATTTTCAATTATTCACGTAGGGCACCGCCGTAACCTTTAGTCTTCCGGTTCAAACTTCTCGAGCTCAGAGAGGGAAGCAATCCACTTCTAGAAGAATCCATAAAGGGATGACACACCATTTTCAATGAATGAGAGCAGCCTTTTTCTCGTCATAGACCGTCAATGTTGCAGCAAAACGACTACAATTAATTGGACACATCGAGCCATCCCAGATTCATCCAAAAATTGGAAAAACAAAGCAAGCAAACTTTAGAAAATTAAAAAAATTACTGGCGATGAAGAACTGGAAAGAACACCGATAAACAGAAATATCTTCTAATTGATTGCAGAATGCGAATTATATCAACCGAATGTCTAATCAGGTAAGCTTCAAATGGAATGAAATGAATAAAGAATTTTAGAAAATGTTAGAAATGAAAAATTTATATCATGGTAAAACTAATTACATATTTGCTGAATTATTATGCTGCATCGATGTACTTCCATTTATTACAGGTCGTCCATTGAAATGTCATTATACATGAACGTCAAATATGCATCATCTAACATAGAACACCACTTGGTATTCATTGTAAAGCTTCTCCAATTATAATGAGGATCGTCATCACCCGCTACATAGGAATTGACAGTCGGCACTTCTGAACTCCAATTCAAGCCGCTCGAAGGAGAAATTTCCTGCACGCCGTGGGGCAATATAAGGATGAGAAAATTGGTTCCATTCAATCGAATTCTCGACACTCATCAACTTATGTTATTCAAGAATATTTACTTATCAAGGACGTGAAATTCAAGAAACATGGATGTGAAGAAGATGAAGACAAAAATGTTTCATAAGATAAGAGAAAATCAGAAATTTGACTATGTTTTCAAAGAAATGCACAAGACAGCCGCTAAAAGTCACATAAAATAAAATTGGTAATCAGATTAAATAATTTCAGATGTCTCACAATTTTCGACTTCGATTTGAAGAAAATCAATGTGTTTAGGAGTTACTTCATGGAAAGCCATCACAGAAGAGAAAGAAAAACTTGATTGGTACGATGATGCTAGATCCTTAGCGAAACCGGTCGCAATAAAAAACGTGCGGTAAAATTACTAAGTTTTTCTTTCTCTTCCTTCGGTTTGAAGATTAAAAAGTGGAAAAAAACTCTTACGTAATTACATAGACTAATTTATAAGTCAAATCTGTGTAGCCGTTTAAGCATTCTAAACAATGTATGTAATTCATCAGTCCAAAGAACAGCTATTGCTTCCCCTGACTTCTCAATTCCATTCCAAATTTTAAAGGTAGCTATACATAACCTGCTGACCAAATTATCATCTTAGTTACAAATATTCTTAGCCAGGTACGGATTTAACATTAGGCGTTCTAGGCGCTGTTTCTAGGTGACATAAAAACATTAAAGAAATGATAAGAATTGCCCTAGACTACAATTACATTACTCAGCAACCCTGCCTGCCTTCCAGCTCGATATTTTACAAAAATCACCTCCATACCATTCCAAAAACTTCTCTTTGATCTTTCCAAAGTCGTCCCCGCATAAGAAACGCCTCATCAGCCACCGTTTCGAAATGACACGTTAAGATTCAGGGAAAATATCGAAAGGGGGCTGCACTCATCCTTTACGTGACAACTTATAAACGGGTCACTTAGACACTGAGGTATACATCGAGTTGGCGATGACGTCTGAATTATAAGCATTTTGCGAACGCTGTTTTCTAAACACGAATAGAATGGCTAGCCGCTAAAATTGGCTTCTTCGTCCTGATATAATCATATTTCCATCACAGGCGGCGTTTACGGGAAAGGAATGGTCGCGTGTTCTTTTCTTCGCATCCTTTGCACGAATGCCCACGATGTCCTTCGGATACACAACGATTGCGACTTCTGTAACTATACAATCAAATCTGGATATTTTAATATCAGAGTATCTTCTTTACCACAAATGTAATGTCTATAAAATAATACAAATATCTTGTACATCTAAAATGTATTTAAAAGAAGAAATATTTTCTCGGAAATTCTACAATTTTCCCTGACATGTTTTCGCTGTACGAGGATGGAGAAATCGTTGCGTACACTAAAAAAAATTGCTGGAACATATACTCCTGAGCTAGGATCAACGAAATTCTTCACATACATGCATATATTTTTACGATGAAACCGATAGCATTCTCTTTTACGTCAAATACTTTCATATTCAGAAATATTAATTTAATCCAATTTACTCAATTACTCCGTAGAGAGTAAATGGATTAAATAATGGAACAACGAATGCGTCACGTAATATTTACCAATGGACTCTTAGAAACTGAAAAATTGACGGTGATAATAACTAAAAATATATGAAAAACCGGTACTTTCCCCAAACTTTAGCTCTAAATACGACTGAAGCGAAAATTTGATAGATTTCCAGCCAAACATGGATCATAAATAGATGATATTTTTATATTTCAACACTGGCACTGAGACAAAGAAGTCACAGACTCAAAAACGCGTAAAGTAAAATCGAATCGGTAGTTGTGGAACCGGTTAAGCACCGTATATAGTAAAATACTTGTACGAATCCCACAAAACTAATATGACACTTCGACGACTACCGGTTTCGGTCATCACCTGATCATCATCACCAGATGATCTACGCCGAAATCGCTCGTCTTCAAAGTGTTTCACTAGTTTTGTGGAAATCTTGTACAAGTTATATTTATTAAATATGGTGCCCGTAAAATGATATCACTTGTGAAAGCACCGACATAAATCAACCATCACTGAAATACACACAATAGGAGAGCAAACAATCACTTGGATGCAATCTGCGACAATCTCAATTGCTGAGAGAGACCGAGGGATGTCTCCATATAAAGCAGATCTCGTCACATTCACCCGCGCCAAATTTTATTCACTACAACCCCCCAGTTCCCCTCTCACATCACCTGCAAACAATTCCAAGCAGTAGAACCTGGAAAATCGCCGATCGAAGCAAACTTTCATGATCAATCCACTCCTCGAGTCCATCCAAAGTTGCTCTCGTCATGAATTCCTCGCGCCCTATTATGAAATGTTACTCTACGGAACTCGGGCACAAGTGAGCTTGCGTGCAATAGGGAGATGATGAATATTTCGTCACGAGGAAGAGGAGACCGACGAACAAAATATCCTTCCACTGTTACCCAACGCTGCCTTTTTACACGCATCTTCAAGGTGAAGCGAAACCGAGCCCAGAAGAAGAGATTAACTCCGGAACTTGGTGATGTTCGGGCGAAAGCGGCAGCCACCGAATTATAGCGCACCCCCGTACCGAACAAGTAAATACAGGTTAAGTTTGCAAATGCGATGATTATGTAGTTATCTTTAGTGGGGGTCTTAAAGTTTTAATAAATGATTAAACCCACTTGCAAGCACATTTTCGCGGCGATAGAAAACTTCGATAAGCATTTCACCTTCGCAAAGGTTTCGCGGAAAGAAAAAGTCGTTCCATTGAATAACGGTACATAAATTATAGTCCAATTTAAATTATAATGAAAGTCAATTTCAAGAACTTCTTGAGGAAGTGGATGATTTATCTTTCAAACCACAGTAGTACAACCTAACATATAAGAGTAAACGACACAGAATCAGGCGTAACTTTGTGGTAATGATTAACACTAAAAAACTCCATGTTAACATATAAGACCTTAATGATCAATCATTGAATTACCTTAGGTCCAAAATTAAGGAAAGGCGTTAATTATACACAGCAAGTTGATATTAAGAGAAGGTAAATGTATAAAGTAATTCGAATACATGTATTAAATTTTGGTTTCTCTTAAACTGAATACCACTTATATACCATTTGACATAATATCGAGAAATATTTCTGTTAAGTTTTCCATTAAACGTTGTTTATTGTCAACATATTTGGTATGTGAAGTAAAACATATATTGAACGAGTAAGTTAGTGGGTTGATTAATGAGTAATGACTATTGAATCAAATCTGGAAAGAAGAAGAATGTTGAAAGTGATCAAATAATTGGCAAAATGTCCTCGTGATGATATAACAGAACTCTTTCCACATTCTGGAGGATGATTCATAGTCTAGTAATGAAAATATCGACAATAATAATAAAAAAGAATTACATTAATCATTGATTAAAAAGCTAGGAATATACTGCCCACCAGTACATAAAGGAGAGAGGAAAAAATATAGTGATTAAACAGCTGGAATAAACGATAGCTCGGTATATTCAGTTATGAAGAAAATAATCAGCAGCAGTACTAAATTCAAGTTTCGTCATTCAAAGTTTATTTTTCTTTCATATTTTTATCGATGTGGTCATTGCATGCGCATAACACAGAAGAATCGATGAATTAATTGAAATGAAAAACATCGCACATGTCAGACGATGGTTCTCTTCCGATCGACCATTCGATACCTGCGGTTTTGTAACGCTACGCTCATTTAAAGTTGAACAATCGTTTCTTGTACTTTAATATAAAGCGCGAGAATAAAACAGTTTATTTTATTTCCATCGCCTCTATTTTGGAAACTTTTTATCGTCTTAATTCAACGACCACTTCGTTTTTCAGCCGTGCAGTGTGATTTTTCATATTTTTGGATAAGCGGTAATCAACTTCGGAGAAATGCAGAAGTTAATTAACTTTACCCCAATTAAAGAATTAATTACTGAATCCACTCTCGAAAAGGAATAAAAAAAAACGGAGAATAGGTTTCTCTGCTGTATGGCTTCCTCTGCTACGCCGCTTCAACTTCAAGGCGAGAATTCCTTCAGACAATTTAGACAATCTTTTTGTGAAAGGAGAAGAGAATTGTCGTCATATAAAACCCCAACGAAAGCTTTATATACAAAATTCGCTATTCATAAAAAATTCTCAATTGGGAAAATGTATTTGTAGGGCTTATATACATCCTACGCTAAAAATGTGGCAAGATTTCAGTAGATGAAAGCATACATGGAGCACTTAATTGGATTTCACTAACGCAATGGTTTGCCGATATCGAATTCTTGCATCAAACCTTTTGACAATCGCTAAAATTGACACTCCTCTTAAATACATCATTTATCATTCCAATATGAAATAGTTCGACGTATAATTGGATTTATCCCATATGAACAAATTTAATCCAGTTACGAGCTCTAAATTATTTGCTTGCCCATTAAATACTAGTAGCACGAAATTAACTGAACGATAAACACAGAATAAAAATTGATTATCAATTCTATGACAGAATTTCTCTCGTAAATTATTTTCCGTGTTTACAAACGTACTGACAAGCTTGCGTCCTATGAATCTTTAGAAATCCGTTGCTCTAATAATTATTATTGTGGGTGGTTTAAACAATTCTTGGAATAAATAAATGCAAATACTGCACAACACATGCTCTTTCATATAATTTGACTTAACAGTTCTTCCGGCCCTTTCCATAAAATTCATTCCACATGGAGATCTCATTAGAGTTATCCACCTATGAAATAGACCTATAACGTTAAAAATAATTTGTTATTGCCTTTTTTGGCTCATTGTACTTTGTACTCATTGACAAAGCATTTAAACGAACTGTCAATTAATTGGTTATTCTGTGTGAATAAATGAAAATAAAATGCAGTAGTTAGCATTTTGGAATCTCATGTGACTTATTAAACGTATACAGTGGTACCTCGACTCACGAATTGCTCTACCTACGAATTTTTCGAAATACCAATATTTATCTTACCCTATTTGGCCTCTTGATACGAGTTTAATTCGGAGAAACTAAACGAAAAAACAAGACAGATGTCATGGAAAGATGGCTTTCGAGATACAAGTTTTACGATCTACGAACTGGAAAGAAGGTACTCGTACGTCAAGGTACTACCAATGTATTATGGTTTACCTCATCTGCAAGAGGGAGTAATTTCATTTCATCTGCGACATGAGAAGATCGAATGCAATTGGAAAGGATTGCCCAGTTAAAAGGAGAGGCCGTGCCTACGGAGACAATAGAGAATATCGACAACTGGAGCAGCATGAGTTTGCGAGTCACGCCTGTTTGGATCCGAGGAGAACAGCCCAATAACAAAAATTGTGCACTACGAGAAAACAATATGACTAATAATAAAGCTGAATATGGCGATTGATACCCTGAAGAGGGAGAACATACAAAGTTTGAGAAAAATATAGGGCTCCATGATATATAAGGAAGGCCCTCGTATCACCATCTCGCCCCGTTTTCCCAGGACTAAACTTCGGGACATGAGTCCCGTCTCTGCATAAGAAGGCATTGAATTAAATTTTTAGCATCTTATGACCGATTACATTTATATTTAAGCGTTCTTGGGAATAGGTAAATAGGTTTGGATAGGTTTATAGGTTCTTTAGTTTGCCCTCACTCTACATGCAGTCTTCAACTTTTAAGAATACAATTAGTCATTATGTAACGACAATTTTCACAATGCATGCTCGTTGGAAGTAAAATTTACACAATTTAATTGCAATTGGTTACTGTAAGATACGCTTATGTACACGATGAATGATCCGTTTTCATAGAAGTTTTTCTTCTTTACTTAAAAAGGAAATGTTCCTAGGAAACATCGGAAATGTAAAATACGTTCGAATATGGTCATAATTTATGAATGGTGTGAACACATTTGCTACAAAGATGAATAGAAAAGATGAATACAAAGCAGAAAAACTCGAGAAAACATCCTGCCAGCGGGGAACGACAAATAGGACGGTCGTTTGTACGTACAACGAAAGTAACGGTGCTTTGGAGTTTCGGCAACGTAGACAAACCTTAGAAAATACAGAAAAATCTCATAAGAGAACTGAAAGTAAGCCTTTACCGGCTCATAAAGGAGTATAAATGCAAATTACAACATTAGCATAATGGGAAATACACGAGCTGACAAAAGCACGTGCCCCTCCTAGCATGCATACCTGTTCATAGAATGCTATTGTGTGCTGTAATCGTGAAAAAGAAAAACAAAAATACATTTTTCAACGAAGTGAAAAAATTAAGAGAAATCATACGTAAGCGCCATCAAGGGAGGGAATGTTCCGTATCCTTGATGATCCTAATGACTATTCTTCTTTTAAATATACTTAAGTCAAAGATTACCTCAAAAAGGATGGCACAACTTTGGTTAACATCAACATATTCAGTTAATGTTGGAACAATGACGACAGAAATGGGATGATAGTCACATAGAAAATACTCCCCGTTCTAACAAGAAGATAAAACAACAAGGAACTGAGCCAAAAAAATAGGGAAAACCAAGACAGAAATAAGGAAAATAAGCAACCGACCAGCTGAGACGATAAGCATAATGATATTTTTTTGGAATAACAGACGTGAAAAATAGCGACATGACTGGGACTCGAACACAGGTCTCCCACTTTTCGGGCAGGTATTCTAACCACTGAACTACCATGCAGCATTCCTTCCACACTGTTTGGGAAAAGCGACCCGCACGGCTCTTCCGTGCTTGGTAATTTACCTTTCCTTACTCCTTGATATACTTCTGAGTTTAATAAGAATTAGGAAACTCAAATTATGAAACTAAACAATCTTTGATTAATTGGAGCCTCTTTTTCAGTTTAGTCATCTTTATAACCACTGTAAGTCACTGTCATACGAACGAACATGGAATCAGAGAATATTTTGTTCCGGTTTTCACTCCGGTTCAATGAAAAATTGAAATTTCGGTTCCGTTCCATTCGTTTCGCTCCGTCTGCCGAGGTTGAAAAGGGTTCGAACCGGTATTTTCCGTTCTGACCAGTAAAATGTTATGCACCTCGGAATTTTAGTTTATTATGTGTAGCCTTTCTGTATAACATGAGATTAAATAAAATTTTAGAATCCAACTTGCGATACTAAAGGAACAATGAAACAATTAGATCAGATAAATTTAAATGTTGAGAACTGATTTAAACTTAATGCTGAAAGATATTAAACACATTTAATATAGGTCCCTTCATTTGCAGGCAATTAAATGGCATTACTTCAAATAAAAAATCGGAACTGAAATGAGGGGCTACCGGTTGGGTTCAAGAATTCAATTTTCTCCGGCTCGGGTTCTGTTTTAACTTCGGCAAAAATAACGGATCTTCTCGGTTTCCGGTTTGGCCCCGGTTCGGTACTCGGCATGAAATTAAAGAGGCTAGTGAAACGACTGACGAGAAAATACGAATCTAGCGTGATTTTATTTATTCGATTTACTTATGAAAGAAGATAAAAACAACTTTAACATGTTATTCTCATCATGGAGAACTACCAAAAAGTTGAGGTCGAAAGCGAATTTCGTCGATTAACTTAACCTGCATTTAATCTGATATCTGACGAAGCAGACAGAAAACCGGCTAATTCAATATAATACAGTAAAATAGTACAGACAACTATAAATCAGCAGATGCGACTGTTTCTATCGCATTGAGAAAACATGCGGTGACCAACCACAGCGACCCTTGCAACTGAATCGACCGATCTGCACTAAAAGCCATTCAACATCTTCTGGTTGTCTTTGAAGCTGCATCGAAAAGTCTTTCGGTCCCATCCTCAGAAGGAAATTATTATCTCGGTCATGCTATTATAGATTAGTTTTCCTGAAAGACTAACATATGATGACATTTCTTAAAAAAAAAGCCTTTCCAAAGGCGAGCACGCGAAGATAAGAATCAAAGCGAAGAAGAATACGGTGAAGAGGTTGGAGGAGATGAGATGCCAGACCAGGTGAGATATACGGAGCGTGAGTTGACAATGCGGCGACAGACGATAAGTAAAGGAGCACTAATTCAATTTTCCGCTCTGGGCTTCGTAGCGCCGTTGGGTTGCTCAAAAACAAACTGAGAAGAGAATAACACTTGGAGGAGTTCGATAATGGATGGCTGCGGCGATGGCAGCAAACGGATATTGTGGAGAACTCTTCCGAGAGGACAAAAACTCCCACTTATCCGCGTCCACCCAAGAACTTCCACTTTGCAGAACTTTGAGGAATGAAGACTAATTTTCGGTAAAGTTGTGAATTCCCGTAACGAAATCCATTCCGAAATTAAATTAAAGCCAAACAGATAGTGGGAGCTATGAAAGCTAGTGATGCTTATAAGAAAATGTAAAATTTAACAAAACGTTGAATTACAAGCCAAGTATTTCATGGTATAAAGAGAAAGTGAGTTTTCTAGCACTTTTCGAAATTAAATTAAAGCCAAACAGATAGTGAGTAGCTAGTAGTAGTAGTAGTAGATAGTAGCAATCAAAGCAAGTGCTACTTATAATAAAAACTAAAATTTTACAAAAAAAATAAATTACGAGCTAAATATTTCATGGTATAAAGAGAAAAATGAGTTTTCAAGCATTCTCCAGCATTAGTCTGTTAATTCCCCAACAATATTTAATTCTCCTGAGATTACTTAGCTATTAGGGCTCTTCGTAAGGTGAAGTTCAGCCTTAACCAGAAGCTCTGCTGATTTCCTGGTGAATTTTATCGATGCACTATCTGTCTTAATACCTTTCCATCTACAAATTGTCACGTGAATTGAAGTTAAGGAACCCATTCAGCGTTTTCAATACCTAAAGATAATACGATATTGGGATGCAGTAAAAGGCATATAAAAACCACAGCCGTGCAAAGAGTTAGATAGGATGTTTTGTGCCAGCTGACACCACGATTGTAAACGTGACAAACAGCCCATTCCTCGGATGAAAGCAGATGAATTATGACTGAAGGTGGAACGGAAGAGATTTTGCAACCTAAATTGGAATATTACGAATAAATAACAAATAAATATGCAAGAAGTGAAAGGAATTATTATGAATCTTCTTCTCCCATACATCACAAAAACTTTTTTCTAACGGAAAATCTGCGAATGTGTATTATAGAAATATGCAGATACGTCTACGGTAGTCGCACGAGGGAAGAATTCTTGATGCAGATAGGGAATTTCAGTGAGTGCCAAACAGCTTGGATCGGCTTACATTCTAAAAAACTACGATCACAAATCTCCATCGGGGCCCAAGAACTGAAATTTAGATTTTCGCAACGGAAATAGTCTCTAGAGAGATAACTATGTCATCTAACGGTAACGGTTTATTCCGTCGCGTCTTTTATAATCTGATTAATTTCCGTTTTACACGGATCTCGCATCATGTTATACCGGTATTAATCATTTGTCTTGTGCAAATCTGATCCGGTGAGACACCTGATAGTTTGAATGGAGAAGTTAGCTCCTGTTAACATCCTCTCAGGAATACGATGGCAGAAGCCTACGCTGCGGCCGGTCGCTAATCGACGCAAGTGCTCTTAGCGGAAGGTGTATAATTTGAAGTGTGCTGAGGCGTGTGGGGAACTTACAGGCAACTTGAAAGATGGGGGACAGTGCTACTCCTAGCGGAGATGGAAATGTATTTCTAAGGGCCCAGAGAGAAAACTTCGCGAGGACGGACGAATTTCATTTTAGACCACGGGTAGGGAAACATTTTTCATCGGATGACCGCAGATTTCATAAGGGCCGCATGTGAAACCATCAGGCCGCAATTGAAGGACAAACTTGCTTAGTTTAACGGTCTAACATAGAAATCGTTCGTAAGAACACGACTTTGATCTCAACTTCTTAGAGCGTGTATCCCTCATAGTATTTCCTCTTGAAGTAATAAACTAGGCAGAGAGTCCCTCATAAAATTAACCAATTCTGTCAAAAGGAGAGAACATGGGACCCACTGGTCGACCAGAGAGACAGCAAGCTCCCGAATCCTAATGTGTAACAAGTCGTATGATAGAAATATCTTTGAGGCAATGCTTAATGATTAATTACTATTGACAAGTACAAAAATATCACGTAAACAGGGCGCAAAACGATGTCTTGCTGCCCAGAAACTATAAATAACTTAATAAAGAGCAGATAAGAAATTAAAAATGGTACATCAGTAAATAACTCATCCGATAATCCGATGATAATCAAGCCAAATACAGAATTATACTACATTTTCGGAAAAACACGAGTGGAACCATTTATGCGGCAAATCATAAACCTTTGACGTACAGCATTTTTTTCCGGAATCACCTATAGTTTTCACGAAAAAGGTAAATATCTCGCGAAGAGACATACTTATTTGGTGTGAAGCAGTTTTAAATTTTCAAATCTAAAACGTTACAAAATTGTTTCCCTAAATAATTAATATAGGAAGAGATAAAATTAACATCTTCTCCATCTTACATGGTTTTTCCCGTAGGCACGCACCCCGCTTCTCCCCTCACTGTGACGTATGACAGAACCACCGAAAATAAAAAAACGAATCACGTCCGTTTCTTTCTTTCCGTGTCTCGCGTCAGCAAGATAAAGACTAGCCGGATATATGATCATTCCTTAAATACGAACATTAGCAAAAATTATCCCTAGACGAAGAGAAATTTCAATTAAGAGTTAACTCCCAATTATGCGGGCTAATTATGGGAAGAGGATGCACATTTGATCAGAAAACACGGATGATCTAGACTTTCACCTTTATTTCTTTTAATATTCATAATTTACGTAAATGCACATGTATTACTATTTGCTCACTAGTCCGTTATCCTGGAAGAATGATAAATCATGCAATGATAATTCGCAAAACGGATAGTACGCCTACAGATAATCTCGAGTTCACTGTACATCCATTCCTACTATACAGATGTGTGTGCCAGAACCTTCAAATGTATAGATGCATTTATATATTTTAAATGCATCTATGCGTTTAATGATATCTGGCATGCATCCCTAATTATATATAACCTTACGTACGATATTAAGAAAGCACTGACGAACTGGAGTCGTGAAATTTTTCGTTGGAAGAGCAAAGATAAGAATAAGTCCAGGAGACGCGATAGAAGAAGAAGATCAGGAAGCGAAAGAGTAGGATGAATCGATGAAAGGAGCGTAGGGATAAATAAAACAAGGTCGAATTCATCTGGGAGTTGCGTTGGGGAGAGTAAATGTCAGAGAGGAGGGCGGAGAAGAAACGAATACTACGAGAGAGTATATTGGGATATGTATGCGAGAGAGAGATTGGGGTCCGGCGAGTTGATGGGACGCTACTACGACACTCAACTGCAAGCAGACTGCGACGAAATGATGTCTGCTATGGAAAGTCATGCACACTCTCAGAGAATGCTCTTCACACCTTCACGATTACGATAAGATAGAACGTCTTCTCTTCATGGCCGTTCCTTTCAAGGGCATTTAACATCGTCTATTTAGATGTATTTACAGAATGATACCCTATAAATATACTACGATATTTCCTTAGTTAATTACCAAAAGTCTAGGACAAACTTCTAGAGAAAAATACCTCCATGCCTGCTAGCTCTGATGGTGGACAGCGCTTAAATTTACGCACTTAAGCCAAGAGGCTTAATCACTATGGCCATTTCTAAAAGTTGACAGTATTTTGTGTTAATCTTGCATAGATGAAAGCTTAATACTAACATTAAAAAGCCTATTATCAGAAACCATAGAAAATTAAATACAGAGCATCAGAAGCTAGCAGTTCTTAAGCCAGTACGACAGGAGTAGTGCATTATTCCGAAAGTTTTAAAATTAAATTTAAATAAGAAAATACTCTCTTAAATTTTAGAAAAGAATAAACCAAATAAAATTCAAATTTTGCACCGTATAAGCGCTGTGAATTGAGTCATTCTACCGTTCAGTAGAATTTCGCTGTAAAATTGTTAACATTTTCTTTCCGACAGCATTCTTCGTAAATCTCAATTCTTACCTAAGCTAACAACAGTTCAAGTTTCGTGAGCATAAATCTAATGTTTTAATTAGCCGTTAAGGAAAATGTTGGACACAGCCCTTTCTAAGCCTTCAAAGGGAAACACTACGAAGGAAAATTATGCTATTGTGCAGGATTTCATACCGAAATAAACCTAATTATACAACTGGCATTAGGTGCGCGAATCAGAAATAATTATTTCACCCTGCATAATTTAGGCATTTATTTTATATGGCACTGAGTTAGACGTAAGCGGGTCAGCTACGCGAAGACAGCAATTACCGAAGGATGTGCTAAAAGGGAAGCAGTTATTGATTTAAACATGAATAACGTAATGAGCGCCAGCGAGAAGAGATAATTTACTTATGCACAGTTAACGATGCTTTATCAACTAAGAGTAATGAGTAGCTGCACATCCTTTAAATCCCAATCCGGAAACACTTTGGTATCACGTGACCTAATTAGGCTAAACCTAAGCTTAGGGTAAAAGCGAGAAGTTTCATGAAATTTCATACCTGTGCTGAAAATATGGAAACGTATTTTTCTCTAGAAGCAGAAGATAGAACCGGAAATTAATACATATATTTGTTCGTAGAGGAACTTTTCCGGAACATAAAAACAACATTAATGCAAACCGAAACAAAATATAGGTATTGTAACCAAAAAAATTTAACCAAACCGAAATAGAACCAAAATGTAGCAAAATATGTAAACCGAAACAAAATACACGTACTGTTGATTTTAAGGAATTGTAATGTTTTTAACTCGAAATACAGCGATATTTATGGTGATATAGAGCTGATTTGAAAATCTACACTTTGTGTTTCGATAAAACCGGAGAAAAACCACAGCAAAAACTGTCAAAAACATAGCTAGCCTGCACAAATTTTACTTTGGTTTCCCAATCGATTGTAGTTTTGTAAATAATAGGGCAAAATAAGGTAACACTTTCAACTCTAGAAACAAATACCAATAAAAATTTATTGGCAATAATTCCTATTTTTAAATAATTAACATCGATATATAACTACTTTTCGATGTAATTAAAACAATCTTAATAAGATCGAGAATTATTAACTCTGAATAACCGCAATAATTATGAATCCTGGAGCTTTTTTGGGTCCATTTCATCTTTATTTTACAATAGAATTCCACAACGTTACTGACTCCTCAGTTAAGCTATTTAACCCACTTTGGGGATCTTGCCAAGAATCGAACCTCGTGAGCGCTACGCTTGCCTGCTTCAGTAAGGGTTAGATGATGCCGATGCATCGGTCTTAAATTTCCCCGAGGACTCGAAAATAGGGATACTGTTTGTGAAAACGAAATGGAGTTTCCATTTGCACAGACGTGAAACATGGATTATAACTTGGAGTTAAAAATTATGTATAGGTATAAAAAAGCGAGAGTATATTAAAATGGACAGATCGAGCGAACTAATAGCGAGGAAACTAATAACGAATAAAGACAGTATTCTATAAAAAAAACTGCCGTCAAAATAAGAAAATTAACGTTGAGGCATGATAGTCTGCCGAAGACAGTTTTGGAATGAATGCTGAAAGATATCGAAGAGGAAGAAGTAGATCGAATTACGAATGTCGGTTGATGCTCTGTGCTAGGTTAGTTCTATTCTGAGAGAACGAAGGCAACAAATCGAAACCGTACCGAAAACCGAAACAAATTTTTTTAAATCCTTGAACCTGAACCGAAACCGGAAATAGTTTCTGTTCCGATTATCAGTTCGCACTCTCATCAAGTGTAACAGTAATTTAATAAATATATGCAACGGTGACTAGAAACTCACTAATTAACATTTAGGTTTTAATGAGTAACATTATACTTTAACTCTTATATAAATTGTTTTACTTTGAAATTTAATGAAAAGAAATTGTTTAATGATCATGAATAATGTGAACCTGCACAGGTATTATTTTATCGGATCGATAAACCGGTTCGGCGGCGGCAGGCGGAGCAAAACCGGAACAGAACCGAAATGTGATGGTTTCATTGAACTGAACGAAAATAGTGCGGTTCGATACCCAATAATAAAGCAATTGGCAGGAGAAAGAAGAAAAGCAAATATTGCACTACTAAAAATCGATGATGATGAGATAATTTTAAGGATTGCCTTCAAGGACTACATAGCGCCCTAGACATACCACTATCCTTACCAACTAAGCGATTACGACGTAACAATTTATTCTAGATTCACGGTAAATTTCAAACCAACAGGAATGTTAACATCCAGCTCAACTAACCAGCGGAAAAAAATTGCAGGATTACCCTCTGCAGAGGAATTCTGTGATAAGATTCCCAGAAAAGCGACAAGTCGGTAGCTGCCGCTCCGAATCTTCTCCAGAGATCCATGCTATCGGTAGAACTTCGGAGAGCCTGGGATTTCGCTAAAAAGATTTTCTATCGCGATCGCAGACTGAGAATAATGTGCGGGAGCGCTGCACAGGAAGTGGATCAATCAGGTCGCACCCACCACTGTTCACCATAACATTTCATCCGCAACGGAAGCGCAGAGCTCAAAAACGTCTGCCGATGAGAAAATGCTACTTTCCTATCTCAGCCTACAGATTGCTGCTACGAGAGAGGCGTCTTATGTCACCTCCGGCGATAAATTTGCGACTCGCAGTAAGTCGAAAAGCACGTGATCTCAAACGAGGGAGAAACTTGTTACGACTCGCCGGTTGCATACATCAAACGGCGGTGAATAAATGTTGAGGCTGAGGAAAGAAACCTTGAACACGTCTCGCAAAATCCAATGCAAACAGACCCACTAATCCATAGCCGTTTCAGCTAGATTCGATGGAAACTTGCTATCAAGGGATCAGGGCCGTGATCAAACAAAGAGGTAAGTCTCTGGGAGCTGAATAAAAAAGAGGCTTGCGTTCTTTCAATTATTATTAATAATCACAATATAAATAGACCAATACTCCGGTGGAATTGCCTAAGTCAAATCTCTATATATAAAACACGCTTAAAGAATAAATATTCCCAATGACAGATAATTCCTTTTCCATGAATGCATTATATCGTAGTTGAAATTTACATTAAAAATACATTATATAAATTCATTTTTAAAAATAATTTCCAATTTCTTGAAATTATTTATTTATCAGTAATCATATGCATATATTATATGTAGGTATATAATGTGAATTTTTTCATAAATATATAAACGAAGTTTTTTAAGGTTTCTGTTAGGCCTTCACGGCTATTGCATCGGGCCCCCATTCCATCGTAAACAGCCAGGCAATCCCATACTCCACATGGAATATGTCACTGGCAAGCTCACTCGTCCAATTAGTTATAATTATTTCATTCGAGGATTCCCTTCTATGAATAAAAATGGACTTTTCACTCACAATAATACTAAATAGTTCGAATGAGCGGAATAATATACACGTATAATTTTAAAACCTAACATTTTATTCCATCAATAACTATTCAGATACGAGCATACTTTAGCTACGTCACGCTGAATATTCGCTTAAATCTAACATGATGCATTTAAACAATGCTTTTCCACGCTTAAATTTCCGTAATTACTATTCCGATTATGTAAACACAAGGGAAGTTAAACATGGCATGGCATGTTTAGCATCATGCAGAGATTTTGACAGGTGGAGATTAAGGATGACGTTATAACAGAGATACAGTGCATACATACACAGTGATACTTCTCGACCTGATATTATGTGACAAACCAGTTCGAAAGTTCATCAGCTGTGGAAAATTCATCTACAAACACGATGGTTCAAAACTTCTCTAGCTTAATATTACGATAACTCCGCAGGCGCTAAAAGATTAACTCTTCTATTTCTTTCTTCGGACGCATAATGTAAAATCAAGTTCCATTTCGGGGAATACGAATCGGAAACACTCACAAAGTGCTGCAACTATAAGAGAACGCAGTTTCTCGATTGCCCATCGACGAAAAGCCAATTAACATCCTTCACGCACTATGAACATCGTCTCGAGATGCTTTTGGGAAGAATAAAAAGTTCGTAGGAAAATTTAAATGCCATCGGAAGCGGAAAAAAGGCTCTCGCGATACCCGGATTGGCGAGTTTAAAATCGAGAGAGGCACTCAATTTTCTGGAGTCGACGGCGAAAAAGGAAAGCGTAAAATGAGTTAGAAATTAGGAGCGGGGAAAGCAGAAAGGGGTGTTGGAATGTGTGGTACAAGCGGATTCGATCCTGGAAGAACAGTGTGGAGGGATTTAAGCAGAGCCGCGATCCTTTTTTTGGAGGAGCTTCGTAACCCCTATTACGTAAAAGACTACGAGGGCTCGATCGCTCCTCGATCGGATCTCATCTTGAGCTTGCGACTGACTACGAAATGGGTTTTAAAGATAAAGGGACATAGCGTAACAAGAAAGCTATCCGCTACTCATTTACAAAGCGATTAAATACTTCAAAGAGGCTTCGACGAGAAAAATCGTCATAAAAGAAATAGACATTTCTTGTTTTTGGTCACGATGAAGTTTAAGCTGAAATACTGGGGGTCAAATAGTCTTTGTGGAAGAACTGAAACGGACGCAGATGATTTAAAGGGATACGATGAAATAGCTGCATCTTTTGAAAAGTCGAATGTAAATACAAGAAGACCCTCATGCCATATCCCGACCATTTGTTCTAAGTCTTGATGTGAGTCTTGGAAAAATTGTAGTCACCACTTCACCAAAACGTATTTTTCGACACCTGTATTGTGTATTATTTTATCTATGAACGCAGTTTCATATATTTATTTATTTAACCCTTTTGGCAAGGTTAGGACAATGGGCCTCTCTTACACCTAACCTCTGAATTTTAAATATCAACTCATAAATACAAAAAACACAACTTACATATCAAATAAAATACACAATTCTAAAATATATAACTATATACAAAAATAAAATAAAAAGTAAATTAATTATATACGAAAGATTTGGGTTATGGGAAAAAACTCCTCGGCTGAAGGTTTACGGAGAAATATATACGTAAAATTTATGGGGGATTCGAAGTAGCATTGGGCCTACTAAAAATTACATACCTCCACCTCAACCCAACCCAATGAAGAAAAGACCAGTTTTGAAAGAAGCGACATTCATCAGGTATTAATCTTCTTTTAGCTTATTTTTACAGGATCTCAACTAAACCATACAAGTAACTGGAAGAAAAACTCCCAATTATTCTTTGAGTAGTATTTTAATTCCTCAATTTCTTGCTTGCGACGCGAAGTACTTCGCAGCGAAGGGACGTCGGCGAAACGCCCTATTTCCCTAGAATTATCTGGAAATCGGGATATTTAGGGCTATTTTCGAGCTTAACGAAAATAATCTAAATAATAGTATAACTGTTTGAACGGCAATGTTTTTTCTAAACGCTGAATTAAATTCGGATTATTTAGCAGAAGAGTGATACAAATGTTTCGGGCGGAATTACGTAAGGTGGAAGGAGTAGTTTTGTTTGTAAAACTTCGAACGAGTTCACTAATAAATTGAAACGTTAAACAACAAACTTTTGCTATAATTTAGCCCAATTACCCAGAGATATCCACGGAAAACCCCATTTAGAAATAAAATTCAGCCTGAGTTTTCGATTCCCTTTAAAACGCTACCTTACGTAGAGCGTTTCGAATCCAAACCAGACTGACGTGAGGGCAAATAAGGCAACCGCCTAAGGCGACTTTGGGGTCGGTAATTGGGTAGAGGTCACCACATTCAGGGATATTTTCCGTGACAGGTAGGTAGGGCCAGGGTTCCCAACCATTACAAGTAGATCGAAAACGTTCCTCAAGCCAAAGGAAACTCCATCGTAGACCAATGCCCTTCAAACTTTTCAAATTCGACTCTGAGGTTGAATATCCACTGTTTTATCTAAACGGTAGGAGATCACGATATCTTTCACCTCAAACTTAAAACGTCAGGATTGTTTTATAAACCAAAATTAAACATACTAGTGAAATTAAAGAAAAGCCAAAAATGAGGAGAGGTTACATTCAAAATGGAACTTTCACGTTTCAGAGAGTTAACCTAAAATATAAAAATAAAAATTTTAATTAAAGCACATTTTATTTCAAGGAATTCGAAAATTAGCTATTCATGAGTGTGAGGATTTGTTCACATGATTCTTCCATCAGCTGTCTTTACATGAAATTTGCATTTCTCTCTTTTGTCTCGACCTTGTTCAAGGCCGTGATTATGTGAACAATCCTTAACTATGAGAGATACGAAATAATGGCATTCATTTTGATAATCCCTTACTAAAACCCAAGAAAAGTAATTGGGTCGTTGTGCTGCAAGGACGAATGCTTGTTCCACTAATAGAATTCTGGTTAGGCAAGGAAAGTAAGAACATTACCTCACATGTCTAATTTTTTCTCCAAAGCCATCATTAACTTTTGGTGGATGGATTGAGGTTTAAACCAATCCTAGGGCTGATGATTATACTTGTAGATCCTTCTCTAAAGGAAACTGATACATCAAGCATTAAAGTTTCTAGTTTCTTAGAAGATTTTTGGCGATAAAATCATGAATATTATCCAGGGAAAATGTTTCATGGTGGATGTTACTGGAATCGAACGAAGGAATACCTTCTTTTACGCTATCAAACAGATGGCTATCTACACAATATCAAATATACGAGAATTTAAGTATATAAATAAGAAATTTTAAATTTAAAACTCGCCGCCATCATCAAGATCCAAAAATGAACTTTCTAGAAATTTCATGGTGAAAATATGCTCCATATTTTGCATGGATACGATGAGATGAGCCAGAAAAGAATAGGGTCAGCAGATGATCCTAGATTGTCGCTGGATGGGTACTAACATCTTCCCAAGAACGTGATGTTAGGGAAACGGATTACTGTGCGCTTCTGCTCCTACACAAAGAGTTTTTCAGCTCTTACACGAATACAAATCCCATGGCTGATCCAAATAAATGACATCCACCCTTTTTCGACCCTACTTTTCCCCAATGAAGGCAGCAATATATTTCGATTACAAAATCTCATGTTTATTTTCGATACTCTCGTTTCTCTGATTTTTCATGCAGGAGAGTATTTAGAGGCAATAAAATGTACCAGTAATTCATAAAATAAGGATAAAAGACGAAATTTAATGGTCGTTCAAAGTCACCGTCTTCAGATTCTCGAATTAGAATAATATTCCGACAAATTAGAATAAATTTTTGACAAATTTATTTCCTCCATGAAGAGGTGGAAAGAGCCTATTTGGACGTGTTTATGGAATATTTTACTGATGCTATTCCAATTTCACATTAAGAAATATTCTGAGCAAAATAAAAAGAACCTATTCGAAAAACAGTAAATGATGTATTTACAGCGAAGCTCAAGCCTCTTCTGCACTACCTGAATTCACTACAACATAAGTTTCATAATGGCTAAATAATCCTTTACTGTAATCCATAATCTAATCAGAATCAAAAACAGCAGAATTTACTTTATTAAGCCACAGATTATCGCTAATTATGGATCAAAACAGTTTTAAATACCTTTTTTTCTCAAATTCATCGTAATCGGTCGGGATATATTTTTCCTTGAAGGTTCACACAACGTTAATCGCAGATACCGAGCTTTCTGCTCTCTGGAAGAATCATTACATCGGTAATCGAGTGCTTCATTCAGGTTATCAACGCCCATTCAAGATGTCAGAATCAACAATCTTGGATGATAAAATACTGCGCTTTTGATAAAATGGAATTTAATCTTTAAAACGTTCGATAACGCAATCGAAAGTTACATTGGGTCATCGGTAACAGTCGATGGTGACTCAACGATATGAGTTTATATAAAGTCAGAACTTCTCCACAAACGACCCTTGTCACCAGTCTTTCTTAAGACAGTTCGAGAAGAAGTTGATGAGCGTAAAACCTTGATACTGCGCCTTAATTGAGAGGTATGGAATGCCATGGGTAGAATATATTAAACAGTGATTACATAGTAGAAGAGGCTAAGCTAAGGTGTACAGAGGTACAATTAACAATACAATTACAATTACTTAAAATTAGGTCCGTCCTTCTAAATGGGTGTCCGCTACGGGAGCCGCTCGCAATGCTCCTACCATTTCTTTAAACCGAACCCTTGCAGCGAATATAAGTACCGTTATGTTTGACATGGTCTCCTTACAGTGTTGCAACATGTGTTCCAGTGAAGGAATTTTAAGAGTATCCCGAATCTTATGTTACCCGCAATGTTTTTGAGTTTTTTTTTGCTCATGACTGTACCTGTTTTCCGGGAGTTGTCCCAATTTTTAATAATTCCTCCAGGTTTTACTAAATGCTTCGGAATACTGGGACACCCGAATTTCTCGGGTTCGAAGAATTTTACTTGATTAATTTTGAGCTAGATAAATTAACAAAGGCATTTATAAACTATTTAAAATTTTTATAGTTTGATTTCTTCGATATGAGCCTAGACGTGACGGACTTCGTCAAAATCCTCCAGGAATTCTAACGTAAGTTTAATAATTCAAAAGACATCCTCCTAAACCTATCTACAAGACAGACGTCATATTTACAGCCATACAAGTCATATTTTAAGGCTGTGTGAACAGGTTTGAGCAAAGCCATTCTAGTATAACATTTTGACAACCTTGACAACGAAGAATATTGGAACGTGCATTTGTCCCTGTTTTTCGTACTCAACGTTGGAAAAACATAGTCATTTACTAATAGTGGATAAGTAAGGATTGATATTCATACGATAAACTAATTCTACATATGTCTATCTATATGAAGAAATACTTGAAATCGTAGCGCACCTTGTAGCACATAAATTCACCTAGATATGTACACTCCTCATACAAGTGAGTCTTCAGCTTCAAGTCTACAAAACGACAAAATGTGGTTAAATTTTAAATAAATAAAATATTGATCGTTGACAATAAAAGAAAGATGATTCACGCAACTTAAAAATAGGAAATATAAGAATTAGTTAGAGATAAAAAGGCGGAAGATACTAAATAAATAGCTTCTAATAAAACTATCAAAAATAAAATTGGCGGTAATTGTAATTGGCGGTAAGGAATGGCACTTATGAAACAAATAGGATGCATGAGCAGAGATACATGCGCTAAGCGACGATGCGAAAATAGCCATTTATCTTGTTTACTTCACAGAGGAAATATGAGAATTGTGAATAGGAATCTCGCAACGCAGAAGGGACGAAGGTTGAGCGTTGATACTTCTAATGGCGTCCCAAACAGAAAATTACCCACAAACACTACCAGAAAACCACCACACCCTTCAATGAAAAGATGGGAAAGGGAAGCATCCAATTATTTGGTCATAATTAATGATTTTTAACACGCGAAACATCAGCACGCCATGCCCGGAAAAAGCGAAAAGAGCATCGTTATCTGGATCGTTATTTAGCCAAATTATAATGTCATACGGTTTCTAAAACGCGGCCCTTTAGTAAATTGAGCCGGAACAGCGAAGACTGATAAGACATTGTAAAATGTATTTTCTATTTCCTTAATTATAATGCTAGTCAGCATATAGACAGTAATTACTTTAGCCATTTATCGATAAACACACTAATTCAAAACCTCTAATAAGAAACGCTGGGCTTTTGGTGTGTAACTGTTGGGACTTGTGGTTTTTTGCCTATCATTAATTAACATAAACAAAACTAAAGCAAATTAAATGTGCGAATATGTTTACTTTTGTATGGGCTACAAACAAATAATTGTTCAGCGATAAATCCTATCAACATTTTTTTCTGGTAAAAATGCAGCGACCGAAACAATCATATCTGAAATATATGCGACTGAAAAGATGAGCGGAGTTAGAAAGCAATTTGACATTATTCCAGGATAATTATAGGATTATGACGATCATTCTAGCCCAATGTAAATCGATACAATCAGATGACACCAATGCGCGCGACACCAAGAAAATGCAAAAGAAAGAGAGTTCAAAATAAATCCAAAAAATAAGAATGAGGAGGAATAAAGATGGTATTCGTGCTTAGGATAAATGGGATGCTATCGATGAGAAAGACGATAAACTTTCTTTGATGACATAATGAAAAGAAAAACCATCAGAGGAAAAATTCCATGGAGAGAATCAGCGGGTCGAGTAAATCTTTGCGCCATAAAGATCGAGGAGAAACAAGAGAAATTCAACGAGCCTAAGGACAACGCGAGCGAAATTAAATCGCAATTTTGGGAGACGAGGATAAAGAAGAGGCGGATATATGGGATAAAAGGGACAGAGAAGGAGAAAATGAGGTGAAAGCGAAGAGAGCGTGCGTTTGTAATGAGAAGGGAGGCGGGCGGAGAGGGGATTTGGGGGAGACGGGGGTCACGTGACACGAGTGGGCTAAAGGCATCCATGTTGGCCAGGTTAGGGTCACGCATTTCCGACGGCGCCACCGCACCCCAATTCTGCGCACGACACAAACCCACTCCCTCTGATTCTCAGCGTGATCCACTGCTGTGCACATATTCATCCGCCCCTTGGCTAACACGGGAGTGGCAAGTGAACGTTTAACCGAGAAAGATTGAAATGAAAATAAATGACAGAAATAGTTATGAGATTTGCCAATGTAAAAATCGAAATCGGTAATCAGGGATGATGGAGATCCTAAAACCATACCACATCCCCTACATCCGGGATTCGAACCCACACCCGCTTTCACTGAATTAAACGTGTTACCCACATGGCTAACCGGAGGCCCACCAAAAGTTATACTAAGGTGACCTAGAAATTTATGGCTAACTCAAAGAAACCCTTACTAAAGATGTCCAATATCCATTTTCTTATCTTCATTCATCGGAATTTTGTCGCCGTATACATGTAGTACCAGATTAAGCCTAAAATGTTTTAATACAGCAGATCCTCTACTATTACTATATTTATATTACTATATTACTATATGTGGTCCCCCATCTCCACCGAGAATCGAACTCGGAACCGCTTTCGCCGAAGTCGAACGCGTAAATTTAATGAAGTCTTTTATTTGGTTTCTCCGACAACTTTCTGTAAAGACCTGAAGATAGATTTAAACATCATTCCTTCTATTATCACCTACAAAAAGCTTTGGAGAGGGCATGAAGCGACTAGGTAAATGAGGAGTGAGGTAATTTGCTCTTGCTTTTCTCATTGAGACAGAATGTTACAAGTGGACTAAGTCCGTTAAAAAGCAGCAGAATGACCACGCGATAAACTTTTTTCGAAGAATTCGAAATAAAGAGTGACCAAAATGAATGACAACTCTTAGCATCACTCACACCTCAGTGGCTTCCATATTACATCAGCCATTAATTACACGGAGGCAAAAGTAAACGAAATATACATTTCACTCTACCCTCAGACAAGAGTAAAACGAAAAATCTTCCATTCATCAAGATATGGAAGCAGGAATCCAGACATGTAACGCAGTTACAACCTGTAATGGCAACACAGGAAAACGGGTAAGGGTGACTTTGCGCAAGATGGTGCGCACCCAGGAAAAATCTCAAGGAAGAATGGACCTTACCCGTTTTCCTGTGTTTCCAACCTGAAGGGGGTATCCTTTCCATCACTTTGTGTGGCCGGTGCTTCTATGAACCCATGACTGCGAACGATGCCACCATGTGGACGAACTCGCAACGTCCTTGCCCACAAAGTCTCCCAAATGGCCGGGATTCTCAACGGACAGAGCACCCGACCAGCAATTGGGAGACCCGGGTTCGTTTCCCGGTCCCGTCAGACTTTTTTCAAGTCCATTCTTTCTTGGGATTTTTCCTGGGTGCGCACCATCTTGCGCAAAGTTACCCTTACCCGTTTTCCTCCATTCTTCCCCGTAATGACAAATTTGATGAACTTAATTGAGGAAGAGATGAGGGATAAAATCTCTCATCGAGACCAACTAATTTAATCCGATCTTACATTCTGCTTCTGATATGGCCTCGGTGGTAGCAAAAGAGGAGCTTTCCTCAGAAAGAATATAAGGAAGTAAATCGCAGGGGAATCCCCTCCAACGTACCCTTGCGTTTCATTGGAGGACGTTTTTCCGCCTCTTTCTCACTAAAATAAACTACTCATTGAAGTAAGCGCAGTATTTCATTCAAATGCGGTCTGTGGTCGTGTTTGTGGCGTCGCAGAGAAAATATTAATCTTTTTGTCACTTTCCTTCCTAGGTCAACTACACTGGAACCTAAATAGCTTCGTAACATGTGCAAGGTTATGAATACTGACTTAACTAGCTGAGAGAGATATAGTCGAGAATGAATTATTTAATTTTCAGAATAGTACATTCGTTAATTAAGGAAATTCAACTTGGAACGATGATTAATGAGGGAATTATTAAAATATTCTGTTTACATATAGTTGACGCTTTTCGAATGAATGGAGGACGTGAATGGTAGAGTCGCGAAAATATGACAACAACTATTTGAATTACATAATCGAAATAAAAATCTAATCTTTTTTACATTCCAAATGATAAAATTACATCGATTTCGTACGATGGAAAGATCAATTGAAATTTGAAATAACGTCACAACTTAGAAATGCTGATTACACAGTGTAAAAAAACTACGAGTTCTATAAATCTAATCTTCAGCTCTCAACACGTGGAACCTGCAATTACTTTTCATTTTAGATAAATTAGATACAAAAATATTCCATATCTAACGGCAGATTAAGTATATGCGATGAGATATTGATACCGTTGCACTGATTCAACAGCTCTGTCTTCAGTTAAGTTTAGAGAGCATCGGAAGTCTTAATTTGTTCCATAATCTACATTAAATCGTAATAAATCGATATAAATCAACGATACGTAGCATAAAATTTGATTTGTAGAATGTTAGAACGAAAGTGAAATAGAGTAAACATGCAGAGTATACAGTTTACAAAACGAAATGACGTTATCTAGCTTAAGAAGACCAAAGATAAATTACAATAAGCAAGCGAGTTTGGCCCTTCAGATCCAATAATTCGTATATTCTGCTTTTTAAGAATCGTAACAATTTTCAAAACCAGAATGAAACAGATTTTAAAATGGCCGAGACCAGCTAAATAAGGCCGTTAGATAATGAGAAATCAAAAAGTGAGGAAAACTACGCTCCTACGAAATTGTTTCATTGTTCCGATGCAAGGCGAGGTTTTCGGAGACCTTTGGCGTAGAAGAATGAGTAAATAAAATTAAACGGAACGGAAACGAAGAGACGGGGTGGAAAAATACTTCTGGTGGCATTATTACGTGGATTGGTAAGGGCGTAGTCTTCGGAGAGTTGGGTCGCATCATGGCATGCGTCTAAATTCATCCGCTGATTGCGAGATACGACCAGACAGGCCCGAGAGTAAACAAACCTATCCATCACTTGCATGCGCCAGGATATACAATCCAAGATAGAAATCGTCCTAGGCAAAAATTTTCTTTATTTCGATTACATCAAATCATCTCTAATGGGATACGAAGTGAGAACTTCTGGCGAATGTTTCGTAAATCGTAGTAGCGCAGACTAATATTATGCTCGAAGAAAGTATTTCAACATACGAGATTCTCGTATACGATTGGTTTGGATATACCATTTGTTCCCGATACACAATCAATTTGGAGGAGCCTGAGCGCTATTTAAAAGGGGTATGATAACGAGAATGAAATGTAGCGACTTGAGTACAGATTTAGCAAAAATTAAGAGGCTGATTGAGCTACGGCAGACCACGCCAAGAATTTTTAGCGCTTTGAGCGGCAAGATTTTGAATTAAGGTATGTCTCGCACTAAACTGACTAAACATACCCAACCAATTTGAATATCGTCATAGTAACGCCAATTACATAAGGCGTGACATCCTGAAGCTGTTTTGAATTTTACCATTCCCGAACGAAATCTACACACATTTAAGATTATGAATTATATATACTAAAGAGATCGGCATGCTTCAATCACTTTGAAGATTTAGGTATAAAAATATAATATTTATAAACGATTGAAAAGTTGTTTACTGAAGCATAACAACGCCCACGCACGGAGTGATTTAATAGTTAAGATTTGAACTTCGTGATATCTGAAAAACCTCTGCGCTATCGTAACTAGACTCTCACTAGACAATTTCGATCTACACTTAAGCCGTGCGAACCGCGGTATGGCATATGTTAAGGGGTGGAAAAACACCGAATTCCTAAATTCAGAACATTTTTCGTGCGCCTAATGCTCTCCGGAGAAAGATACCAAAAGGTAACTATCATTAGCATAATATAAAAACACTTAAATATGTTCAACTCCAATATGAAATGTAAATAATTAAATCAGATGTAATGAAATTTAAAAAAAGAATTCTAATAAAATTATTGAAACGACTCGTTTTCGGGAGACGAGAAGTTTCCAAATGGTGAAAGAAAAAATATTTGCATTCTCTGTAAGGGATTATTTGGAAAGAATTACCGTGGTCTCGGCTTGGAAAAAAAGTGAGAAAATTTGTTGGCTGCTGTTTGAGCTCTCGGGGAGTTCGCGATCAATAGGCAGAAGAACGAGTAACGCGGCTCGGTGATGAGGATTCAAGAAAAGCTGGATTCGGCTAATGAGGGACTCATGACCATCAAATCTGATTCAATTTAGGAATAACAAAAAATAATCACACGTAACTTTTAACTCCTTGATACAATTACAAACTATAGTTTCCTAATTACATCCCCGAACGATATCAGCGACCACAGACAAAATTTATATTCCTCGATCAATAAAATGTACAAAACATCGTCTGGATGAAGCATTTTCGTGGAAAATTTATAATAAGAAGAAGTGAGTGTTTTGGAGAGATGTGAGGGGAAAACAATTATTCGTAATTTAATTTTGTTTGTGGATTCTTCTGCTCGGAAAATTATCTGATTCGCCGAATTCTAAGAAAACAGCTGGTCATTCGCTAGCTTACTGTCTTCACTAGCTAAAAAGGAGATAAAAATAAAATACGTAAAATATCGATAAATCGATCTATCGTCAAAGGTGTACCAAAATGAGAAAGCTTTGAAGTTTGAAGAAAGAACTGCTTTGAATATGTTCATTCCCCTTGATTTTAAACCTAATTTTCGACGCTTGGAATTTTTATCGACGATGCCCTGGCATTTAAGTCAGGGCATTGAATAGGTGGTATTTGACTGAAGTCAAATACCACCTCTTCAACGTTAATTTAGAAATTCGGACTACGGTGGAGAGGAATAACTATTACTAAACATCACAAATAATTAGAATAGAGAAAAGAAAAAGATCTGAATTTCCTATAAAGTTTAAGAGCATAACGCGAATATTTAGTTATAATGAGCACGTACGATCTCTTCAGCTTTGAATTTTCGATCACGAAATAATCTTTCTTACCATTGGGAAATTTGACAATAGTAGGAATTGTGCCCTGAGAAAAACGTAAAATGTTAGACAATCCTGTCGCTTAAAAAACGCTGTTGTTTGCTAAACCTAAACTTTAAATGGATTGTAATAAGGCCTCATTCCCTGGTGTAGGGGTAACATTTTTCTATAATATTTTCCGTTGTATTTACAACTGACGTAAGAAACGAAAATTATTACAATAAGAGCATTATTTTCATGCAGTGAAGTAGAGGCCGCAGGTTCTTCACTGCTCTAGAGTAATCAACTATGAAAATAAGAATATAAACGTAACATTAAATTACATTTCATCAGAAACCTAATTACACTGGAGCCAGAATCAATCAAAGGGACATGAAGTATCGGTCTGCTTCCGTAAAAATTACAAGAATCTTCGAGTGCAAAGAGCAGGTAAACAGTTCTCTAATTAAGGTATCAAACAATTTCATTTAACAAAAAAAGAACAGATTATAAAGCTGAACCTCTTGCTCCTTTGCTATTCAAACCTCCCTTTCCTCTCGTACACCCTCAAAAGGGTAACCGTATCGACTGGACTGCAAGCAGCCAATGCGCCAACCCTCCCCCAACGCCCGCGCCGCCACAAGGGGAGGGAGCCGCGCCCACCCCCGTCACTGCACCTTCCCAAAGGGGAGGAATTTCTACACGCACTTCCGTGCAAGCGGAGACAGATCCTGTGGATGAAAGGCACCACAAGACGCTCGCTTTCCGAATGGTAAACAATTAACCACGCTTGATGTGTATTGAAGGACGAGAGGACACACCCAACTAACGTCCATTGAATTATACGTATGTCTCTAACGTTTTCTGAGAATTATGAGGAGGGAAATATTGAGCGGTTCTCCTCACGACATCCAAGTTATGAAGCAAGTGTCTCCACTCATAACAGGTGGGATACATCGCTAAAAATATTAACTGCAACAATAAAAGCAGTGACTAATTCAGAAGCCTCCTTGCGGGAGAGGTCATGATCATTTCTAACGCAGATCCTGCGTAAAACTATACTTTAAGAACAAAGTATTTCTGAAGGAAAATATCTGTCGGAAATTAATCGTATTTTGAATCGTACATTTGAAAGATATAGTCGATGGAAAATTAAAATAACGTTACAACTTAGAAATGCTCAATACACGGTGTAAAAAGAAACTACGAGTACATTCGGTTCGTTTTTCATACTATGAAGTTTTAACGCCAATATCCTCTTGTAATCAAGAATTGTTAAATAAGTGAAAAGATGTTGCGATAAGAAATCCTATTATCAACAGTGACTATGGAAATTAGATATGAAACAAGAATGGCACAAAATATTAGAAAACTACACAAACTAATCAAAATTTAAAATTCTCTTGTAAACTTTACATCTTTTGAAATAAATGTTAAATTTGATGAAACAGAAATCCATCAAAATTAATCCGCTAATGTAAAAATTTCTATTGAGAACTCCGAGATGGATAAGTGTTCCATTTACAAGAATGCCCCCTGAGATTTAAAGAAGAGTAGCCATTTGGGTGTTTTATTTATGAAGCGTCCAACACAATAATCCTTCAACGGCGAACATACTTTGGAGCCAAATCACCTTTAAGCCTTCTTGAGACTACCAATTCGCATAACTCCAGTGAAAGTTACACTTACCGTCAGATTACAAAGAATGGAGAGCGTAGAGGAGCTTACAGAATGTTCTGTCTTTTGACCTTAAAATGCAGTCCCTTTCCGCTAGGCAATGAAACTCACGGCACTGAACTTGAACCGTCTCCTAATCGATAAACAGGAGAGGAAATTTTCTTGCCTAACCTAGAAAATGATGTTCCTTTTCAATAGAGGAGAACTGCACATTCGTTTACGACAGAAAATCCATAAAGATGCGAGAAGACCAGAGAATGAAAATATACGCCTCCGTTTAAAACACTGACAATTTACATAATTTGCTTCAGAATCGCCACGCGAGAAAAAAATGGAGCGCATATGCAGTCGACTGACGCTTAAAGTTTGAAATATGATCCGAGGAATCTGAAGCTTTAAGGCACTAAAAAGAGTTTTCAACAAATAAAATATCATTTAATACATTCTGAAAACATCTTTTAGGGCATTATCTCTTACAGGGCCTTCAAGATATTCTTTTAACGTAATTGATTTTTGGAGTGAATATTGCAAAATAACGAATGTTTCATCCTGAGATCAAGGACAAAGAATAATTATCGCATCCCATTACAGCCCACACGAATTATTATTATATTATGAAGATAGGAATAGCTGTGATCTCCAGCTTGATATTGACTCAGAAGGATTTTGTTATCCCAACAGTAACATCATATGAAGACCATCTCATAGAAAATTATCCACCAAAAGAATATCAGATGCAATTATAAAAAAATTAACCAATCTTTTTCTTAGATGGAAAACTGAAATCGTTATGAACAAGAAAATTTGACATATCTATATCACATCTAAAGGTTCCATCGCATTATTGGACACAGATGTGAAAAAATGAGAAAAGTAGATTGGCTTCTAAGACGTCACTTCACAATAGCTAACCTGCTGCGTCGTCATTCGAATCAGCGGAGGAAGTTTTATTTGCGATAGAACTTTACGAAAAATACACATAACAAATGGTATTTACTTAGCGATCAAGACATTTAATAAATTCACTGTATCTGAGACTCAAGAAACAGTAAATAATGGCTGATATGTTGGTATACGATTTTTTCGAGTTTGGGCAAATAAAGCTCACATCGACGTAATCACTGAGAACTCGAATAGTCATTTCTTCCGATGATTATAACACATATAGAAATACCAGGTGGATAAAAAATTATCGCTATAAAATTATATCTACTTATTTCAATACATGAAAATTCCTAGTTTGAATAAAACAACCGATGAATTTTCATGCGCAAATAAAAACGTTCAGTTTAAAAATTTGGAGCCACTTTCGTACTGTCGATTCTTTCAGTAATTTCCACCATTTTAGAAATAATAACAGAAAAATTTTCACGATGTTCATGATATATGGCGGGTAATATTAGACATCGAATGGAAATTACCTTAGTAAAGTTTTTCAATAAACTAATGCAATCGTTAAGATATCTACTCAACATATGAGTACAAGAACGCCATCTCGACCAACTTTGGCGAACAATAATTGTTAGTGCATCCGGCAATAAATAGAGCTACTGGAGATTAATTTTAACATTGGGACTCTTCCGAATAAGCATCGTAACAATACGACACTTTGCATTACGTTTAGAGGTGAATTTGATCTACTTACAAATACAATGTTATTTAAATACATGGTTTTTAACTTTCGAACCCAACGAAAAAACGGATATTAAACATAAAAATGGAGATCGAAAAACCAGAAACCAGTAGAAGTAAATTAATAATCATTACTCAATTATTTTATCTATGAGTACTGTAGAGTCTCGCTTTAAGATGGGTTCGCGATACCATAAAACCACATTGCGATGTACGTTCATATGGAGATATCGCTTCACAGTACGACTCCGGACTCAAGTTATGATACGACAGGCAGATAACCCGACAAAGTTCCGACCCTAATAAGTTATCAACATTATTATGTATTCTTCAATTACGTTGGCGAAATCCATAAATATCTTTAAAACCTATCACAACCTTTTAAAATTAGATTTATATTAATTGCAAAAAATAACCGGCAATCAGTGTGTAACTGGGTTTACAATACGATGGAGTCTGTGTAGCGGATTAATATCGTTAACCGAGGATCTACCGTATTAAAACATTTTAGGCTAACCTGTTACTACAAGTGAATGGCGACCAAAATTCCGATGATAAAATGTAAGAAAAAGGCAGTCTGCCATTTTTAGAAAGGGTTCCTTTCACTTAGCTATAAATTTCTAGCTTAACGATCACGTTAGTAAATCCGGATAGCCATTTGAGTATCAAGTTCGACTTGGGTAAAAGCGGACCTGGGTTCGATTCCCGGTGGGAGCTTACGTGCGAAATGACCTTAGCTGTCGAACCAATCTTAAAATTACCTCTACTATCTTAATTTCTCTTTAACGGGATTAAGAGGAATCACACGGGGGGCCCAAACGTGAATGTCTCAGAGAGAGAGACTAATTCTTTGTGGCTGAACCGGTGGTCAAAACTCATGCATCTTGAATATATGACAGATAAATTTAAAAAATAAAAGCACCGCGTAATAAGTTGGATAGTAATGAATTTAAGACATTCAATTCACATAAAATCCGCAAAGAACGGAATCTTTTCAGAACTCGAGAATATGATTGTAACTAATGATCCTCGCTGACAGATTCTTCAACACAACAATATCCGTTGGCTGAATTTAGGTCTTCCACAAAACCACTCATTCGGCGGCCGTCCTCCTTCCATACGAAATGAGGAATAGCCTTTTCCTGCATCCCGAAATAAACGCTGCCTTGGCTTCCATTTAATCCATCGATTCCGGCACATTCCACGGCGCCACTCCCAATCTCTAAAATAAAGATCACACTTGAAATTTTCCGACCGTCAAAACCTCTGCGATCGTCTTTTGTTCCACCTCCGGTCGTAAAAACCAACTCCTCCGGCAATAAAACTTGACTTTCTGTTAAGAAAACTCGATAGGGGGTTTCGATTTTCTCGAGGATCCCTTTGTGCTGAGAAAAGCAAGTTTAGGGGAAAAAGGCACGTTGGAGATCCTGAATGCAGGGCTGCGCCATGCAGAGCGCACGTTACTGCGAGGTTTTCCGGGACGCTGAATCCTAAGTTAGATTTTCTGAGATATCGGTAAACCTTTCCCACCGATCTGAAAATCTACCTTCCACAGATTTTCTGGGAACGGAGGCACCGATCATTTGGAGTATAGGAAAGTAGGGGGGCGGGAGCAAACGGAAAGGAGTGCATTAATAACAACTGGGGCCCTGGGGAAGGGCCGGCACGAGTTGTATTGGCGCAACCGTCTGGAAGTCCTGTATCGCCACTTCTACATAAATACTTTTAAAAAGTCGATCTTTTAAAAACCTTCTACTTTTTCAAGAAAACGTGTTCGGTGGTATTCAAAATAAATTTAATCGATTAACATTTGTTACAACAATTTCAATGCCACTGCATTAATAACAACAACTTGAATAATGCAATAACGAAAATTGATTAATCAAAAGTAAATTCACTCTAATAAACGAGGGTCATTATTGGCTGCGTTCGATATATCTATCAAACGAAATTAATTACACAATAATTTTACTTTCTAAATAATCTAATACGCATTATTTTTACGATTGCTTGAATACTTCCGCTAACGATTAAATGCAAATTCTTAAGAAAACTCATAACCATTTACAATTCCCCTTTTTAGTGAGCAACCACTCAGATGGTTTTATGAATAGTTTGTCATAGAAAAGTTCACTCGCCCATGTTTCGGAATGACCCCTCTAATTTTTTTCTAAATGATGTTTCTAAATAACCCTGGTCTAGGCAATATATTCTATTGGGACCCTAAATGCCCTAGATATGCGTTTACATTCAAAAATTCAAATTTGACGACGAATGGCATTAAAATTATTTCTAAAATCGTCATATACAATCAAGGAGCTTTACATGAATAACTGGTATAACTAACTCATGAGCAAACAGAACGCAGTCAGAATAATATGGCCATTGAATAATCAGAATGATAATTCCCAGGTTCACTAAAAAAACTAAAGTCTAAAAATGAAGAGGAAGTAATATTTTCTGGCATTTATACTGTTTGGGTGGCAGAAAAAAATCTTACAGAATCTAATCTTGGTTGACGAAACAAATCTTATAGAATCTAGAAGAAAAGAAGTCAACGACGACAACACCATAACAGAAAAAGCAAGCAAGTAAAAGATTATGAAAGACAAAGATTTTAAAATGGAGAGATTACAACGTAGGAGAGAGAAAATTAAAGGCTTAAAATGGGTCGGAGAAGAAAAAAGAAACCAAAAGATAAAAGAAGGCTGGAGGATGAGATTATATGACAAAATTTAAGGGACTGTTATCGGCGTTTCCTAATGAAAAAAATAAATACTGGAGCGCCTTGTCATCCTCTATGAATACCTTAGCCTAGAGACGACTCTGCGTATTGGTAAAAGGGCAACTCCGTTCGCATAAAACACCTGGACTTTCGAAAAGCTTTGTTTGTACAAAGTGTTCAGTTGTTTGTTAAAAAGATTAAAGTTTCAATCATTCTTCACAACAATAACGGACTCCTAAAGACGTTCCGTGATTTTTAGCACCTTGTACCAAAATTATCTGATACTACTAACAAAATTTTTTCAACCATTAGGAACGGCAGAAATCTTAACCAAGATTTGGGTCTATATTTGCCCAAAGTTGCCGATAACATCTCACATTCATAATGCAAAATAAAACAAGAGTAAATTGGAGCATGATAACGTCGTAAAAGGAATGAGATAACAAATCACTACGAGATCTGTTTCGACATCACAACGTAGAGAAAACGAAATATCTGCTTTAGACACAAAAAACATTTCCTATAAAGCGAATCAACGTTTGAGTTTTTCCGAAACTATTTATTTTTCCGGAAGTATAATTGCAAACTATTGGATGAGGCGAGGGCGATGCAAATTAATTACACTTTATGTTTCATTGTATTACCAACTTTACAGAGAGAGAATGGTGTTTATCTCGAGAATGGTGTTTATCCTTAATCTGTACAGAAAGCTTGAATTAAGGTGGTTAAATTCAGAACGTAGGAGTGAAAGAGACGTCCTAATTGAAGCCGATGCGAGGGAAAGACTGCTATAAGCTACATCAGTTCTTCCAAACCGGTGTGCCCCGGCACACTTGTACGCCGTTTTTCATCTACATTAACATACTGCAAGCCACCTTCCGGGGTATGGCAGGGGTAATTAAGCTATTGGTGTACCGCATATCTGATATACCTTAAAAAGTATCACATATCTTTATTTTTACATCACGTATGAACTCAAATTTTCTTAAACGTTTAATGTGCTTTCCTATTTTTAACACTTAAATATTGCCATTTATACGACAATATCACTTTTCTTGTCAATTTAAATTCGATTTTAAGGTGATAAGGTGGTGTTTTCTCGAATTTTAAATGTAATTCATTGAGTGCTAAACATATTAAAAGAGGTAGGAAAGTAATGATCCAAACAATCTATGAACGCCTTGTACAGCCATTTTGACTATTGTCTGCGCCATCAGGAATACGTGAAAATGTCGAAAAAGGCATTAAAATAAAGATAGGCCAGACTAACAAACATTTGTGGAGTCCTTATTCATAGTGATTCCCGAGACAAATTTATATTAGTACATATATGAAGGAGACCATTCAAGCGAATATTTGTCCGTTGCATTACAATATCCATTTGATTAAGCCTGGTTTACTTCCTTTTCTCTCGAGGCTTAACTGCTTCAAAAACCAATATCTTTTGCAAGGATTGGGATAAAATATAAATTCTCCATGGATGGGACTGGATAAATAAGATGTGCTTGTTTATCGAGTTATACAAAACAGACAAATATAGTGAGTTACAATGATTTCAATAAAAAGTGAAGATTAAGAAATTCCTTAATTTTATGAGTTGAATAGAAACAATCCAAATAGGCCATTTCAAAGGTTGAATTTCTGTTTAAAAATTTCCAAGAAACAGCAACTAATTCCATAATAAGATGGCAGCACTACTACTAGGGAAATAGTTTACTTAATTTACTGTGGGACACCATATTTACTCCCGAAAGTAGAAAATAAGGCAATGCTGGGAATAGAAAGAATGATGCAAATATATGAATTACAAGGAGAGCAAGGGCGGATTTATAATTAGGCGCAATAGGAGTAAGCTGAGGACTCCATCCATTCAGGGGGCTTCAATAAGATTATACTAATATATTCTCATTAAAATTGTTCTGGTTTATCGCTTCAGTAAAGAATTTTATATTTGTTGAGTAAGACTACAACTGCGTGGAAAATACTAAGTGTTCTCTGAGACCCGGATGGAAGTACTGTCATCTTTTCATTCGATAACTTTACTGGGTTTGAACCAAGATCGTTCAGATAGATTTCCATAAGAAATATATGTAAATTTCAATTTAATCGGTTACAGACTTTATTTCTTTAGCGAAATTAAATTAGAAGGAATCGTTTTATAAAATCAAAATAAGTACCAAAAGAAAGGAAATGGAATACATATTCTTATTATTATCGTGGAATATCGCTTTCGTTTCAAAGTTACGAGATTTTAGATAAAATATATAAATATTTCGAGGTTTTAAACAACCCGTTCTCCTGACGACCAATGCAATTGTTGAATCCGAGCTCATTCATTTTCTCATAAAAATGCATTGTGTATTTAGGCCTTTTTGAAGCAATGGCCATAATTGATGATATGAATATGAGGAATATTTTCGAAGATTTTAACTATTACCATTTATTTTTATTATTATTAATTCTTATTGTTGATTGTAATTTAAGCTTTGAACTATGAGAACTTTCATTAGATAGAAAAACATTTTTGTTTTCGATAACCTGTCCCACTGGACTAAACTAAGATGCGTGATGTTATTTTTTCTTATGTTACAAATACGTTATATTTTTTTCTTACCTTACTACAAATAGGTATGCTACATTTAATCCAACTTCTACTTTCCCCGTTGAGAATCAACGGGCACTTCAGCTAGTATATTTGGAGCGGGAAGCATTGTTCGCGCTGCACTGACATGCTTCATTACTGCGTACCTCGAAACTGCAGTCAAGCCTTGATGTAAATGTGATTGGAAAAGTTCGCAAGACCGTAGTTCTAAACTAGTGCCTTCTGCACTTGGAGGTATCACGGCATGAACTCCACAGCTTCCGAAAGAAAATTCCGAACGACAGTCTTGGGGGTCTACGCAGGAATACCAAAGAGACGAAGCAGAAAAGGTAAAAACGGAGGCTTCATCTGCTGAGAAGCTCAAACAAACTGCGATAAGATAAGTTTGGTTTCGTAATTCCTCCGGCAGCAATTCTACTCCTATCACACATGACTTTTGACATCATAAAAATCTCCGCCAGGGGAGCGGAGTATCGTCCCAGATACGGAGTCTTCGACTGACAAGATGAATCGCCATCCTTCCAAACTATCGACCACGCGCGGAGATAAAAACGAGAAATTCCCTAAGAAAACACCAAGTAATTTGCTCTCGAGAGCAACACAAGAAGCACCGCGGAATAAAAAGTCATTACAGAATAGTTGTCATTGAACGATCGAATAATCTGGTATACCAACCACTCCTTCGCGCTAAATACAACTCGTTAACAGTTTCTCAAAAAGTGCCAAGTCAGCATTGCGAGGAATATCTTCGTAAATCAATTTTCGAGGTTTCTAAAAGAACACGAGGAGAAAAGCTTCCTTCAGCATGCGATTACGATAATTGCCTGGCGAGTCTACGGCGAAGGATATTCCAAGGACTCTTCATTTCATTCACTCTTATTCGATTTGCTGACGAATGCAAGAATGCTGTCACGCGACTCGGTGAGAATTAGAAGGAATAAACATTCCTGTCTGTAGCAATAGATAAATTTCATCGCTTATACACAGCAGGCTAACGTATATATTGAAATTTAGCAATGAGGTCACGGGTTGGCCTATCCTTCTCAAAGACAAGCCAAAGGAATACTCATGAAAAGGTCATTGCGGACGAAAAACGGAAAATTAGTGGAAGGTTGTAATAAACGACGAAGAAAATTAAATTTTTGTACGTAAAACAATCGAATTATTACGTAAGAAAATGCAACTGACGCAAGAATTTAATAAACTAATCGAAATATCTACCAAGTTCTTCGTTTAAGGGATGAGAATACTAATCCGTATTCGTTAATGAAAAAGAAAAAAGTTCATGGGAACAAACGAATAGAGAAATGAAACGGAAGTTGAATCCAATGATAAGATGAACATAGCTCACAAAAATAACTTCAAGAGAGAGCTTAAAGCAGAACACTAACCGATAACATGAGAAAAGGGTAGAGCATCTTCGGAAGAGAAAAAGATCTACGCACTCTAGAACTCGCTTCGCATGTATTAGCCGACTATATGAAATTGAAAGGTCAAGAAATTAACAAGATCAACGTCAGATTCAAGCTTATCTCACGTATCCAGGCTCCCGGATAGCCAAAAGGGTAGGGCGTTGCGTTGGGTAAAAACGGACCAGGGTTCGATTCCCGGTGGGAGCCCATACGTGCGAAATAACCTCCACTAGGGGATTACTACTATTACTATCTTCGGATTTTGCCATCGGTCTAAACCGAAAAGAACTCCGATATCATTGGGCAGTGAATAGGTCAAAAGCAGCGTCTTTTTCTCCATGGCAACCGGAAGAAGGCGCGAATAAAGCACTGTCATCCTTAGGAACGTAATCTGTTGGCAGTGAGCGCGGAATCTGCCAAGCGTAGCAATTTGTCGCTGATCGCAGATTACGAAAGACACATTACGTCACACACTCCTCCATCACGTCAGTTCATCTTCTCACCTCGCTAAGCGTATAATTTTCAGTTACGTCGGGAATACTAACAGTTTATCCGGGAATATGGACTGAACATTTTTTTCGGTTCCGACTGAGCAAGTTTCGGAGAGCTTTAAAGTTTCACCACATTTCGATGTCATTGTGTTTAGGAGAAATTGTAGGTCAAACGTTTACTCTGGGGACTGGAATTACGATCGAACAATCGAAGCTGGGTCTTACTTCGCAAAGACTTATTCAATATAGCAATACACATACAGGCTGATGTGGCGGAATGATTTGCGTGTTAGTGTTCCAACCCAAGGTCCCGGTTTCGAGCCCTGGCTAATCAGCTAATATTGAAGAAGAGTTGCGTGTGTCGATCAATAATAATATTTTAAATTGGATGTAATTGGGATTATCTTCATGTTTCCATTAATGAAATATTATTATTTTATCATCTATTAATTCCTTCGGGTAACATTTCGAGCGATTTTGATACAATATTTTACTATAATTAAAAATTTTTATTTAAAATTGACCAAAAGTGAAATTCGCCGATTTAATGTAACTATTAAGTAGGTTTCATGAATTATTACTAACTCTTAATATATGTGGGGTCGTTACAAATTTCAGACCTCACGTGTTAATTTCTTGAGCAACTAATTCTCTCAACTACAACTGAAAATTAGAAATATTAAGCTTAAGTTACTTTAAACAAAGGATAGTATACCATGAGAATGAAAAACCAGATGTAACAGAGAAGAAATAGCTGCGCAAGCTACTTATGTAATTAAAACGGTATCCCAAGAGAAAACAAAAAAGGAAACTAAAAATAAGATTCACGAAAGATTGATCTCTATTCGCTTTATCTTAAATTGATGTGTTACAGGAGTGGTAAGAAAAATAATGCACAATAGAAAATAGCTCAATGTTAAGTCATAATGTAAAACAATGATTGGGACATGAATAGAACGAAGCATAGAACACCATGTTTTCGGAATGAGTTATCTTTGCTCAGCAGGCGAGACTGATATGAAAGGCCTTCAACATTTGGAAAGCTAAGATAACAAAATTAATAGCATAAACCTTCAATACATAACATGCCCCTTCCACAGATAAAAGGACAGAAAATGAAACGTTCGCGCAGAAGTATCATTTCATTAACAAACGCAACAACGCACGACACGAAGCAAATCAATCCCTGAGCTCCCGGATATCCATGTTGGTAGGGCGTATTCCTTTGGTGAAAGCGGTCCTAGGTTCGACTTCCGGAGAGGTTCCATAAGTGCGAAATAACCTCAGCAGTCGAAGCGTTATTGGCAAGACTCTTTCAAAATCAAACCCTTCTCTGAGCTTAAACTTTACAATGAGTAACACGTGAGGTAGTCGGTGAGTTGCGAGTGACATTTGCAATATAATAATGATTATTTTACAAATCAAAGTTCTACAAAAGACGATTAATGTAATAACTACAGCTTGTCTAAAGTTAAAATGAATGGTACCATGCGATACTTGGTGAAACTTCGTGAACATTCAGTACTTAAAGACAAAACTTGTACAAATCCACAACATTTATAGCAAACGTTAGTTCTGATGATGGCGTAAACTCACGCCAAAACCGGTAAACGTTTGCTTCAAGTTTTGTGGATTTGTACACGTTTTGTCATTAAATACTGAATCGTCTCAAGTTAATTGGAAAATCTGAAACCAATGGATTATGAGATATGGCAACACGTAAAATAGTTCTGCTTTGGTAATTTCAAATGCAAGTTGACATTGATTACTCAAATTAGCTTATTGTGTCAAAACTTTGCAATCATGTACCATGACATAGGTACGATATAGTTTCACCTCTATCAATTTTTGATCCCACAATGTCTAATTTGAAGTAGAAGTTCCTTCCGCAATGTCAATGTGCGAAGTTAAGACAACGAACGAAACGTAAGCATGCACTAGTGTTCTTGGAGAGTTATTTTAATATTAATCACTTGATTAAATTATTAATCACACAATTAAGTTATTAATCACCTGATTAAATATCATTCATTAATTGTAATCACAATCGCGAGCTTTGATTTGTGATTCTATGCGCGATTTTTAATAAAAGTTGGAGATATCACGAAAACCCAAGATGATCGAGTAATTACGTAAACAATGTGAGTCACATCAGCGAAAAATAATTTTTTAAATGTTAGGATTATGTAAAGGCGAAAGAAAAATCGAACTCCTTACAAGGAGACTGCAAGCTCGCGCTATTTTAAAGTGAGGGAAAGGCCGCAAAAACCACCAAGGCCACGGACAAACTTGGGATCTACACCGAGTATCTGATAATCCTCCTTGGAAGGGTTTCCTTCGCTCTCTCTATTAGTTCACAACGCGAGGAGTTGCATCATTAAGGCGGCGAAAAAATAACATAAAAGAAATAAAGATAAAGAAGGTCGATTCTTGCGATTTTCTGAAGAACACCGCCTGACTTGAATGAAACCCACAATCTGTGACGATGGCTTAACAACTCGAACGAATCAATATCTCCTGGGAGAATTCGATCGAATTCACATACAATCATCACTAAGCGGGACTGCACACTAATGCTCGCGAATGACGAAATCCGATAATTTATGCATTGAATTCCAACCCCGTACAAAGGGGTGGCCACACACGATGCGTGTGCTAAGAAAAATCTTGCATCGGGAGGCCAAACACACGATTTCAAAAGCGAGGATTAAAAACGTTCTTAAATAGGTTTAATTTTGACAAATACTTGTTGCAGCTGATTTACTTGGGAAGTGAATAATTGCTGACCCTGTCATTTACATTTTACAGACGGAGAAAAAACATGAATTCACACGGGGCAACCGCAATTTTTCCACGACTGTCAAATCATGGGACAAGACTTAGTGACCTCAATGCATATATTCCTAAGATAACTGAAATATACTAAAAAGGAAATTATACTATGTATCAAAATTGTAACACACAACTAAATTAAAAACAACTTTCCCATCAAACTTATATTATACCATTAACTGTACGGGTTAATTTACAAAATGGAAAATTATAGGATTCCGTAAATTAGTTTTAGTGAAGAGATATCGCATGTGGCAAGTTTTTTCAATAATGCGATGACATACATCATATAGAGTAGCTATTGATGATATACATGTACCATAGAATTGACTACATTGTGAGGAGCGATATAATCTATATGTGATGTTAACATAATGTACGCGCAAAGTAATGAATTTTTACAACTCCATGCTGTGTAAGTACACATTTGTATAGAGCAATGAAAATGTTGTCATTGACTTCCGCCATATCACATATTTGAATACAATAATAGTAATGTCTTCATAATAGACAAATCAAGAGCCAACTCGCAAAATATGTTTTCACACAGATATGTAGTCATCTGTCACTCTTTCTCATCTTTCCCACTAAGAAACCATGTACCTCTAAGGTAAAATATAACACAAATAAGGAACAAACGTGTTTCTAAGGCAAAAATGTATGCTGGTTTATTAATAAATGGCTGCTAGCACTCTGTAGTTTTTTCATCCTTAAGCGAAAACAACAGACAATTGGATTACAATGAGAAAGAATGATATTCAAAGAAATATTTACGCTAAAAATTTTACACTTTCGTTTTTCAAACGGAAATATTAAATATGGATTATCAAGAAAGTATTCAAACTAAGCTACAAATGTAATCAAGAGTTGAAACCGTCACTTTGTGAAACTACATCTCAGAAATGGAAACATTTCAACTTAACTGAATCTCACTAAACAACTATACTTGGATCGAGCGGTTTCTACTCAGAGTAATCGTCAAAAAAAAAAAATATTATGAAACATGAAAAATGCTCCTAAACTCTCAGATTAAGGAAACGGCACTGGTAGGGCATTAGATCAAAGATATAGAGAGCGCAGGTGTCCAGCCTAAACACATTCCTGACAAACTACTTAGAAATGAATTATGCCACAATCATTAAATAATTACGGGGTTTCTCACAAAAAGAAGAGATTCATCCGTTATTCAAATCGAAACACTCGGAATTCCAATCGTGACGAGACCGCAAGTCGCGCAATTCTTTCCTCCATGAAAAATTCCGCGAAACCATGGAAAGGTTTCATGAATAGTAGATAGCATTTTACCGAAATGCTGCCCTCCAAAGAGAGCGCACTTAGCTGATTCGACTCGGCGAGAGTAACACTACCTTATGGCACTTTATTTTGATTAATGGTACGGATATTGGACGAATCCAAACCAATGAAATAGCACCGAATGAAAGCATGCTCTTGTATGAGAATTCTCGTACACTGAAATTAGCCAGCGGAAGATGCACTCTTAATCTGCAAAAAATTCCAAGATTCGTTTTTTTTACTCCAACCACGAGGAAGAGATAAGCCAAGAACAAATTGCTACCGAAGAGAAAATCGATCAAAAAAGTGAAATGGGTCTGGGGGAATGGGCTTTAGGAGAAAGGATAAGGCTGAGAAAATATGAAAAATAAGGCGAAGGAATAATTTTCCTCCTCAAATTCCAGGAACTATAGGTGATAAAAATGACCCTGAGAATTACGAGTAACCGACCGCAACCGACTTCGAGGGAAAGCTTAAAGAACGAACTGTAATCACTCAGCAAAACCGCAAAGAGACTTTAAGTGTATTTCAAAAAGGAGTCTTGCTGATTTTGAGCGAAACCGGAAACCAGAAAAGAACACTGATCAAGGACACGTTTGAAACGCCCGTTTCAAAGAAATAAAAATGGATTCGAATTGATAAATCCTGTATGAAATGAGCATTACCAACTTTAAATAAACAACAATTTAGAAGGTCATAGAATAAGTGTTTCCTGATGGTGCCTTTCCTGTAACAAGACACACAGAATAGGATCAGAACTCCAGCGAATCGAGGAACCAAAGGATATTATCATCTGATAAGTATAAACTTATTTTACTTTCAGCTTGATTACAAAGGATATCATTACGCTATGTAATGGCGTAATACATTCGAGGCACTTCAGATTATCAAGAGCTGCGTTTCTCAACCGTTTCGCTTTTGTAAGACCTGTGAAACCGTATCTATTTTCAATAGAACCCCAACACACTTATCATTTTGTATCTGTTTATTAGATTTCTAAGCTTTGTCCTAAACACAATCCCTGCTAAAAAAATGTATTCTACGAGTATAGGAGTATCGCTTTTTCCACAATTTATTTCCTTGCTTCTGCGAATCAACTATATTGGTACCCAGCCACATGTCAAAAACGTGAATGTAAAATCAAGCGGTCAATTTTATTGTTTTGTTTATCCTACAGCGGATCGCTCGTGGAAAGAAAGTTCGTAAACGATTTCTCTTCACGTCTATTTCTCTTATTTCGCGCTCATTGCCGACTGGCTGAAATTGTATGAAAGTCTCATATTCCCAATTACGTCTTCCGTAAACTTACTTTATATATACTTAGCTATCTCAACCTAGCTTCCAACACCTTTCCTTCGAGGATTCGAACCTGTATCAAACGAGCATTTCCGTAAAGCTAGCTGTTTTTCCGAATTTTGAATATTCCTCACGTTAACTTTTGCGATGCCTCGTGGTTGAGATCGGAAGCCCTCCTGGACTGATAAACATCGATTTAAAAATTATTTCCGAGGTTGAAACTTTGATCCGCATTCCTTAAGAACCAATATAAATCAAATAGATGGGGAAAAACCAAGAGGATTCAGAAGGTTAAAAACATCGCCCCAGAGTTAAAATTGCATACCTCACCATTTAAGAGACATCAACAGTGGCATACCGGTAAAACTGGGGGCCTCTCTGACGTGAATAATAAAGGGGCCCTTCGTCGATAACAAAAGGACCTCCTTCCATTACGGGGCCTATCAGCACGACCCTGAGCATCAAGCACCATTGACCTTTCCCGAGTATAACAGGTTTAGGATCGATGACAATCGTACATACTTTATTCGACGGCATCCAAAACCAACAACGGCCACCGTTGCGACTTCCGCCGACGACGACAAACGCCGTCAACGCACACTCTTGGATGCGAGAACAATCCTAAGGAGAATCCACCCTTGGAAACTTGAGGACGCACTGACTTGGGCGTAAATACTCACTCCCGAAATCCGTTTCCGTATACACTCGCAGTCTCCGTGAGAACGCACTTGCTCGGAATGCGGTTTGTAGAGAGCTTTGAGCCCTCGATGAGCGCAATACAGACTGAGGGACGATGGAGAGAACGGTGAAGAGAGGAGGGGAGTGGGGCCACGAGAGGGGAGGCATTTAATAGTTTATGACGCGGATAACGAAGGCGATTCTCGAGCTGAATTCGCCGATGAGGAGAAAAAAGAGGAAGTCGATGGGACAAACAGACGAATGACAGTCGATAAGAGAGATAAAACGAGGTGGAGCGTTTCCCTCGGCTTTCTCGAAGATCAGAGTCCGGCTTGATTTTTCATCAGAAGACTCGGAGATTTCTGCAGAAGGCGAAGACAGCCGATACTTCTCTTCCGATTGATGGATTCGTTTTCATGCGATAGCCTGACACGGATGATTTAGAAAAAAATCGTTTCGTAGGGATTGCTACCGTTCTCGTACTATTTCATGCTCGTAGAGATTGGTGTTTTACATCTAACGATGCATTAGTGTTGTTAATATCGCGTACACGTAACAGAGATGGAGGCTGAAGAACATTTTGATGGAACGTGAATAACAGGCTCATGATCTCTCTGGTTAAAACAAAATGAGACAAATCATCTTAAGTGTTTTACCTTACGGTAGGTTCATGCACCTTAATATTTCCTATTTAGTGCCATTTCTTTCGTTACCTTGTAATTTACCACACCCTTTACGTCATCTAACATCTTTTCCCTGTCTTTCCCTTCGTTCTTTCCCCTGCAAGAATTTTATTAATGGTTTCTGGCGTTATTTGGTGGAATTTCTTCATTTTATCAAAACTTTGTGAATTCTACTTGTACGATTTATTTACGACCCGGGTTTCGTTGCGGTGCAACATCATCAGGTAAACAAATCTTTTAAATGAAATTTACAAAGTGAAGATCCATTTCTCTGACAAAATTTACCCTTGCATTCTACCCTCAATTACATATAAATACAAAAAGTATTGTATTATAGCGAACTGAAAACTTATAGGACTGATAGGAAATATTATTAAATGATCGCGAAGAAATATTTTTCGCTTCGGCTTTATGGATACGAGACTCGGACAGTTTTGAGCACTGCAGCAAGTATTGCAGCCTCAGTGAATGAAATAAAACAGCTAACTGAACAATAGGCGATTTCAGAATAATAAGCATAATTTTTACCAACAGTACCTTTGATAGCTTTATCGAAGTCTTCGTGATGCATACTATTTGACAAAAACATAACAAAAAATTGCGATATTTCGCTAATATTTAGCCCAGAATCATCCTTCGAGAACTCGTCTATCAAATTCTCATTATATCAAAATATATGTAAGGGTAAAATCAAAATATATCTTGAGAAAATTCTTAAGGAAGGGAACAAACTTAGTCCGTTGAAATGCAAGCGAGGACGGAGATGTCACTCTCCAACAATTTTTACCATTGACTTAGTTCTCTTAATTAATTTAAGACAATGAAAATATGATTTGGGTACGATGTAGGCGACAGATGAACATTAATGCAGGTTTAAGAACATTAATGCAGTTATCCTTTTCAAAATTAAAATAACTGCAATAATAATTCATCTATAATCCGTCCAAAGGCGTGAGGACGGAATGTAAATCTTGTACCCCTGTGTATTTCTTACGGAAGAACGGCGCGCGGTTGTGACTTTTGCATGGAACGAGAAAAATACATCGATTAAAAGAAAACCAACTAGTTCACAGTTCTCTTAAAAGTGTCACTTTCTTATTTTTCCTTATGATGTTATTTAACCTGCACTGAAGCGTACCATGCTACCTGGAATTACTTTTACTGTATGCTGAATTTTTTCGAAATCAGTTTAGACCAACTTTCTTTTTCTATGCAAAAGTTGCAAAAGCGAGCTGTTCTTCCGTAAGGGATACACGGGGACATAAGATTTACATTTTCTTCACGACGTTGGACTGGAGTAAATCTATTTTTACCGAGGCTATTAAGCGAAATTATACGGATAGATACGCTTAAACAATAGCGTAAACTGTACGCCAAAACGAAAGGTGCAATATCACTCGATTCCGTGCATCGGTAAGTTGGCTAGTGTCTCGCCGAAATCTGGCAATGAGGGTGCTTTGGCACACGAGGATGAGTCTCAGATTCACTGCCCTTTTAATTACCAACTGCCATCGTTTTACTTTACCTAGGGAGTAGAAGGCTTAAATATTTCCTTTCTTGAGATTATATCCAGAAGTAAAAGCTGTCGGACAGTATGAATTCAAAAGGGCGTTTTAATTTGGTATTTTAGGCATAAAAACTTATCTTCCAGCTCCAGAATGTAGGGTACTGCGGGGTCTTTTAAATAATATTCATAAATAATCATTATTCCGCGAAACATAAATTTGGACAAAGTCAAGTTGAAATTATATCTTATAAGAAACATCCCCAAAATAGAGAGCTTGTAATATTTAACCAATGCAAGCGATGTATTTCGTCAGTGGATTCGTTAACCTGTTTTATATTTTCTACCCTTTCTACTCTGTCAAGTTTCCAACTCAAGTTGACCAATTGCTACTTTAATTCTTTCATTAATTTTCCTCAATATCAACTTAAGTAGCTAGTGTATGCGTTGCCATTGTCTGTAATTCAATTTATCAGAAATGTTTCTTTAGCAATTGAAAATGAATTGAGTAAAAGCATTACAAAATTCGTACTAAAAAGAATATAATTTACTTGTAAATTAAAGACTTCGGTGAATTAGAAACATCTGAAATGAAGGAGGCATAATGATTTGGGATTTGACTTAAAACGAAAAACGTGCACTATTCCTGAAAGAGAAGATCACTTTTACTACTTGCAGTAAAAGGAATTTTGCAGATGAAACGAGAATGGACAATGAGAAAAACCATGTGACGAACTAAAGAAATCCTTTCCCGCAGAAATGTTACCGTACCAATTAATGTTTCATTATTTAATATTGCGCCCTTAATGCTGTGGTCAGTAGCAAAAACAAATGAAAAGATTGAAAATGGCAACTCCAAAAAAGGTTAATAATATTATGGTATAGCGATAATACTTGAACATTTTGATGGTTAAGCGGTAAGAAACTGTCACTTAAGAGCCGAATTATAAGTGTACGACTTATCGCAAAAAAGTGTGCATTTTTAAGAATTTTAAACGTTATAACTCATCGACGCTCCTCTGAAATCAAACTTAACAATGATCCACAGAGAATAATTTTCTAATGATTCGCATCTTATACGATATACTCGTGCAAGAGTAAGCACTCGAAATCGCTCAAGATTGATAAGAAATTAAAATTACGCAAATTACTTCACAGAAAGAAAAAAATAGCAGAAATAAGACTGGAATGAAATGTCGGTTGTGCAGAGATAGAAGTATCACGTACTTGAGGAAAAATTTTCAGCTGTGATAGAACTAAAATGTAATTTAAGGAATGAGGAAAACTTTGTAATATCCACAAAGCTGTTTACTATACGACCGGTTTGGTTACACAGCCATCACCAGGTAAAAAATATTGGAAATTCTGTCACTTATAACCACTGATGCCGAATGTCTTTTCACGAAGTCCGGCCAAACAAGATAGAATTTAATTTCGAACGCTTAAGCATTCGGAAATTATTCTTTTCCTCAGAGCGTCCGGTTAAGCCGGTAAAACGTAACTTATAAACACGAAAATGTAATTTTTTCTGCATCGGGGATTGAACGCAGATTTCTTTCGTGGAGGCAGTGCGGAGAGCGAGACGGGGAAAATATAAATGGAGAATAGTATTGTGCGGGCATCGGAGTGGGAGATTCCTCTGCTTCGATAGACTGCTAATAGGGAGCGCTATTTTAAAACTCCGACCGGCGATAAGTAGAGGTCGGCCTTCCAACCTGCGTCACAGCCATCTTTTCCAACAGCTATTTCCCGAGATGAGACAATATCTTCCGAAGCTCCACGGATCACCGAAGTTGCACAAATCAAACGAGCTGGTGATAATGAAGCGATTATCTCCGCCATCCGAGTTTAAAGCCTCCTCGAAGAGAATAGCAAAATGTTGAACACGAAACGGTTCGATGAAAACGAGACCGACTCGGTTTGCGGACTTCGCTCCATGCCGATCTAAAATTACGATAAAGTTAAATAAATATGAAAGAGTTTGCTGAAGATCACAATTCAGAAGCCATGAAAGTTTCTCAAAACTATTTTGCTATTTCTAATTGAGAATTGGGACTTCCACAGCAATCATGGCCGGTTAGTCGAACAGGTAAACGAAACTAATGACTGCGAGCGGTAAATTTCAGGGGTTTAATGCTCTCTAGACTGCGTAACAATTAGAATAAGAAAGTCATTTCGTAAGAATCGTGATGAATCTCGAAACAAATCCATACTAGAGTAAATTTTTGATTTATTTCTAACAATAGATTAAGGGTTGTTAATAGCGCGGTACACGTAAAAGACATGGAGGCTGAAGAATATTTGGATGGAACGTGAATAACAGGCTAAAAATCTCTTCGGCTAAAACAATGCAAATATGGCATAAACAAATGAGACATAAATAAAATAAGTATTGTATTAGTGTCATTTATTAGCAATAAATAAATTAATAAATACACTCAGGCTCACTATAGAAAATTTAATAACTAAAGTAACTTCCACGACGACTCCTACACATTTAATTTTTATGTAAAATTAAGTTAAATAACTAGTAAGATTTTTCAGTTTCCAATCTAATGAGTAACAGCGCTGATATCTGCAGCAAATCCCAGATAAAATCTTTAGAGCGGCATTAACTGAAGGGAGAAAAATCTGAAAAATTAGAAGAATAAAAGTAACAGCAAGAGCTCAAAAATGGATTTTGCCCAACTCACCTTTTCTACCCGACAGAAGGATCGGACAAAACTGAAAACGAGGTAAATGGGATAGAAAGATATACGATTTGGACACTCGCTGCTTCCGCTTTTAAAATTTGTATCATTCGTCCTTCAATATTTTTCTCAGCTTAAGAGGATATTTGAAAGGAAATGGCACAATATCAACGAGAATTTCACAATTTACCATCAATACATGCTCGGCAAACTTCGGAGTAAAAAGAGCAGAATGTTTTCCTTAATTTATTTTGGAACAATTTTTCTCGAAACAAGAATCTACTAGAATCAAAGAAATAATAGATATACGAATAGTACTTCTCCACCAAACATTTTTGTGGGATGATGACGATCATTCGTCGAAACTCTTATCGGAACGAAGAAAATAAATTTAGTGGTAAAGTACCATTCGTATTGTTTTATATTTTTTTATTCGTAAAGTTTTATCGTTTCTGAAATGGATTTCCACACCTCGCCTGAAACCTTTAAGTCTACTAGAACCACTTCCAAAAGATTTCTAAGGTGTCGCAGGCTATTTATTATTAAAAAAACTATAAGCTTGCACATCAGAAGAGAAAGAGAATGAATTTAGGAAGAATGACCACCTAATTTAGGCGAGGTTAACTCTCCTGTTTGAATGTTTTGGATGGAAATTCTGAAAAGAGCAGTAGATTTCTTACAAAAGGAAGCAGAAAGCCTTCTTGGAGCGATACAGTTATCATTCCAAGGCCACTGAACGTGAAAAATGAAAATCGCCGAGTCAAACTTCGTCATCATCCTGGCTAGTTCTTTTGGAGGTCAGCAGGAGACAGAAATGCAATGCAAATATTTTCTCGAAAGTGAATAAGTCGAGCAAAAACTAAGGAAAGGAAACTTAGGCATAACCTGATTCAACTACCGCCATCAACCTGAAATCAATAACAGAAAAGAAAATGCAGACGATACAAGAATGCAATAATTTTCGGCAAAAAAGAGATTAGAATAAAACATTTAGGGTTACGCAAGTTCAGAGCTGTCTATAAGACCGGCGGGGCCCTGACAAACGGGTTGCCGTGGGTCTCCACAGTCAAAAACAAATTTCTCGTTTACCTACAATTTTTACAAGGCTTCGCTATTATTATTTTTTTATTAGAGGATTGTATTTTAAAATATTGGTTAAGGTTTAGAAATATTTATAGAAAAAATAATACTTACCTTTCTTTTTTTTATTCATACAAATTTGTCGATGATTTCTGATCTGTTATTTTCATCTTAATGCGAGATTAGGCCTCTTTTCCACCTAATCTCTGTAGATATTACATGATAATAACACTACATTAATAGCCATTTGTTATCAATTTATCATTTTCGATCTTATCGATCTGCTCATATTGGATTGACGAAATCGTGTTTCCTTTTGATGTGATTGACACTATTTTCGAGTCGTAGGTCAGAAGATGCTTACGGGATCCCTTCCTGTGAATCACAAGAGCCCATTTCGTTTACATAATTGACAGGTTGCTATTGAGGCTGCCTGGAATTGATCGGACTAATCATAGAAATATTTCACCTCTGTCGACGTGACGAGAATTTTACGGCCTATAATTCCACGACTTTTTCTCTAGGCTACCAATTTTCTATTCCTCAGTTTTAAAGGCGGTAAACTCCCAGCTTCCCGTAAGGACAAAACAGTTTCTCGCTCATTTAAAGACGTTGGTATAGACGGAAACGCAGAATACGAGCTAGCTGCATTTCCTGCAAGAGTTGCACGGTTATTACCAGAACCGCATATGGAAATCATCCCGGAAATTCAACGAGGAAACTCCGCCGCGAGTAATTCTTGGGAGATTTCAAGGAAAACGAGCCGCGTCGCGATACAGGATGAGAGGATTTTCGGAGGCCAAAATCGCGGATGATGTAAAATAAACCTGGAGTGGTGAAGACGAGAATAAAACCGCGGAGCGAGGTCCTTCGTCCCGAAAAACGCCACACCGATGCGAGGAAACCGGTTCCCCAATGGCCTCAGAGGGAAAAAAGGGCTTCTGAGATTGGGAGGGGCACTCACTTGTCCTGGCAAGCATTTAACGCCACTGGGACCATCGAACACGAGGGCAGGGAAGAGGAGCATATCTCGGGGGAAGTAGAGATTGACGTGGAGAACACTCAACTGGAGCTCGCAGTTGATCGGCCGCTGAATTAAGGAACACGTGTTGAAATACGCATTCTAACTAACTGTCACCGGATCTGAATTTTGAGAGGTATATGACGCTCGCCAGACAGATATTGATAGTTCAACAACTCATTGGTAATTCAACTTCGGATAATGATATGATTTTCAAGGATGGAGGAAAGATGTTTTACTTTAGCACGGAAAAGCCGTGCGGCTGAATTCCAAGGAATAGCGTGAAAAATGCGACATTACTGGGACTCGAACCCAGATCTCCAACTATTCGGGAGAACCACTTTATTCAATTCGCACGCACAGTATCTTAAATCTTCAATTTAAGGGAAATCTCAAGTTAAATTTAGTCTGATAATTATCAAGTTATCTTAGACTTCAATTTAAGGGAAATCTGTCATTAAGTTTGTCAATTTTGCAAAAATTCCCCTTGTCTTGAGACATGCTGGAGGGAGACCTGGGTTCGAGTCCCAGTAATGTCACTATTTTTCACAAATTTTATTCCTTGGGAGTCACAAAGCTCCAAAAACCATCAAAAACGGTGAGAAACACGATGCGCATTTCTCTCCCCATGAGATCATCATCAGGGGCATAAGATGACCGTTGAGAGAGGATGGAAGACCGGGAACACAGTGAAAACCGAAAGAACATCAATCCGCGGAATCCAGCAGACAGTATAATTTTGTGTCAAAATATAAGTCTGTGTTCATGACAGCATTGCGGATTTTATACACATGTAAATTTTCCCACGAATTAAAACCAGAATTAATGTTCAAATTAATTTAAATCAGCCACTGAAATATTGCGTGCATGCTCTAGCATATGCTTGGCAACACTATAATTACAAAATCTGCTTTAAAATGCGCTAAATGTTCATTGAACCTTGTAATGACTCTTATCCTGGTTTGCCCAATGTATTTAAGATCACAGTCAGGGCAAATGATCTGATATATTCAAGATTTGTGTAATAGAGGAAATATATTTTCCAAAACCTGACAGCGGTTTTAAGGTCCAAGGGTCTACCATAGACACTGCGTCATCCGTGACTCTCATGGACCTTCATTTTTACGACACCGCTGACGTCTTTGCGAAAAATACTTATTTCCGAATTTTACGACGGATAGACTTCTGTTAAATTGAGAACACAACAGGGACGTAATAACAGGGCTCAACATTTCTAGGCCCCTCTCTCTTGGCTCACCAGTCTTTATTCGCTCGTGTACAATGTCTTAAATCTTCAATTTGTGGTAAATCCCAAAAATTAAAGATTTAAGAAATAAAGTAATTAAGACCGTCATTTTTAGCAAAATTCCCCTTACTTGACCTCGAGATATGCCAGCGCCGTCTAATAATTATAGAGAAGTATTTGGTTTCGGAACATGAGCCCGACTGCCCTGGGCTCCCTCTATTTTCAATTGCAATCCCTTGGTAAATAGCAAATTGATATTCCTTGAACATGACCACGGAGCCTCAAGGAATAAAGCACTTAAATTAGTCAAACGTGATTTTAAAAGTGAGTAATTATCTCTGTTGAACTACTCGGAGGAATGTGTTAAAAGAGCATTCATAACAATGCCGCCCAAGGGCGCAAGATTCAATGGGGCGTCAACGTTTACACATGTATGAGAAGATCACTAGCGCTCCAACAAGGAACCGAGGAAATTTTAACAATAAATCGGGCAGACAACATAGTAATTTGGTCATATTTACTGAAATATTTGAGTTTTTCTTCAGAATTGTTGGTAATTGAAAGAAATAAAATGAGAAACAAAAACACGTTAGGGTAAAAATAACTTGCGTTGAAGTTAACTGACATTATTAGAATGAACACAATCCTTAGGCCCGGTATTAAAAGGTATACTTAAAAAGGACCATAACTAAAGTTCGTTGGTAGTACTGATAGAAGTGCTTCGACAGCTGAGGTCATTTCGCATCTAGACTCCCACCAGGAATCGACCCGAAACAGTTTTACCCGAAGATTACTACCATATATATAATAATAATAATAATAATACGTCTTTATTCGGGCGAGATTGAGACTAAAAGTCTCCTCTTCCATCTAACCCATATATGATGAGTTGGCATGGATATTAACTCTAATCTTCCCTTTAACTTTAACAAAATGCTATAATATTAGGCCTTCAAGTTCACATTATACCTTACATGCCTTAATCTAACTTTAAGGTTGGCTCATGACTTAACCCAATATTACTCATGTACCAAAATGAAAATAAATATATTCAAGCGTGAATTCGTGGGACTCAAAACAAATCTTAATAGAAAGAACACTTCGTAATTTCCGCAGCAGAAATTTATTGGCTAGTTTCGTCAACGTGTTGACATCTTCAGGCACCTGAAGAAAAAACACTTCTTTCTGAAGAGTGTTCTTTCTTTTAAGACTCATGCACCCTCTTTACGATGCTGCCAGGATACATGCCTGTTCGAAGGAGCAAATATTTTTCTGCACGCCATGATTAAGGAGAAAGAGAATTCGATTTTCCCGCGACGAACGGTCAGAGACAAAAGGAAACCAAGAGGAAAACCGATAAAAGAGTTAACAGTCTGAAAAGGGAGCGATCATTCGGTCCATGATCGAGGCCACGTTGACAAGGACGCCTAGCGAACGACGAAAGCGTGCGAACTAACCGAATGGGCTGCCGAATCTGATGGACTACTTTTTCAAATCGATTCGGATAACCGTTCGTAGATCAATTGCCGAGTTTCCCGTTGACTGTCTTGCGAAGGACGTGCGATAAAGACGGATTCCGCGAATGCAACGATGGTTCAAAGACCTCCTCCACGCACATAACGGATGGAGGGAAAAATGTGCGAGCGTACTTGGGAAAGGAAGACGGGAGGATTTTTTTTAGCGCTCTACGGATTAGGAAAGACAATTGCGTCTCATGCGGGAGCATCCCATGAAGGTCGGAAGCAGATCGAGGACTCAACACGAAGAGAATTCCACGGAGTTCGGGCCAACATCGATACTATTCAGCAGACGGGGCTGAAAAGATATTAGGAATGAAGAGAGAACACGAAAACGGAGTACCGTGTGTACTTGAAACTGATTGTAAGACGCACCAGAATCTAAAATGTACCCAAGTTTTCGCCCGAATTTAAAACGTACCCTATGTAACACGCCGAAAAGTGACTTGCAGGGCATGTGTGTACAGAAGAGAAAAAAATTGACTTTTTCCACACTATTTATTGGTTGCGACCGGTTTCGCCAATGTATTAGCATCGTCAAGTACAGGAAACAGGGGTATTACTCCACAGTATATATAACACAGAGGAGGATAAGTTTTGGAAAGCATGCAAGGATAGGCTAGTGTAACCGGGGCTGTCCCGGTTTCATTGCATGGTCCCGGTCAATGTTTATGTTGCCCTGGTTTGACGGATAAACTCTGAGATAGATAATAATGTTACGAATATTTCATTGATAAAAACCATTTGAATTCGAAGTTTAATAAAATAGTGATGTTGAATATACCTAAGGGTCTTAAAACAAATACAATTAATTTGTATAAGTGGCTGACTTGGAAATGACCGGATTTTGGATTCGACCAAAAGTGTGGGAGTACTCGTCTGCGAAGCATAAATGTCAATGAGTTTTTTTAATATAGATTAAGTTGGTTCCTTTCCTCAAAGATGCTTTAATTGGTGTGAAAACAGCGAAATGAACAGCGAATGACTTCATAAACGACCAATTGAATTTGTTCACAGATTATGCCAACATGGACTGCGTGAGCTCAATGTGACTTCACTATCTAGTCAACCAAGCATTCTAAATTACTAGAACTAAAAATTGTTTTAAACTGCAAATGATGCCTAGAATGTTAGGTGTCCGATCTACGGACTATATACGGCTCTATATCCCGTGCGGCCCACCAACTAATTCTTTCCTGGGAATTTCACACAATTTTCTGTGGTAATGCTTCATAACTGATGTAGAGAAAAATCAACCGTATAGAGTCAACCCTAAAAGGTGAAACATTAGGCTCACCTTAGAGGTGATTATGATAAAACTTAATAATATTCGATGACTTGCAACCTCTTAAAATCAGCGCAGTACCAATATCTGCCGGCCGTGAATACTTAATGATAACTAACGCGGCTCACTTTGATTAATAAGCTTGAACAATCCCGGCTTAGAATGTTACTTCGTAATAACAACAGCCAAATCTACTAACGAAGAAGTCACATTAATTCAAAGCGTCGTGACGAAATCATCCCTCGTGATATAGGTACCACTGATATTGAGCGGGAGAGGGGAATAACTGCAGTTTATAAAAATGGGAAAAACATGAAGATCAAGGGAAGAGGTTTACTGTATGATGAATCCACAAACACTCGGTATACTCGGTCCCGTCCGATCGACAGGAAACGGTTGAGAATGCGCTGCTACTGGAATACGGAATATTGCGGAGTGTTTGGCGTTAGAAAAATGGTTGCGACGGAAATAAGAATACGACTGAAGAGATTCAACAACGAGTAACTGTTAAATTTGCCTCTTTCGTACGCTCTCGCAGATTTTTCAAATCGTGTAAAATATTTATATACCAGTGAAATCAATTTAAGCTTTTCAATAACCTGTTTCCGTGGCTAATAGCGTGCTGCTAGGTATCTTCTAACTGTTAGCATCTGCATCTACCGATGAACCCCGCTTACGCCTGTCGGAGTGTAATGCACTGTTCTGTTTTCCTAGTCGGTTACTGTCGCGAATCGTACATACATGAAAGAAGTGAATTTGAAGCGACTAGTCACCTTGCTTTTACCGAAAGGAGTATTTTCCCACCATATATATCATCCTGTATGCAAAATATCAACTACGTCAGTGTTTCCCAAACTTTTCCTTAGACGGAACACTTCATTAGTTCTGAAATAACAGCGTTACTCCTAGGTTACTTTTTTCTGTCGGTAAATATCAGTAACAATTAACTAATGAAAGTAAAAGTCAAGGGTTTATTGACTACAAAATCTTCTCATAAAATGAATAGTCAATTATTTCCAAACATGTTTCAATTTTATCGAGCATCGAAAATCGTACAAGATTTAATCTTCGTATGTTTTCGTGGAACACTTGCAAACTTTTCGTAAAGTATCAGTTTCCGCGGAGCATAGATTGTGCAACCACGTAAAAGGTTTTTCGATGACTTATCTTCTAAGAATCTACAGAGCAAATTTAATTACAAGTTAAAATCTTCTTTCTTTTAATCATTCCAATCCTAAGTTATGAAGCAAATAGTGTCTTACTTACCAACACACCGTAAAAACTCATACACATTCATACCAATGTGTAACATATAGGACTATGAGTACACCAATTTGCACATTGATATTTCATAGGACTCCTCTACCCTTTTTACCTAGAATATAATGAACATGTTGACAAATTAACTGGAATTATATCATCACAAAATAAACGTGGAGATAGCACGTGGTAAATAAGAGCAAACTGAATTCTTCAAATTTCAATTGTGAGACAATTCATTAAAATATGATACTAATCGCCGAATTAAGTATTTTTATCAGGAACGGTATACTTAAAATAACGATGGCAACATCAAAAATAACTATTGACCGCGACAGAAACAGTACAGGACATGTAACAACCGTAACCAAGAGAAACAAAAGGTCAATGAGGTGGTTCGATTTTAAGATATTCCACTCAAAGGCAAAGGTTCTTTTGTGCAAGACCGCATTTCTATGTATTTGCTAGGCATTTCCGCCAACTGTTATGAATGCATAGAATCACCCGATTCTACGCATCGATATCCTGAATGCCTCTAAAATGTCCGCAGAAAAAAACAGAGCGAGGAGACAGAGCGATTGTAAACTGATTTATGAATCGGATATCGGGAGAAAGGAATAAAATCGATTTCTAGAGGCGGAGGCGTGACTCGGATTGATGGACGTATTGCGTGAGGCGGGATTTGAAATGCTAATCTCACTTCCTTCACAAAAGGGTCACCGAATAGTCCACAAGGTGACACACCGACGAAGTCGCTACCTAAAGCGAGCTTCGACCACACAATTCTGGGGGAGCGAGCAATGAAAGCTCGTAGACTTAAGACTTCTATTTAAAACTGTTTTTCTCGAAAGAAGTTTGAAATTCTCATTCATTTCCTATGATTGAATAAGATTTGAGAATTACAGATAAGGAACCAATCGTTTTAAGAGAACTTCAGAGCTTTATTAAGCGGAGGGGAGTAGGCTGCTTACAAGTTTTCGAATCTAAGGAATCGATTCAGGAAGAGCTCATGTTAGAGAAATTAATTTTCTTTCTACGTCATTCTTCTGAATTGCTTAAAGTTCGTTTTTTTTCTCGAAAAAATGAACAAGACTTACTCTCTGAATCCACTCCCTTCAACTATTTCAGTTGAAGCAAAATATAAATAAAATTTATGCTTGATTGCTGTATGCCAAAATCCGAGAAAACTTCCATAACCACGATCCGTGATCGCTAAAATACAATGTCTTGCTTGGTAAAATATGCCCACGTATAGTTACATAAACTATAGCTATAAGTGGTAATAGTAGTAATTTTGTAAGTGCTTCGACGGCTAAGGACGTTTAGCACGAGAACCCCCAACGGGAATCGCTTTTACCGAAGTTGAACGCGTTACTTACTATCCGGTGCAGTATAGTAATAAGCTGTACCAAGATACAGTTTTCTTTACAATTATAAAAGAATGAAAATAAAATGAAAAATTCTTTCTAGCACAGCGCTTAAAAGTTTGAATGAAGTTACTCAAGTTTGTATGCGTAAGACTTTCGCAATCTACGTAAATGCAGATTATTGACACAATAAATGATATCTCGTAACTCGTCGGAATTATACACATTGAATGATTGTATTCATTATTTGAGAAGATTTAAAATCCAGCGAACCTTAATTGCTTCTAAATATGTTATATTTTCATTTCATCAACATAAGAGAACTTGAGTAGCACCTCGATGAGTCCACATGGTTTCGATCGCCTCAACCTTGAAGCGCCGCAAAAACGTCTATTACATGGAATCAATGGAAAAATGTGACAAATGTCAAAAATGATATCGAAAAAGTGAATAACTTTAGGAAAACAATGCTAAAGGAAATAAATTTTATTCCACAGATTTTGAAGTTTATTTAAACACATAAATGATAAACAAGCAAGGATAAAATACAGATATTTCAACTAGTTGGGAAATTTAATCTTAATTTAAATTCAGATTTAAGAATAGGTGATATCTAAAATATTTCTAGATGGATAAAATAGTTTTACTACGTTCAAGAATAAATACATTCTAGAAGAGCATTACAACTTCTAATTGATAAACGATCTTATATTCGGACGACTAGAGGAGTTTCAAAGTTTTAACTCTAGCTCAGTTGAGCTTGACAACTGCAGAATTTTTAAATGATAAAATACGACTAAATATATCGTTGCTACGGACATTGTAAGCGTACAATGAGGACAATTTGCTACATCCATTCGAGGAAACAAAACGTCCCAATCACTAAAGGTAAAGAACGATTCCTCTTTAACTTGTACGAGACTTGTTAGGATGCGGCATTAAATGGATATCCCCTCGGATGAAGCTATCTTCTTCAAAGTGCGCACAAGGATAGCTCTCGGGACATGCTTCCCTATTTACTATAGGGACGCTAACTATTATTCCGAGCGCGTCGAATGCAAGTGGAGAAGCAACACGAATCCACTGCACGGAATCTCTCCCCATACGCTCACACTTCCATCTTCATTTGAGTGCTCCCGTTCTGTAGCATTGTTTCCAGATTAATTTCCTGCGGTAATAGGAATTTTTATGGCTCCTCAAAGTTGATTGACATGACGGAGAACCATCTGGACTACATCGAGACGCTAATTCTAGGCCTCTTACGATGATGAAATTGCTTGTGAATGTAAGATTGTAGCTGCTTGATTGTGGTTTACATTGTTCTAATAGACAATCCTTCATCTGGACGAAAGAAACTTACATACTTATATGATATCGTTTATCAATATATCATTAACTTTTCGAAGTATTATGATAAATTTAATGTCTTTAACATTGACAAACCTGGTTACCACTGGTAAACTTTAATTTCCATTAATTTATCTTCACATTTAGTATTTTTATTGCTATTTTGATACTGACCTGTCTTGTTAACTAATTATTTCTTTTTCATAATGATCTTTTTCCGTGTATTATTTACGAAAATGCATCTATTTGTTTTGTATACGTAATAATGTGCCAGTACCATTACAATTCGTCCTCCAGATCGAATTCAGCCTGCATTTTAGGTCCTTGAAACTTAATTAACTATCAGTAGCTTTCGCTGGTCTTTCATACACTCCTTCTAGAGGGTGTTTTTCTCCTGTGGTGTATTGTTTCCTAAGGGAAAACTCACGTTAGGCTTTTAAACCCACAGCTGCTTTTCTTCTGTGCACTTTTTTCAAACTCCTTCAAATTTCAAATGGTTGGATTAAAGAAGAGACTTTGTAGTCTCAATCTCGCCTTAATAAAGTCGTATTGTCAAAATTATTATTGTTATTATTTTAATCATCCGCACGACTCATCCGTGGATAGTAATTTACCTTTCTTCAATCCTCCTTGAATTATTATCAAAAAATAACCCTTAACCCTCAGACCTGAATGATCTGAAAGACCCATCATACATTGCTAAATTGCATTATTAGGTAGTATGGATCTGATGCAAATGAACTTGAGCGATTCCGAAAAACCTTCTGCACAAAGAAAGTGTTGCTATGAGGGTGTTTATGATCAAAAAAATCAAACCGAAATAATTTTAGTTCTTGTACAACAAACACTCCTAATTTCAGTTTAGATCAGAGTAGCTGTTCAGTTTAGAGCGAGTAGTACAGTTTAGATCAGTAGTTTCGGTAGCCACCGATTCCCCTTTTCCGAAATCATAAGGATTTAACGTGACAACTACAATTGTTACTCATACACGGTTATATACGAATGAAATACATCTTACGACTTTCCTAAGAAATTAGTATTCTAGGACAGACTACTTCAATGATGAGATTTCCCTTACTTATATTGCAAGCACTGATTTTCATATATAACTATTTAGGTGTGAAAGCTCTTACTATTTTAAGTTTGTATTCCTCATTAACGCGAGCCATTCATTATAACTTTTGAATTATTCAGCAAACCGACTTGAATCTGAGCTGACTTAAAACGTAAAAGAATGATCTTCTCTATGTCTACGAGTGAAGAATATCTTAACGTAATTTAGCCTACCATACGTTAAAGAAAGAATGTGGATGAGATAGGCAGAAAATAAAAGACGATGACGAAACATTAAGGAATATTTGTAGGGGTTTCTAGCCCATATACGCGGTTTGGCTCAAAAAGGGGCAATATATATATTGAATGCACTTAAAGCCCCATTTTTAATGCAGCAGGATTAAATCTAAGAAAAAATACGACTGTAAAGAAGCTTTAGAGAAACTTAACAGCTAGGCTACATTTTCTCGTAAACCCATTTTACCTCCAAAGTTTAGCTGGAAATTCGTGCATAATAAATTTAGGTTGTCCCTTTCGGGGAGGAGAAAATACTTGGCAATGGCTGGCACATAACACGAGCTGAATACTTTCGCGAAAATAACGTACGACCCAAAGAATAACTGCCAGAGAAAAATTAAATTTTGGTTTAAGGACGCTAAAGAGCTATTCTGAATGAGATTCACCAATAATTTACGAATTCTGTCGCAAATTACAGCAACAAATTGCATTGAAAGTTAATAGAGATAATTTCAGTTTCACTCCTGATTCGCTGAAACCTCCGGCATGCATTAATTGTATCAACCTACACAAATGTATCTTTCACTGCAATTTATAAGAACTGGTAGTGATACAAGAACTGAAATAGCATTAAGCTAACCTTCAGGCATAATTAATGGTCTAGGTCATAAGAGGGGAACCTAAAACCTTATCGTCACTTGCTGAAACAAATGATTTTAACAAATCGAAAACTCTGAAACGTGCTTCTTTAACAAAGAAGTAAAATGTGATAGTTAGTTAATAATAATTTATTAAGCGTCTTAAAACCCTTTACTCAGTACAAATATACAAAATACAATACAAAATTCAATACAAAAAAATGCATAAAAATAAATNATGACTTTCTGCCACAGGGAATTAATAAATATTATTATTATTTTGGCTGCGAGTAACCCATGTTGATTTGCAACCTAAAGTGTGAAGCTAAAGAGGCGATGCACAATATATTGATTCTGGAGCGTGAGAAATGAATCAAAGAAATAAAAAAAAGACTTGAAAAATCTTCGCGAAAGGAGTACGGATGCTCTTGCATTGACGTTCCGTCTCGATTGGACACTTAAAATGCTTCGGAAGCCGGAGGAGGGCTGACCGTTGATGACCTGATCCAAGGTTCATTCGTCTGCAAAGAGGGTGTCGCGAGAGTTATCTCTGCGATGGAATACATATGCGAGGAACATCTCCGCTGATATCTTGAATCGGAAATACCCTCCACCCCTTTCCGATCTGAAGTGAATGAATTGCCTCTTCATGGATGTCTCCCTTCCAAACAACGCGCACACTCTTCTTTCAATTTGATTATTCTGCATAATAAAAATGTTATGTTTCGCCCAACTAAATGGTTTTCGGAATTTATACCTACCGTTTTCAATCGAACGAAATGCTTACGTATTAATGATGAAAATAAATAGATTCCACGAACTAATATTCCTCCTAAATAAAAGTCGACGTACACTTATCGTACCAGCTCATAACTACACCGAGTAACCAACTCAATTTTTCAAGATGACAACTCCATTAGTCAAACCGGATAACTAAAAACAATCACCCGCTGGTACATATTTTCATTCGTTACTATCCTAATCGTCCATATTACATGAAATATCATTCGTTAACACAACTTTACGCCTGTTTTCCGAGGCAATATTAACTGCATTCTCAAAGAGAATATTTAGCGCAAAAGAATGATGGAACATCAAATCCAATCTCCATAAAGATGTGGACCACTAACTAATTATATTAATAGTTAATGGTCTACTTTTTCGGAAATACTTTTTATTTAACTGAGCACCATATGATAAAAAGTGCTTCAATTTTCCTTTCGGTGACTTTTTACTTAACACATTGCCTGCCAATGTCCAGTTAACTGGACATCAGTAGTGTTTGCTTTAAGCCGATTTTCAGTTAACTAGACATGTTTCCTTCCCTCTTACTCGTAAAAGGAAACTTTTACGAGTAAGAGGCTGTGGCCTCGTTGATTCATCTTTAAATTTCATAGTTGCCTAGCTAAAGTGTTGGGTGCTGATACTAGGCCTAGCTTTATAATTAGGGATAATTTGCTGGCAGTCAACATGTTAAAAGATAAACCTGCACTGCACAACAAAATTTGTTATTTTGACAATTACTTCATTTGAAAATAAAATGTCGGTGCTGGTAGTAATTTTTATCGTTCTCTTAGGATTAATATGAAACTTATACTCTAATGTGACATTTTGAATTATAATTTTTGGTAAATTTTAACCAGGATTCCGCATGGGTCACCAACCTCAAGTGAATAACAAACAGAAAAAAATATACGGCTAAGTATAGGGCAGAAGATATATTTGAGAAGTTACTTAAAGGTCGGGAAGGTCTTCTTTACCTTTCGAAATATCTTTGTGAAAAGAAAGTTTATGAAAATCTCCAGCATACATTTATAACGCGTACACTCTTACTAGTAAGGGTTGAATAAGACTGAATGGATTCCCCAAATTCTACAGAGTTATGGAAAAGATGGCTTTAATATTTTGGTTCCAATCTAAAACAAAATGAACGTAACTGACATACCAGGAATAGAAAGAGGTAATTTGGGAACTGAGAAAACTCTTAAGGCCGCTCGTGGTAAATGCAGGCCTTCTCCCACTTTTATTTAACCAGCGAAGAACAATAGATTGTCGATGCAGGGTGACCAGATATTTTATCCCAGCGGAAATTCGGCACTAAGAAATTGAATGCAAAGCAGTCCAACTAGGTTTGGGTTCTCTGGACTGAGGATCACACCATAAGCTGTTTACAGGATACTTGTTCCAAAGTAAACAATAATCAAAATACAATACAATACAAAGGTCATTAAAATCGGATGATACGAAAGAAGTAGGAATGACAATTGACTTACGAAGATTCGCTATAGCAACAGATCATCAATAAAACTAATTAACCATAAAAGCAATATCCAGAGACGAACAGGGAGCGTGCGGCTAAAACATACGCACCATACGAAAGAACCGTTCAAACATTTTGTGCGATTATGCGCTTATCTGATCCTGGATGAAAATTTAATTAGTTAATTAAACGACAGCGACCAAATAACCCAGTAAAACACTGTGTATCAAGTTCTAAGAAACCACAGCTAGACTCCGACGTTCGCTTGCTCGCATTGGACCAGTTTTGAACCACATGAAGAAAATCGGGACTCTGTAAATGAGAAGGTATGTACATCAATACGATGTTGATGAAAATCCACTGCCTACAAAAGCTTGCTGTGAAAGTTGGCCTGAGCTGTATTAATATTTTATTAACCCACCCCTCTTAGAAAATTGACCAATGTCAATTCCAAAAACACGTTTTAGCAAGATACGCCAAAGAATTTTTATATATGGACTAAACTATGCTGCATGGATTTTTTATAGTGAATATCTCACAGGAAAAAAGATTATCCCATGAAATAGAGAGTATCTGTTAGAGCAGGCACTAATATTTGCCCACACTGTCCACATCTTGGACCGGCACTGGTTGTCGAAACATATACCAAAAGAAATAACATCTCGATTTCGGGGTATTTGGAAATGACTTCGGTCGAAATCTAGCAACCTTGTCCAACATGCGAAGTTTATTCCAAGAATTGCGAAAATTTTACACCGAAATCCTACAACAGCGACCACCTTAAACACTCGATACTCCTGCTGATGAAAGAGCACCTTGAAAGAGTGAAAACGACGTGCCGATAGTTTCGGAGCCACACATCGATTTCTTACAGCATGCACAGAATCAGGGTCAAGACGGTCCTTCGGAAAAAATAGGCAAATGCGAGGATAATCCTCAAAATTACGAGCCCTACTGTAACCGGAGGTACACCATATTGATCCCTGCAGTGCAACCACCCTCACGAGGGGATGCCAGCAGACTCGTCTTAAAGGGGACGGTGAGCACAGGGGTTCAAACGGGGTCTCACCGCGAGGGAGGGGCATGTCTTATTCTTGGGCACTCACTCCCTCCTCAAATCGCCATCCAACTAACTCTCACAAATGCTACCAACTTGACGGAGGAAATGAAATTCCAACTCGAAGTAAAATGTTTCGTGTTCGTTTGCACCTCTTTCCTTGACATTCCAAACAGGCTTCTTACACTTTAAGACTCTTAAAGGGTTCGTTGTGTTCTTTAGGAGGAGCTGAAGATTAGGATAAGAAACTTCCTCGGCGAAAGGGTACACCGGTGTCGAAATATTAGGAAAGATGCCTTCTGGCAAAGGCCGTGGATAGCGAGGGCGAACGGACGATACGAGGGAGGATGAAGAGATATGGCATGGGTCCGTAAAAAAAGAGAAAAAGGAAGAGGAAAATCAGATTAGAAACTAATTCCTAAGTCCACAAATAATAGCTAGGACCTTTTCCTCGTCAGTCAGTATCATAAGCCGATTTTCCCATTTAATTAGACTAATTAACTCGTGCAGAAGTTTTGATACGTGTATACAAACAAAAGGATACGGAAATAACAACAAATCTAACTTGCTTCCTTGAATCGGGAAGGGATATCATCATGTCACTGCCAAAAGTAACGATTTTACAAGAATTAAAGTAATGCTCTTCATGCATTGATTTCTTCGTACAGCGTGCAGCGTAACTCCATTACTGAAAATCACGATTCCTCAATATCCGAGTATTATTCTTCTCGTAAATGAAAATTGGTTCAGAGTTTTTAATACAAAACAATTCAAACAAGAATTTGAGAGTATGAATCTTTAATGACTTTAAGGACTTTAAGACCCCTTTAGAGTCATTAACAAATGATTAAGCCTTCGAAAATAACAAGCAATACATTGAATGTGAAATAAAGAATGATTATAAATCCGCTGATAAAACTCTAGAAGTCCAAATTCACAATTTTAAAAACGTTTCAATATATTTATTTAATGAGAGTATTAGTATTCCGGGCGTCAACTGAATGAGCGATAACGATTGTCACTGTAACAGGAACTCCAGAAACACTCGCATAATCCACAATATATTTTAAAATGATATAACTGTAAACATAATTTGTAATCTTGTTCTAATTAAATTATATAAGTTTCAATGAGTAGAAAATTGTAAATTCTTTTGCAAAAATCAACACAATTAAGAGGCCAAAATATCAATGCAGAAGTAAGTGCGGCCAGATTATTTCATATGCGGTTTTTCCTTATAAGTAATGATTCCTTAAGAGGCCGAACGTTACAATTCGTCCTTCATATGAATGGTGGTCCCCCATCCCTGGTCGAGGTTCTTCTAAGCAAATCAACAGGATTATATTATCCAATGATGTAATTAATTAAATTCCACCACTTAATCCTCATCAGCTTATGTAAAATAAACAATTTTCTGCATCTGGAACTATAAATTAAAAATGATTAAGCAAAGCAGAGGTAAGAAAAGGAAGTTTCCCCTCTCAAAGATGATCCCTTGATGATATCAGATTCATCTCAAGGAATCTTGCCCAACGAGTAAACATCCTGATTACGTGAAAGAACATTCAAAATAACTTCGGTGATGCAATATGTCTCAACCGAGAATATCTGAATAAATACGCGAGCTGTGAGCCCAAAGTAATTGAGATCAAAGGGGAAAATATTACATAAATTGCCTTGGAGAGCACCTCTCTTCAGCTAAGCATCTTTGCGCATGAGACTACGAACAATATTAAAAGCGGCAGATTGTATGGATTACAATAAGTCTACAAGAATAACTGATTTAAGCACTTATGTCCAGCATACTAGATTTGATCAATTTACTCGCTATTTAATCTCGTTATAATACCAAAAGAGCTTCGAATACAAGATGATGCAACACCGATGACGGAGTCAAAGTTGTACTTGTGAGAGCTAAACTTATCCCCGACAAATGGGATTGGTTGTCATCGTAACGTTCCAACATAACACACCGATGGTCGATAAGAGTATCTAGAACAAATACGGAACATATTTCCGCAATCTCGTGATAGCAGTCGGCGTATTTGAACACGATGTCGGAAGCAGAGAATCAGAAAGTTAACATATTAATATTAAAAGAAAACGAAACCCGGAAAAGAGGAGAAATCTAAACTGAAATCGAGGACAATCGAAGGAAGGGGACGAAATTCCGAAAATAATATTATGGAGCGAAAACTTCGAACCTTGATCTGCAATTATCCATGAGAAGACTTCAGAAAGGCGTAATATTTAGAACTGGATTTGATTGAGAATTTTATTTAAAATTAGATGCATACTATCTATTCTTTCGGGCATGACTCTGTGGTAGGTCTCCGTAACGTAAAGAATGAAAAGGTTCAATCTTTACCCGTACCACGAAATATTTTATTAAGCGTCGAAACCATGGTCACCTAGTAAAATATTTCGTGGTACGGGTACAAGTTGCATCATTCCATTCTTTACGTTATTACAGGCATTGCAGTTAGCTTAAGTTGATGAAGGAAAACATTTCTTCTTTTTTGACATTCGCGCAGGTTTGCATGATCTCATATCAAGCAAACAACGTTATCACAGTTTGGAAGTAGAAGCAGTTCAGTTTCACATTAGTACTGTAATCGCAATTTCTATCTTAATCTCTATCCTGATAGGTAAAATTTCAATCTTCGATCGCAAACTTCGAAGACAGAAATTTTACCTATCAGGACGCTAAACCTCGAACAAACAAATTGGTAAAATTATCATTTATAAATAAGAATTTAAGACATCACACATACACGTATATATACATATACGTACATTATTGAAAACTAAAGAATTATTTTTACATAAGATTAGTTACAGCATATGATTAGATGCATGCATAAGCTGCGCGGAGCTTTCTATGGCGGAAAGCGATCTAAGAGAATATTCCATTCAGAAAACTTTCAAAAATCTGCATACTTCCTCAGCTTCCCATACATCATTCACACATTTTTATTAGCCTTTATTCTCACATAAATCGCTAAATGATAGAGATCAAAACTAGGGCTTGCGTAAATGCGAAGAGTCATCCGGACACACCCTATCCTTATTGGACAAGATACTTTTATATCTAGAAGACAAACATCAAAACTCCAATAACCATAAAATACTCTCAGTATTAATTAGTTAACAACTCAATGTAGTTACGTCAAAGAAACCACCGAAAACGTCCGCTTTACTACACAGTATCAAACTCTCTCAATGGTAGAAATTTATAAATTAGAATATTCATCACGACGGGAATTTGGGCCAAATTCGAACGTATCCTAAAAATCGAGTTTTCACATCGATCCGGCCATTTTAACTTCATAGTAATGGTATTGGATTTTATGGATTAGGCCGATTCTTCAATGGGAAAAGACTGGAAAGACGGCGATTACGGAATACAAAAATCGATTCGGTGAAAGTGAGGAAGGGGGACAATTCGGTGTCGGGAGCGCGTGGATAAGAATGAAGTGCGAGCCAAAGCAAAAGAGCAGCGAATGGACAAAATAGAACGTGGGGGCGGAATTCCTCAGTTCCTCGTGATCCTCCCGAGTCACGTGGAGGGGGGCTGTTGGAAGACGGAAGAAGGGAAGTTTTATCGGCGGAGGAGGGGTAATAGATGGCGCTGAGGAAGGTGCCGCCTAAGACAGATCTGTGGCGAGAGAGTTAGAAAAGACTCGGAAAAACCTTGAACTTCGAATGAAAACGGAGTTTCGAGCCTCGAATTGAGGCATCCGTATAAAGATGTCTTTTATTATTATTAAATCGAACGATGCAAGTTAGCCAACTGGCTAGGTGGCAACGCAATAACAGTTTACAAAAACAGAACAGTATAATACATCATAAATACAACACAATCAGGCATCATAAATACAATAACATCGACATAATAAATACGCAATAAAAACAACATAAGTACGATACAGAATGCTTTAACATAAATTACTCGCAAAAATATAAGATTAACAAAAAAATAATTAAATTACATTTACTTTTACAAAGTCAAAGTTACTTAATCAACTCGTCAATAAAAAACAGGATTATTAAGTACGTAATTTACACAGACTAAAATTAACCTTGGTTTTAAATTGTCGAAACTTATCAGGAAATGGCTCAAAAACTTTCGAGGGTAAAACATTCCAATCATTAATTGTTCTATTTAAAAAACAATACTTTCCACAGTTCGTTCGCGCCGGTAGAGGTTCGATTTTAAATATGTGGTCCCTACAGCCTCTATATATAGGATCTTTCAGCCTACACCTAATATCTCCCCAAGCGAGCTTATTCGTAAATGCCTTACAAACACCACCTAATCTAGATACCTTCCTTCTGTTCTCCAGAGTGTCCCATTCTACCATCTCTAACATTTTCGTTACACTTTCTCCCGTTTTAAAATTATTCGTGACAACTCTTGCTGCTGTTCTTAATGTATTAATTTGTGAAACTCTGTAAGAAGATATCGAATTCCAAATTATTGTCGGGGACTGTATGGATGTCACCGGGGAAAGGAAATTCAAATCAAGCGGTAACCAAGGGTAGAAAACGTAATTTACTCAACTCACTATTCGCTAAGTGTTTCAAGGCCAAAGGAGGGATAACTTTTTTATAATTCCTACATGTGATAGTGAATAATGAAGAGGTCTGTTTAGTTATAATTTGTCTTGATATTCTCTAGAATCTAAATATTTATCAATCCGATTTTAATGTCAACTTAAAGAAAAGAAACCCCATTCCATAAGGATAAAACTAATGACAGATAAAGGTAAAATATTATCAAATCTCTTTATCAATATAAGCGGATTTTTTTCAACTGAAGGGGAACATTCTGAATAAAGTGTATCATATTTTTCACCCAAAAGTCCAAATATATACCAGCCAAAACTGATCTATTTAAAATAAAATCAGTAGAGGAAATTTACCGCATTTACATACATAATTGTAGATAAATATGGTTCGCGTCCCTTCAAACCCTTGCTTAAACGCAATCTCTCTAACTCAAATTTTCCCTCCCTTTATATCACGCTATAGCTTTCATCTTTACGATAACTTTTCAAAGCGATTCGTCTATTTCCGGACTTAATTTCATGATCGGTCTACGAGGCAAGGTGGACGCAAATTAACTCCCACAGCTTCCAAAAACTTCAATATAATTAAATTCATTGCGCGAGTTTAGCCAAAGTTTAAATTTTCCTTCACAAGATCTCCATACTAAACAAAATACGCAGGCTTACGGTGGACCTTTTATAATTCACGAATACGACGCTTTTCTAAAGAAATCCAAATACCATATACAGGAACTGTATATGGGTCTCACAGTAGAAAAGTGGTAATATTCAATAACCATTTCATCGCTTTTACAGGACAAAGTAAAGTTTTCTTGCCATATGTTAAAGAATAACCCGTGAGACACTTCATTGTCGTTGGTAAAGTTATTTTCCATCTTATTTTCATTCTCAGGAGCTCCTTAGGAACATTCCTTAATGCTTACATGAAAAAAAAATCGCACAAATATCGTATTGTACAGAGGCGCGTTATAATAATAATAATGATAATAAAACGTCTTTATTAGGGCGAGATAGAGACTAGACAGTCACTTCTTACATCTAACCCTTATTATACAGTAGGCAGAAATGACATTAAGACTAGCCCGACTTCAAGGTGCCCTAAATTAGTTCAAATTTATTTTCTCAGTTCTTAAAGGGATTAAAAAAAGATTAATTACACACTAATTTCTTTTACAAAAGGAATCTGTATAAGGTAAAAACTATCACAGCACAAAATACTGAAACTGCGTAATGATGTTTTCTCGAGGTTCTGTCGTCACCACCCGCTGGACAATGGTACGGCGAAAACCGAAGAGAAAGGTCATTTTTTTCAATTGCCGAGACACTTTAAAAAATTTCAAGAGGTCTATTGTAATTCCGAAGCCAACAAAAAAGATTGAAGAAAATAGTTCTCTCTGAACATACTAGTAACAGAGTAGGGTCCAATTTTTTTTACCGAGGTCCCCGAGAGCCATCTAGGGGTAGAGGTACGCGCTTCTAGCTCGGTATTATTTTACTTCGAAACCGTACAGACGAGTTCAAGTTTGGTTCCGGGATCTTTTGAACGTCTCGCATATTTTGCCCGCGTCCCGCAATTTAAATATTTATATTTCACGTATCTTCGGACACTGTAATACAATTGNTTGATTTTGTCCTAAGATGACTTTCTGCCACAGGGAATTAATAAATATTATTATTATTTTGGCTGCGAGTAACCCATGTTGATTTGCAACCTAAAGTGTGAAGCTAAAGAGGCGATGCACAATATATTGATTCTGGAGCGTGAGAAATGAATCAAAGAAATAAAAAAAAGACTTGAAAAATCTTCGCGAAAGGAGTACGGATGCTCTTGCATTGACGTTCCGTCTCGATTGGACACTTAAAATGCTTCGGAAGCCGGAGGAGGGCTGACCGTTGATGACCTGATCCAAGGTTCATTCGTCTGCAAAGAGGGTGTCGCGAGAGTTATCTCTGCGATGGAATACATATGCGAGGAACATCTCCGCTGATATCTTGAATCGGAAATACCCTCCACCCCTTTCCGATCTGAAGTGAATGAATTGCCTCTTCATGGATGTCTCCCTTCCAAACAACGCGCACACTCTTCTTTCAATTTGATTATTCTGCATAATAAAAATGTTATGTTTCGCCCAACTAAATGGTTTTCGGAATTTATACCTACCGTTTTCAATCGAACGAAATGCTTACGTATTAATGATGAAAATAAATAGATTCCACGAACTAATATTCCTCCTAAATAAAAGTCGACGTACACTTATCGTACCAGCTCATAACTACACCGAGTAACCAACTCAATTTTTCAAGATGACAACTCCATTAGTCAAACCGGATAACTAAAAACAATCACCCGCTGGTACATATTTTCATTCGTTACTATCCTAATCGTCCATATTACATGAAATATCATTCGTTAACACAACTTTACGCCTGTTTTCCGAGGCAATATTAACTGCATTCTCAAAGAGAATATTTAGCGCAAAAGAATGATGGAACATCAAATCCAATCTCCATAAAGATGTGGACCACTAACTAATTATATTAATAGTTAATGGTCTACTTTTTCGGAAATACTTTTTATTTAACTGAGCACCATATGATAAAAAGTGCTTCAATTTTCCTTTCGGTGACTTTTTACTTAACACATTGCCTGCCAATGTCCAGTTAACTGGACATCAGTAGTGTTTGCTTTAAGCCGATTTTCAGTTAACTAGACATGTTTCCTTCCCTCTTACTCGTAAAAGGAAACTTTTACGAGTAAGAGGCTGTGGCCTCGTTGATTCATCTTTAAATTTCATAGTTGCCTAGCTAAAGTGTTGGGTGCTGATACTAGGCCTAGCTTTATAATTAGGGATAATTTGCTGGCAGTCAACATGTTAAAAGATAAACCTGCACTGCACAACAAAATTTGTTATTTTGACAATTACTTCATTTGAAAATAAAATGTCGGTGCTGGTAGTAATTTTTATCGTTCTCTTAGGATTAATATGAAACTTATACTCTAATGTGACATTTTGAATTATAATTTTTGGTAAATTTTAACCAGGATTCCGCATGGGTCACCAACCTCAAGTGAATAACAAACAGAAAAAAATATACGGCTAAGTATAGGGCAGAAGATATATTTGAGAAGTTACTTAAAGGTCGGGAAGGTCTTCTTTACCTTTCGAAATATCTTTGTGAAAAGAAAGTTTATGAAAATCTCCAGCATACATTTATAACGCGTACACTCTTACTAGTAAGGGTTGAATAAGACTGAATGGATTCCCCAAATTCTACAGAGTTATGGAAAAGATGGCTTTAATATTTTGGTTCCAATCTAAAACAAAATGAACGTAACTGACATACCAGGAATAGAAAGAGGTAATTTGGGAACTGAGAAAACTCTTAAGGCCGCTCGTGGTAAATGCAGGCCTTCTCCCACTTTTATTTAACCAGCGAAGAACAATAGATTGTCGATGCAGGGTGACCAGATATTTTATCCCAGCGGAAATTCGGCACTAAGAAATTGAATGCAAAGCAGTCCAACTAGGTTTGGGTTCTCTGGACTGAGGATCACACCATAAGCTGTTTACAGGATACTTGTTCCAAAGTAAACAATAATCAAAATACAATACAATACAAAGGTCATTAAAATCGGATGATACGAAAGAAGTAGGAATGACAATTGACTTACGAAGATTCGCTATAGCAACAGATCATCAATAAAACTAATTAACCATAAAAGCAATATCCAGAGACGAACAGGGAGCGTGCGGCTAAAACATACGCACCATACGAAAGAACCGTTCAAACATTTTGTGCGATTATGCGCTTATCTGATCCTGGATGAAAATTTAATTAGTTAATTAAACGACAGCGACCAAATAACCCAGTAAAACACTGTGTATCAAGTTCTAAGAAACCACAGCTAGACTCCGACGTTCGCTTGCTCGCATTGGACCAGTTTTGAACCACATGAAGAAAATCGGGACTCTGTAAATGAGAAGGTATGTACATCAATACGATGTTGATGAAAATCCACTGCCTACAAAAGCTTGCTGTGAAAGTTGGCCTGAGCTGTATTAATATTTTATTAACCCACCCCTCTTAGAAAATTGACCAATGTCAATTCCAAAAACACGTTTTAGCAAGATACGCCAAAGAATTTTTATATATGGACTAAACTATGCTGCATGGATTTTTTATAGTGAATATCTCACAGGAAAAAAGATTATCCCATGAAATAGAGAGTATCTGTTAGAGCAGGCACTAATATTTGCCCACACTGTCCACATCTTGGACCGGCACTGGTTGTCGAAACATATACCAAAAGAAATAACATCTCGATTTCGGGGTATTTGGAAATGACTTCGGTCGAAATCTAGCAACCTTGTCCAACATGCGAAGTTTATTCCAAGAATTGCGAAAATTTTACACCGAAATCCTACAACAGCGACCACCTTAAACACTCGATACTCCTGCTGATGAAAGAGCACCTTGAAAGAGTGAAAACGACGTGCCGATAGTTTCGGAGCCACACATCGATTTCTTACAGCATGCACAGAATCAGGGTCAAGACGGTCCTTCGGAAAAAATAGGCAAATGCGAGGATAATCCTCAAAATTACGAGCCCTACTGTAACCGGAGGTACACCATATTGATCCCTGCAGTGCAACCACCCTCACGAGGGGATGCCAGCAGACTCGTCTTAAAGGGGACGGTGAGCACAGGGGTTCAAACGGGGTCTCACCGCGAGGGAGGGGCATGTCTTATTCTTGGGCACTCACTCCCTCCTCAAATCGCCATCCAACTAACTCTCACAAATGCTACCAACTTGACGGAGGAAATGAAATTCCAACTCGAAGTAAAATGTTTCGTGTTCGTTTGCACCTCTTTCCTTGACATTCCAAACAGGCTTCTTACACTTTAAGACTCTTAAAGGGTTCGTTGTGTTCTTTAGGAGGAGCTGAAGATTAGGATAAGAAACTTCCTCGGCGAAAGGGTACACCGGTGTCGAAATATTAGGAAAGATGCCTTCTGGCAAAGGCCGTGGATAGCGAGGGCGAACGGACGATACGAGGGAGGATGAAGAGATATGGCATGGGTCCGTAAAAAAAGAGAAAAAGGAAGAGGAAAATCAGATTAGAAACTAATTCCTAAGTCCACAAATAATAGCTAGGACCTTTTCCTCGTCAGTCAGTATCATAAGCCGATTTTCCCATTTAATTAGACTAATTAACTCGTGCAGAAGTTTTGATACGTGTATACAAACAAAAGGATACGGAAATAACAACAAATCTAACTTGCTTCCTTGAATCGGGAAGGGATATCATCATGTCACTGCCAAAAGTAACGATTTTACAAGAATTAAAGTAATGCTCTTCATGCATTGATTTCTTCGTACAGCGTGCAGCGTAACTCCATTACTGAAAATCACGATTCCTCAATATCCGAGTATTATTCTTCTCGTAAATGAAAATTGGTTCAGAGTTTTTAATACAAAACAATTCAAACAAGAATTTGAGAGTATGAATCTTTAATGACTTTAAGGACTTTAAGACCCCTTTAGAGTCATTAACAAATGATTAAGCCTTCGAAAATAACAAGCAATACATTGAATGTGAAATAAAGAATGATTATAAATCCGCTGATAAAACTCTAGAAGTCCAAATTCACAATTTTAAAAACGTTTCAATATATTTATTTAATGAGAGTATTAGTATTCCGGGCGTCAACTGAATGAGCGATAACGATTGTCACTGTAATTGGACTGGCGGTGAGGCTACGGTGAGTTTAGATTAAGTGTAACTATTACTCCTACCGTATGGAAATCCAAAAAGGGAGAGCCTATAATGAAACATTGCTCGCAGATATTAATTCTCATCGAAAACATTTAACACTCAAAAAGCTTTATATACTCTCGTCCTCACAGAGAATCTTAGAGCGAAAAATCGAGATCTGACACCTCAGAAAATTCCGCCAATGCCTCTCTGATCTCATATCGCTGATTAGAGCAGCTGTTTAGAGATTACCAAAACCGGCATGTTCTGTAACCCTTTCTCCTTGAACCTACCCCAAAAATAACTCCGAGTCAAAGGTTTTACATATGTGCATCTTAACAAGCGCCTGCAGGAGAACAGTAGCAGGGGACAGAGGCGGTGCATGGTTCATTTGAAAGGGCGAAAGTATTTTTGTTCGAGGAAGGTTCGACGGAAGGGGAGCCCTAGAATGCATTGAGGGGGGGATGTCTTCCTCTGAAATCATCTCCAGCATACACGGGGCATCTCTATGCCTCTCACTTGACTAATAACTCAAAGTCGTTACAGAGTCACCCTTGCAATTGGGTTGAAAATACAGCAGGAATGCCATTCCAGAGCACAGCGTTACAGTACGAGAGCCACGATCCGTTTTAGCTTTCGTCTCCAGAGCTGCTTCACAATCTACTCGGAGTCTTTAGGCTGATAGAAATTGAAATACTGAGTTACGCATCTTCACAGAAATTGAATGCTTTACATCATACTTTCCCAGTCGCTAGCCCTGGACAAATCTCTTGGAGAAACATAAGAAAGAAAGAAAATTTTGAAATTAAACACTATAAGTGAGCTGCTCAGCATGATATTTCGTCTTTCAAAGATGAAATTTGATATGATACGTAAGTGAACTTGGGAGTTGTAGTAGTATTTTCCAATAATCATTAGTTTATTTGGCTCACGTTCGTGGAAAATATATCGCGAAGGATTCATCAGCCCTTATGAAATGCATTTGTCTCGCTTGTCTTTATTAAGAAACCTATCGTCGAAGCAAAATGCACAGACGTGCGCCACACGCGAATTCTGCAATTTCGACCAAAAGTGAGCGAAAAACCACGGCGCCTCAGCTGGAAATTTATCGAGTACTAGAAGCCCTCCTCGAAACAAAAGATGACTGAGAATCGGCCGGTTACGTAAGGAAATAATGTTCGATAGAACTGGGGAAGTCTTATCTGTTGTACAAGGCCAGCATCGAGAGACACCCTACACAATTTTATTTTTACCGCCGGCCGAGGCAATTACGATTCTTGCGGAGATAAAAATACGCGTTTTATACAGAATCGCTTTGGATGACTTAAATTTATTTATCTAGGCTGGAGAGCGATTCTAACCAGGGCTTTTAAAAATGTATTTCGTCGGACAATTTTAAGAAATTTGGGATGACCACAGTAGCTCTTCGTAGGGACGATTTCCGCGAATAAATAAAACTCTAATAAGTTAAAGATCAACTACCATTATTCCCTCCAAAAAATACAATTAAATGGAATTTTTCGTCCGAATGAAGAAGAAATTCACTTGAGTGTGAATACAGATCACGTGGATTATAAAAGAATTTTTAAGAATGAAGCAGAAATTAGCTTGAGCCTGCGACGTATGCAAAAGTTTTACTTTCGCAACCCAATGTTATCCCGAAAAGGAAAAGAAAATTTTTGGAAAAATTGTCTCCCAGAAAATATGTTGCTTCCACAATTCTTGAGTTTCATTCTGGGATCAAAATCATTTCTAGTAATTATTAAAATAAATCACTACAGCAGGCATAGCTTATGCTTGAAATGTTAGACGAGCGAATGCGGGGTGAAGGAAAGCCAATCATGAGAAATTAGCAAATCATTTCTAAAAACCATTTCATTAAACGGAACGTTTATTCGTTGCGTAACAGTTGAGGGATATGTGTGACGCAATGGAACGTCGCTTCTCGCGTCATCAAAGGGTAAATAGCGAGTCCGCAGCTTCTCCGATTCGCTTGATAGACACCACGTGCCGCGCAGACTACAATCATTTTTAGCAGAAACCACGGGCCCTAATTAAAACCAACAAGAAGTAACCGCTTACGAATGAAATTTAAACACCATTTTCCAATAGCAATGCCATCCAATGCAATTCTCCGACTATTTCTACGACACATCCGTAAAAATTACATCAGAAAGAATGTTTTTACGTCGACTCATCACGATGAAATGGATAGCCAATGCAAAACCTCGTCGTAACCTTACATCGCTGCAATGAAAACGACACTAGATGAGGCAGAATAAACGAAAGAGCGGGAAACCTTGCCTCCAACAGAAATGAGACTGCTGAGAATGGAAGTCAGCAAGTGCAAGGGGTCCGGATGATCTGCTGAGAAATGTTCGTAAGGGCCGAAGTGTGGAGAAACATAGGAAGTTGTACAAATCAAATTTTATATTTAAAATGAGGGGATAAAAACAGGTAAGCCTCCAAAGCAAAATGCCAAGAGACATAAGTACATAAAAGCAATCATTGCTTACATCTTTAGATCTACTGGCTGTAACTACAATAATGTCTTGATCTTCTACACAGTACTCAAAAGATATTTAAATATTTTGCCCTTTGAGTGATATCCCGAATGGTAAGGTACATAATTAGGGGGTCCTTTCAATCTCAGGAGAAATTCGTTGTTTACTTTAATGAATATTAATGCATAACTTAGATAGAATGAAATCATGCAACCTATAACTATACACTAAAAAAGAAGTTATATAATAAACTAATACATTTCACTTAATTTCTTAACAATATAGCGAGTACGAGAAGCAGATTGACGAAATATGATTGTTTCTTATGAGAGTGAAATTAAGTGAACTAAGATTCAATACTATTAAATTTATTAATAACGTACAAATATATTTAAAATTAATGCAAGGGGAAGGAATGATTATATAGGATGTTAAATTTATTAGATGTCTCATACTTATTCGGAAAAGATGATCACCGGACAATATTTTTGGCTACCTTTAACATCAGTATTTTTCGCTTCCAAAATCCCTGACAATATTCTTTACCCTAATTAGAACCAAAAAATTTGCCGAATGCACTTTCAAGGCCTAAAAAGTTGAAAAGCTTGTACCATCCCATGCCGCTTAAGAGAATAACAGTAACGATTAAATAATGCCATCAAATGCTAACCTGCAGTTGAAAACAGACCGTTTTCTTCTTTTCCATTCTGTGTAAGATGCCTGTCTTCAGATTTTGTACCGTTTTCAGTTGAATTATCCACTTGAGTACCAAGAGCCATATTACCACCACAAAATACCAGAACAGTCTGCAGACGGCACGTGGGCCTTGATCGGGGGTTTGATGAAGCGATGTAGGTCGATTCCGATAATAAGAATCGAGTTTAAAAGAAGAAAAGCTATTTTAATATGATGTAAATTAACTTAAAAACATTAATTTGTGAATCCTACAGAGTACATGAAACCTTTATTTTGTGACTAAATCTTATTTCAAAGACTTCACTTGAAGCATCCCTTCGGAGCACAAAGAAAATTGAAGAGCGGAATTCGGCAAGCATATCCGGCAAAGATATTCAAGTGTTAGAAATGTTTTCAAATTAATCGCAATTTGTCTTCTTAAATAGCCCTCACATTTACAGCTGTAAATGAATAGCAAATTTGATATATCTTCTCTTTGGAAATAACTAGAAATTTTAAGTTTTACTGGAGATTTAAGTGGTAGTTCTACAGACTATATATTTGGAGTCAGGCAAGATCTATTCAGTTTGCCAATTCCTGCCGATCTGCGCTATTAATATTTAAATTGTGATGCATGAAAGATCTTTCCAAAGATGACTTCACCAAATAAATCTATTAAGGAAAGAACTCTCGATTCTCCGAATCTGAGTAAAAATTTAGTGAATGGAAATTCATCTATCGAAAAAATGTTGATTGAGTCAGAAGAAATAAGGAAGGTTCAAGTCAGGGTAATTCAAATTTTTCCTGCATTCATTTAATCTAAAAGTAATGTAATGTTTGTTCTTCCTTAAATTGTTTCTGTCAAGTTACAGAAAACTCCAAGTTTTTCTCAAGTTCTGTCATCGAAAATGTTACATCTCTGAATTGGAATTGATTACTTTTGAAGCAGTCAATGTATTCTTTATTCATAGTAGTATTTTCTGTTTTTGTCTTCTCTCTCTTGTGACGTAAAATTTTCAGGAGGAAGTACAAGCTCGGATTTGGAGAATGACAGAAAAACTCGCACAGCTGTACCAAGAAGAGCAAACCAAGGAAGAACTGCGTGCCCGAGAACGAGCTGCAGAAAGTCAACGCCAAGAAACTGCTCTTCTAGCAATGTTGCTCCATGAAGAAAATCTTGCTGCTACCCGCCATCAACAACTTACCCTTGAGCATGAGCAGAGTACCAAGGTGCAATAATACCTTAGTCTTGTCGAAAACTAATATGAAACGATACTTTCCTTTTATAACCATGCAGTCATGTTTACTATATTTATCATTATTACCTTGTTGTAGGAATACTAAATGTCGTCTGTATAATTTAGCTATTTTGTACATCTCAGCAATTGTCTTGCTTGCGATGCAATTATTTAAATAAATTAAAGAGACAGATTGGAATTTATTTTCATTTCTTATCAAATGCTAGTTGTTTGTAGGCTATCCTTTAGAGAAATTGCTTTGTGATGTTAAATGTGTTGTTACTATTTGATTGAGTGATAATACTCGGATATTTTAAATTATTTCCTCATTTGAAACTTCTGCATACATAGCTTATTTTGGTATAACTGATTAGTTCTTCTTAAGGATTATGGCTTATTTACGGATTCAAATATTCATAACTATAAACTCTAGATTGAAATTCTAAGTTACAATTACAAAATGAAAAATTCCATTTTGACACGACATTTGTGACAACCAAAACCATGCATCATAAGAAAGAATTCTTGTTCAGGCTACAAGAAAAGTTAACAAAATCCATCATTATGTTCCTAAAGCAACACAGGAAAATTGGAATATTGTAGGTGCAATCTTAGCTTAAAAATATTCACAGAATTATCCATGTTATTGTTATGGAATTAATCCATGGGTTTATATGGTTTACTGTAAGTGTAAACTTAGGAAGCATTTTGTGAATAAATCACTCTTATTGGGTATTTATATTTGCCTTTAAATTTAGAAAATAAAAGCCTTTGCTCTATTTTCTCTTGTATCCAAGAAATGATGTCTATCCTCTAGCATTTCTGTGAACAATGTGGTGCTGTGCTACTTTTCAAAACTTGTAGTTGCCTTATATAGAGAATATTGAATATTAGAATCATCTTTATTTATTATTCTTTTTTCTTCAAACTTGATTTTAAAGTAAGCATCTTAATTTTATTTATACCTATATGTTTAGATAAGGGCCTAAGATAGTTTACTGACTGTTTTTAATTAAAATGTTTTTATCTAAATTGCAGAGAATGAATGAAATGCTTAAGGAAATGGAAAAGAAACAGAAAGAGGCTGAAGAGGAAGAAAAGAAGAAATTAGACGAAAATAAAAGACTTTTGAGTCAAATTTATGAATACCAAATGAATTTCCGAGCAAAGTATCAGCAAATATCTGAGGCAGTAAAGTAATTATCACAATCTTAATATTTATCACTATTAAGAGATCCATATACTTTAAGAATTACTTGTTTTATCTTCTGCTTACTTTATTGGCTGAACCTTATCTACATTTTTATGGAGAATTCCTTTCTTCATTCATGCACTGTTTTCTCTGAACAAATCGTAAATTCAGGTCTCCCTACCTGCTTGAATCTTTTCCTACTTGTAGCATTCAGGACAGATTCCCTAAAACCCTCTATCCTTTGGGATACAGAAATAATCCTCCAAATTAGCATTATATTTCACTGCAGTAATGTGTGTATCATATTTTTTTAGATCTATTTGCTCTGTGCATTGATTAATGTCCTTGAATATTTTTTTGTTTTTTTATTGTGCAAATCCTATCACTTAATGAAGTTGATTCGGTATGATAAATATTATTTATCTTCAAACACAAATGGAAGGTTCTTCAAACTTTCCCAATTATTAATTTGTTTTGCTATCCATGTAAATATTAGATGTTATATTATGGTCACATTCAAAATAAGGTAGTTGTTATTGGTTACTTTTTATGATGTGATATATTATTTTATAATGGAAACTCCACAAAAATTGATCTCATAACGTTGCATCTATACCATTAAAATATAAAGAATGTCCTCTGGCTTACCCTTTTCCCAGTTGGTGTTGTTGTTGATTTTCTCTCTTGTTTGAGTTACTGTGTATTTGGTAATGTATTTTTCAAAATCATTTACCATGCTGTTTTGAAGCTGTTTTTTTATTTCTTTCATAAATATCAGGGTGTTTTGTGAAATAAATGAAGTCCAGTGACAGACAATTTATCAAATTTTTAAAGGTCCAGAAAAAAAACTTTTCCCTCATAAAGTCTTATCATTTCAAATCAAAATTCTGTTGTATGAGATTCAGGGAAAAGTAAGGGAAATTTCTCAGAAAGAGAATCACTTGTAATTTAACCACAAAGACGTGTACTATGTTTCTTAGAGTCTTAAATTGACCTTGGTTGGATACTGGAAGATTTTAGTAAAACTTAGTTATGTTTTCATTTAATCTGCAAAACCAATGTTCCATATTCTTAAAATACTATTAGTATTAATCTTTGAATGATTTCAGTATTATCGAAGACAATTTTAGGGCATTAAAAATAATGAAATTCTTGGTAACCATGAATATAAAAATTTTTCTAATTATTTTTCATTAAAACAATTCTATATCTTTATCTTGTACTTGTAGGACTTGTAAAGATAAACAGGCTCTCATACCTGTAATATCGCAACAAGCAGGAAAATTAAGGAGCTTATGTGAAGAATTTGATCAGCTGGTGAAGAAATCCAAGGTAAATGAATCCTAAGTATTTTGTTTCTGAAAAATAGTTTCTATTTAGTTAGAGTAAAATTCAGTTTGTGCAAATTCAAATTGAGTTCAAAATTTTCTCATTTTAGAGTGGAGAACTTCAGGCAGAAGATGAAGACAAAGCATTTAAAGCATATACTCAAATGGGCTCTGTTCTGGAAATTATTCTCCAAGAAGTTGGTAATGAAAACTTCCTAAAAAATTTTAAATTTCCTTCCTTAAACTTCAGCTAATTAATGATTATTGATCTCATTTCAGTATTCATAATTTAGATGTTTACAGAATTCCCTTTTTGTTATATTCCTGGGTTTTTCTGTGTGAGTCATTATGAAGGAGAAGAAATAGAGTCAAGGTTAAATAATATCTCATGACATTTTATATTCATTAACATTTTAGATTAGAACAGTTAAATTTCATATGAAAGACTGTAAGTTGTTTTGAATCTTTCATGGTGCATATTCCAGTGTTTACTCCTTATCAAACTTAAAATTTAATTTAAATTTAAGAGTCTTACTGATAAGTCAGCCTGAAGATTAGTTGGATTCTCAGTCCTTTAACAGTAGGCTACAAAAGCTTTAGAAGGGGAATAAGGCATACTACGCAGAATTACACATTTTATAGCATTCAATGAGAATCTAGCAAAATAATTGTCTTTATCAGCATTATTCAAACATCAGTTGCTTTTATATCACAGACATGACCAAAACACACAAAAGTAAATGAGAGACACATGTTGCTCTATCCTTTGCTAAAAGACAAATTAAGAATACTCAATTTATAAGGATATGGTAGTGGGAATAAAGTGATTGAATTGTATCTTGATTGCTGAACACACTGAATTGGACACTGTGGTATAATGGTTAGTGTGCTAGCATTCCAACCCAAAGGTCACAGGTTCAAGTCCCGGCTAGTCAGAATTATCTGGTTAGCGAATAGTTTTATGCGCTTGTCAATAATAATCATTGTTAAAGTGCATGTAATTTGGATTATCTTCCTGTTTTCATGATAGAAATTATTATTAAATAAATATTGCTATGTATCTCTTACTAAAATTAAGTTTTACTTGTTATAAATGAATTGTTGATATTTATACTAGTTAAAAGAAAATCCATGTACATTTCAGGAAAGATTAATTCAGAAGTTGAAGCAGCTGTTGCAGCACAGGCTAACTCTGTAGAATCTCAGCCTCAGTCTTCTGTTGAAATTGTTGGTGCTGAAGTATCAAAGCAAGAAGAAGGGAAGGGAGATGTTAAAAGTGAAGAGATAGGAAGAGCTTCTGAAAACATTTCTACCTCAAAAAATCCTGGATTTGATGAGTATGCCTATGGCAAGTATTCTGCAATATAGTTTTCTGGTGTTATGCCATGTATTCTTTCATGTTATTTATCCCCATTTATTATCTCTTCCAGAATTGAGAGATTGCGTTGATGCAGAATTGTTGAAAAAGTACTTAAGCTTGAAACATTACGTGAGAACATTCGAAAAGCTTTATGAACCATTATATAATGATCCTCAGTGGAAACAATTTAGAGTGGATTGTCAGGTATGTATTTATGTTTCTGGGAAAAATATGCCACAGTATGTTGTGTACATCATAGCATGTTCTGGAAATGTCATTTATTCTTAAGCTTTTAAATCCAGTAATCTTTGCATTCACTTAACATTCCCTTACCAACCATATCTGTGTTTAGATCATAAAATGTGATTTTTTTAATTGCACTTTTTAGTATCATTATAATTACTTTTGATGGAATGAACTAAATACAATATCACAGCCTCCTCTATAGATTTTATTTAAAAAAATTCATCTATGAAAACCAATATGTTTGACAATATTTCTTACAGATCATTTACCTTTTTTATAATGCTAGTAAGGATATTTAAGGATCAGCATTTGTCTCATAAGAAATTGTATATAAGTTATAATAGTGATTGTTTTCTTAACTCTTTCATGTACACGTCAAGTCTGGAACCTTTCTCTAGACTTTATCTGTTCATAAGGGAAATGTTTGTGTTTAAACCTCATCCTATGCACAAAAAACTGACATTTTGTCCTTGATCTTATTTGTGATTATGTAATATCAGATAAGATTACTGTCCCAGTGCAATTATTGCATTCTCTTCAAGTATTAAAGGTACTCCAATGGGTCAGTACTGGCTTATTTTTGCTGAATTATTATTCTTGTTTGCATTTGCAGACTTTGTAATTAGCTATCCTAGAAAGGAAAAGGTGTTATTCTTTTGTATGTATACATGTACATGTTCTTTGATTGTTGTTTAGTTGACATCCTTGGTAATCATCCTGTAGCTGTTTCTTAAGTAAAAATAGTGGTGTTGAAAAGCAGTAAGGGCCCAAGTGCATTGCTGATGAATGGCCTATCTGTTGTTATTTCCCTTTTGCAATTTTTAATGAGTATCTGAGAGTATTTTGATCAGATATCATGAGCTAAACTGAAATTGAGTTGGAAAATATCCCTACTTTAATGTCTTCTGTGATGACGATTTTATACAGGGTCTCTTCTCGGTAAAAAGAAGAGAAGTGGGGAAAACTTGGTTCATAAATGCTGGTTCCAACTAAGTATGAATAATTAAATTAGGTAAAGAATTGGTACTTCTTAGATGTTATTCTATCAGCCTGTTTCAGCAAAATAAATTCTGCAGGAAAAATGGAACTTCTGCTTCTTGTTCAATTGTCATCACATGAGATTCTAAGCTATGCCTACCTTGGTGAAATGGTTTCTTATGAGTCTGAAATATTGTTTGAAATTTCTGCATACTCATATATTAAACATTTCTTCTGATTGCCAGAAAGCTGTGAGTACACCAGTGAATGCAATATCTCCTGTTAGTGCCGCTCACATGATGGATAAATTAACTCGTCTGAGGCTATTGCTTACTGGTAAACCAGTGGATATTGGAGACTCAAGGGTTATATCCTCTGCCCATCCTAATGGAATAGCTTATTGCAAGAACCTTCTTGCCAAAAAGCTGGTTGTAAGTTGTGGTGTTATGTATAGGTTTTACTTTAAATCATTTTAATCCTTTATTTAAACAATTATGTATTGTTTAAATAAATTACTAGGAGAACTTTTTTTTTAAACAATATCATATTTACTCTGATATTAGATGATATTATTTCCAAATTTAGCCTCAGAAAAATGTGGAATTGTTATATGTTTTTGATCATGAGAATAATTTTTTTTATATAGTAAAAGCAATTATTTTTTATTTATTATCTACTATATATTTTTTTAGTTCATATTGTTATCATATAAATATATTCCACATTCCAAATACTGTTATGTCTGTGTATTTTAAACATTATTTTCACATAATTTATGTTTTTGATTACAGAAACAAGGAGGGCAAGTCGTTTCTAGCAAGCCTGATGCTGCATTTGCAATTGCTGCAGTGATTGTTGCCTTGTGGACTGAATTTCCTGACTTTGGACATCTTTTACTCGCACACTTTTATAAAGATTGTCCTTACCTTGTCCCATTTCATATTCCACAAAGACAAGGACAATCCGATAAAGACTATTACAAGTTAGTTCGGATTTTGTTTTCATCTACTTAAACACTTATTTTAATTTAGAAAGCTTATAAAATCTATTTTTCATGCCCACTGCTCAAAATAGAAGTCTACATCTGATTATGTACCCTGCAAGCAACCTATTGGCATGTGTGCAGAGTGTAGGAATAGAAAATTGTTATTGATCACCACATGTAAGAATCTAAATTAATTTCATAGATGATGCATTCGTAAATCATAGAATGGAATAAGAAGTTTTCTTTATCATTTCAAGTATTCTGAACCTGGGAGTAATCATTTTTGGAATAATAGTTGTACAACTGTTAAAAAGTACTCCCTAGTAGAAATAGAATTAGTAATTCTTAAATAATTATCTACTCTGTGGATTGCTTAATCATTTTTCTTAGATCTCTTGGTTACCTTTACTCAGAGGATGGAACAGTTGAGAAGCAGGATAAATTTCTGAAGAGAATGTCAGGAATAATGAGGCTCTATGCTGCTATTTTGGTGTCTAGACAAATGAGGCAGTATCAGAATAAACCCCATCCATATGGTATAGCCAATGGCTGGACCTGGATAGCTGCTACCCTCAATTTAAGTGAGTATAACAGAAATTTATTATTTGTTCCTTTTCCAATTTTTTGTTATTTTTCTGAATAGTTTCATGCTATTCAGAAAAATAACAAAAATTGGAAGGCTATTCATATCTCTAGAGAGAGATTTTGTTGAAAAATATATCAAAAGAAAAGTATTTTATGCAAAATTCAATTAATCTGAAGTTCTTTGTAAATTCAATAAAATATATATTATTACATAAAAAAATCATAAAGTGTCATAAAACTGTAGTTCTTAGACCACTTTACTAGCTTAAAATTCCTGAGTTTGACTCATGAAATGAAATTTATTGAAAAGATGACTCATGAAAGTGATTTATATGTAAATAAATTGGCATTTTATTGTAATATTTTGTAATTTATGATTCTTAGTTTGGGTATTCCGAGTTTGTAGCTGATGTTAGAAATGGGGTGAAGTGTTTGTTATTTATTGAAAATAATTTATGCATTCAGTTTCTGTAACTGAGAAATCACATTGGTGAAAGAGTGCATTTTAGTGTGCTTTATTGCTAGAAAGCAAGAAAATTACAAAATATGTATCTTTACTTGACCTGTAAATCTGTTCAGTAGAGAAAGAAACAATCAAAATTATTTAATTGTTTCATTTAGTTGTTCACTACATTGCTAGACCTAGCTCAGATATGGAGAATTGTAGAATACACGAAATGTTAGGAAAATTTTTACACTGTTAGACGTAATTATCATGACACTTTATAGTGCTCTTTTGTGGCTGTTGGAGGAATTAAGGACTTAGCTTGCATGGTAATGTTGGTCAAAGCAGACAATGTGTATGTATGTGTTGTAAAAGGTTGGCATAATGGCAGATCCAAAGGGAAAGGGTCTCCACGAGAATATGTGGTTAGGTATGCTTGCAGAAGGAAAATTCTACAGCACCATTAGTTCTCAGGGTGAAGTATCCTTGTAGTTCTGCATGATAATCAGGGACCATGAATATTCGGCTGCTGAACTGATTGAAGATGTTGGATTTTATAGCAAAGCTATAAGGCAAGATAGATGGTCATTGAGGAAAGAAGGGTTATGATAATGGAGAAAATATATTTGGATTGGAGCACAAATGAAAATACACTTAGGGTAGGGATAGTGATACTCTCTTCATCTAAAACAAATTAAACACACATGCTCCACTATGTCCTCAGTCATCTTAATAAGACACTTTTGACCATTAAAATAATTTCTGTTGACTATATTTCAGGCTAATTCAAAAGACAACTCTGTAGATGTCACAAAAGTTCTTATTTGCAAAATATTTAACTACAACAACATCCCAGACATTCATTGATGGTAAAGATTAAATTTTCTGGACAGTGTTTCCCTCATTCTTAGCTGCATACTCCACAGAGGTTCTCTGAAACCAGCCTTATGCAACTTAAGATATCTTTCATATCTTCCATATTAAAAAATGGAAGTGTAATCCTTAAGAGAGTGAGAAGGAAGGAAAATGATGCCTTAGAATTATAAACTGTCACAACAAGATATACAAGTTCTTAGTGCTCATTCCCTCAATTCAGGCCCCAATTCCATCAGGTGTTTATTGCATTTAGAAGGTTTAAAGGTCTGTTATGACTTATGACATTGCAGTGTTATTAACAGAATTAATGCATAATTTATGTGATAGGAGATCCAAACCACTGCATTTGGCTCTTGTGCCTATTTCGAGAGAAATACTATCAGTTAAAACAACAGAAAATTCAGTTCCTGGATAAAGACAAGAATAAGCAGCACTATACAGATAACAGCTAACATTTACTTACATATAACAAAAGAAAAGTTCATATTGTTATCATATAAATATATTCCACATTCCAAATACTGTTATGTCTGTGTATTTTAAACATTATTTTCACATAATTTATGTTTTTGATTACAGAAACAAGGAGGGCAAGTCGTTTCTAGCAAGCCTGATGCTGCATTTGCAATTGCTGCAGTGATTGTTGCCTTGTGGACTGAATTTCCTGACTTTGGACATCTTTTACTCGCACACTTTTATAAAGATTGTCCTTACCTTGTCCCATTTCATATTCCACAAAGACAAGGACAATCCGATAAAGACTATTACAAGTTAGTTCGGATTTTGTTTTCATCTACTTAAACACTTATTTTAATTTAGAAAGCTTATAAAATCTATTTTTCATGCCCACTGCTCAAAATAGAAGTCTACATCTGATTATGTACCCTGCAAGCAACCTATTGGCATGTGTGCAGAGTGTAGGAATAGAAAATTGTTATTGATCACCACATGTAAGAATCTAAATTAATTTCATAGATGATGCATTCGTAAATCATAGAATGGTATAAGAAGTTTTCTTTATCATTTCAAGTATTCTGAACCTGGGAGTAATCATTTTTGGAATAATAGTTGTACAACTGTTAAAAAGTACTCCCTAGTAGAAATAGAATTAGTAATTCTTAAATAATTATCTACTCTGTGGATTGCTTAATCATTTTTCTTAGATCTCTTGGTTACCTTTACTCAGAGNGTCTTTGAGATTCAGTTTGTCACAGAAAATCTCAGGTGTAGCTGCACACCTCTGCTACACCAGGTTCCTCATCAACAGAAGCCTCCTTGGCAATTATGCCAGTGACTGATGACAAAAGGTCATTTGAGCAGTGGGAGGGGAACTCACACCAAATTGGAATACTCTGTGCACAGCTAATTAACATGGTGCATTTCAATATTGCCCTCCGCAATGAGAATAAGTCTGTTTATCAACAATATTCATACACATTTTGGTATATAAGTCATGCAGGTTTTTAACAGAAGACCTGGTAGGGGATGTGCTTGGGATATGCTTTCTGGGATTTGTTTCATTTGTTAGTGACTTTAAAAACAGTGACTTATAAAGGGGTGTTGCCATGCTGCCCAAAATTGCCACAACGTATAGTCTATGCTGTGGTATCATAGGATAATCTGATATAGGAGTTGAGCAAGTAAATGAAAACAACTGAAGAACTTTATTATAATTTGCATTATATTTCCATTCCCTAGCTATGTGTAATTCCATTTATTAATGCACTTCAGTTGTGAAAAGGAGTCTAATTAAATTTTATTGAGGATGTGAGTCAATCGGTGAATTTTGAAATGAGAGGATAAAAGTTTTGGGATGGTATTTCAATTAAAGCATGCAGAGTTCAGAGAATTGATCATCACTTCTACTCTTACCATAAATTTATTTCTAGAGCGATCAGTTTCAACTGCTACTTTTCATCATCAGGCATGTATTGCAAGTAATTGTTGACTATTGTTGGTGGGTCACAGAAATAAAATCATGGTAAAAAGTAAAATTCTGTATTCATTAGATGGAATTATAATCACAGAAGAGGTGAAAGAAAAGCCCTAGATGAGTTCTCGATAGCATCCTCCTCAGATCTGATGGTGAATTATCAGAAGGTAAAAAAATAAGGAAAACAAAACAACCATCATTTACTAGCAGATAACTGAACACAAAGAAAACCAAAGGAAATTATTGAAAATGCCACAGAATTAATTTATTTACCTTCCCATTCCATACTCCACATATTACTCTCTCAATATCTTCCTGCCTCATGCACATAAGTTAAAAGATTACTCTTTGTTTCACCTGATAACAGAAAAATGTAGTGGAGTGAGCATGCTTGATTTGCATAGGCAGAGATGGTATCTTTATCCCTGTCTTAATTGTATTTGCATTTGGGCTCAAATATTAATATATTTTCATCATTATCATAATCCTTCTTTTCCCAGTGACCAAATCTTGCTTGTTAGTTTTGTTATGAAAACCATACATCTTCAATCATTGCTTCAGCCAAATATTCATGGTCCCAGATCATCATACACAACTATGAGGGTACTTTGCCCTACAAAGGAAAATTCTGTGCCACCTAATGGGGCCACAGAATTATCTTTTGGTTAGCCTACCAGACTGCAGATTCTCATGGAGACCCTTTTGCTTTGGGTCCGTTATTATGCCAACCCAAAGATACAGACACAGTGTCTGCTCTAACCAACATTGCTGTTTAAATTTGGACTTTGGTGGCCACACTACCAGGCTATGAAGTGCTGTGATAACTATGGCCCCCAGTGTACTTAATAAGCTTCAATTAATTCATAGTTTCAATGATTAATTATACCTCACTTTACAAGCTCTTGCTAAATGAACCACTGCCTGGAATGAATGAATTTTTAAATTTAGTTGTGCCAGCACATTTGATATTTAAAAGCTCAAAATAATTTTACAATTATTTGCCATACAACTTATGAGCTCAAAATATATGTCTTACCATATGTGTCCTTTATACTAGGTACTTAATATTTTATAGATACTTAATATTGTCTATTAATGCATTATCTATGTTTTCATTTTGATATTTCTCCTTGCATTTTATTTTTCTATAGTCGATTTTCATTTTTCAGATCAAAATTCACTCTGTTGGTTTTTTTTCCTTAGTCAAAATTTCTTTTCCTTAGCACCTTAATATTTCTCTTCCCATATATTTTGTCCTTGATAATTAAAAAAATAATAAAACTTGAAAGGGAAGTGTAGATAGTGTCAGTGCTATTTCATCTTTTTTAATGTAATTACCATCTTTCAACAGAACCTCAACCAGATATAAGTGCCTCACTCTTGTTTGACTTCCTGGAAGTTGCTGGTAACAGCATGTCCACGCATTATGGATCACAGTTCCAGAAGCTTCTTCACATTACTTGTAAGGAATATTATCCCAGACTAAAAGAGGTAAGATTTGTTGACATATTTTCCTCAAATAATAGTCAAACTTGTGTGAAACAATGCCACTTAAGATCCATAACTGCTTAATGTGCTCCAGCCTTGGTCCCCCATATTGGTCATATGAAAATTATTTAAGATTACCTACCTGGTATGAAGTAGTTTAAAATTTTGAAATAGTTGTAGTAATTTTAAAAGAGCTTTGACAGCTGATGTCATTTAGCACATGGGCCCATCTCATAGAATCGATCCTGGGACTGCTTTCATAAAAATCAAATGCATTGCCCACTTGGCTATCCAGGAACCCCATTTCTGAAGTAGTTATTATAGCCATGCATGCCATACAAATTTTACACTCAATTTCAAAGCATTATTGTGCATCATCTATATAGTTATTTGCCTGAAAATTGTTATTAAATGCTTATTTTACATTTTTAATGTTATATAATTTTCTTTTCAAATATCTGGAATTTTCATGAAATTTGGAAAATTTGAAACCCATTTTCTCATGTCCTTAGATCCAAATGAGAAAATACAGTGGAACTTGGAACATTCCAGAGTTCAAATGTTGAAATTGAAATCAATTCAAGGTTTGAACAACACTTCAAATTGCTAATATTTGAAGTGCATGCATAGTATATACCATATTTTCTGGTAGATAACCCGCATGATATCTATACAAAAAATATAGAAAATTGATAAAAATAATAGTGATAAACAATGGAAAATCTCATTTCATAGAATATCTTGAATATTGAACTCTTAACCAAATAAATAAACAACACATGTCATATATTGCAGAAGTCATGGAGTACATACGTACTAGGGCAATTTTATTTCAACCAACATATTGTAAATGTTAACGTAATCAAATAATTCCTCGCAAAATAAAAGAGTAATTATCATAAATATTACAGTAGTGAAAAAACATTCTCATCAACATAATAACAATTTTGAAATGTGCGTTATCAATGTATTTATCACAGAAGAAATTTTTGAAAAGCGTGTTATCTATACATTATCACAGTGAAGATATTTTAAAAATGCGTGTTATCTAGTAGGTGCATGTTATTTACCAGAAAATACAGTAATAATGCTATACTTTAACACCATCTGCTTAACACCCACACTTGTGCATAGTTCATTCTTGTTAACTTGTCTTAAAGTCGTTTTTCCCTTGAGAAAGTAGGATCATTCTATATAAGAGGAGGATTCAAGTTTCTGTATTATTGTTGTAAATCCTTATTGATTGACCTGAAGATTGCAATTTGAAATTCAGGTAATTATTGGGAAGAGATTACTCATTGCATTTTCAAGAGTAACCATGAAAATAAAAGAGTTATTATGTTTTCCTTGGAAGGTCCTTAATGTTTTCTAGATCTGTAAGTCAAAAGTTTCTTCAGAATTGCTGTGGTAGAAGTAACCAATATAATGGAAAAATAAATCTGCTCCTTTTTTAATTTGATCAGTTATCAAATTCAACAATGCCTACAAAATACTCATAAGATCAGCTTCCTATCCCACGACACTTGCTGCTGACATTTTATGGATTAAAAAACTAACTACTTTTAAGTAGGAGTAGCAACAACAATGAAGAACAATAGTATAGTGTAGAAAACTTCCATCCCTTCCGTAATAGTATTCCTCTTTTGAAAGAAATTGAAAATTTGTTGAAATATTGTTTTACTCATAAAGCTAAGTAATTTTTGAGTAAATCTAGTGAATAATGCTTAGAATTGGGTGTAGGAAATTCTCAAAATAATTTTCAGAAGCTTTTAAGACCCCTGGTAAATGTATGAGAGTTCGTAGCTTTTGTTATATCTCATCAGAGGTCATTGAAGAAGTTGGAAGAGCTAAGGTGGATGGAAATATGATTGATAAAGCATATTGGTAACTTTTTTTAAATTAAATGGACATTATCTGAATTGTATGTGTGACTTAAATGTCAGGCATAGTTTCTAATGGATTGCTTCTGAGGGTTTCTGTTGATTGTCATCTATAATATAATTTGGGACTATAAGTAAAGAAAGGTTTAGAATTCCCTCTCTACTCTTCTAACATCTTGTTGATATTTTTTAAAGTTATGTATTAATTATTAACTATGAGCATCACATCTTCAAACATCACTAAACACATGCCACACTGAGTTCCGGTTTTGGTTGTCATTGAGTTCTACATTAAGAGTCAATTAAGTTAGTATCAGTTTATTATCATGTGCATGATGTAATGAGTATGAGATATTTGATAAACAACATAACTGTTATGTAAATGCAAAAGAAAATTGAATTATCTTAATATTCATATCACAAACTGGATACATTTGATGGATCACAAAATGTTCATGTGTTTTATTTTTGTGGTATGTTTTCTAAAGATGGATTTCATATATGAATGTAATGTTTTATTATTATTTTTAGATAGACCACACTATAAACTAGGCCAAGATTACTGTTATATTTGAGCTAATGTTTTCATCTTTCCATGTTATCTTCTAAGCCTTCATGTTTCAATAGTAGGACTCTAATGTCACAGGCATCTATTATTTATTTGCCAATCTGTGGCAAAATGACATCCTAACTAACTAGAGCCAAGGTCCATGCTTTGAGTCAAAGATCGATGAATTCATCCTGAAAGAAATACAGATACTTTCCTTTCCTGTCAGAAGCATTATAACAATGTCAGTCAGCAGACATGTTGCATAGAAATTCTTTATGTGGTCTAAAATGAAGTTGCCTTGGTTTTGTAGAAAATTCAATGCTACACTGGCGTTTTTACTCTAAGAGGATACATAAGTGCTGGGGCATTTGTGAAGGATAGCTCCAATTTTATACATCTTAATGATTTAAACCATGATTTGCAGAAAATGAAGTACTAATATATTAAATTATTGCACGTTGATATTGTAAGCTGCATGCACAATTTGCTTTCAACTGTATTTCTGTCTTGTTCGTGAGTTTTCTATATAGAAATTATCAAAATTAGCTAAAATGGAAATGCTCATTATTTTGATGTTAATCAACTCCAAGGCATGAAATTTTTTCAATGATGGGTGATTCATTACTGTCAGGGTAATTTGAGGGAAAGAAAAGTTCCAAGTTGATTTAGTAGGATTATGGTATTAATGTAATAATCCAGAACTTAAAACTGGGATTGTGGAAAAATGTTACTTTAACTGTAACATTTAAAGCTATTGGTGTTTTCTTGCCATTTCACCTGAGCCTGCAGAAAATTTATTACCATGGCAAATAGCATGAGTCTTACAGTTTTGTCACTATTTCATTCCCACTCCATAACTTCCAAAATTTATGTGCATCTTAGTTTCTAGAATACATGATATGTTTATAGAATCTACCTTTTTTCATATTTTTCACTTTTACAAGTGTTGCTTTTGTATCAGAATTGCCTAACCCTTTGCAACAGCTCAACTCTTTGAATTCACCATCAGTTCCTTACAAAATAAACTTCTATGGTCAAGAGAAGATTAAATATTATGGTATGTCTGTAATTAACATTCTAATGCTGTAGTTAATGTATGAAAGTTGTGTTATCAATTTTTACAATGTAATTGTAATCTTTTTTATTCTACAGGTCACACCTGTTGGGTCAGGAGGGCCTGTGACCAGGTTACAAGAGTTTCTGCAAAAGACTTTAAGAAATAAAGGCTTTATACCACCTCCCGAAGCACTTTTATCTCAGCCATCATGGTGAATTGAAAGGTCCACTATGTGTATATAGAACTTGGTGTGTTCCCTAAGAATTCTCCCAATATAAAATTGACTGGACTTTTAATTATGTAAATAGATAAGGATTTTTAAGAAAAATAAATTTTTTACTGTATCATTTTGTATAATATGCTGAAAAATAGGACAATATTATAAAACAATATACATGCATTCCTTCTATTCAACAGGCTACTTCTTGCAACTAACAACTAAGATACTCATGGAGTAAAATCATGAGAAAATGGCCAAAAATATTTCAGGAGATTTTGGAAATAGAGAACTCAAAAAACAAGCTGCTTTGAAGGCAAAAGAACTTCTTTAAAAATGCATTAATTCTTAAGACAATGTCAATGACAAAGTTTGAATGTATCACAGATATTTTCTTACATACATACATATTACGAAAGGAATGACTTTTGGTAACTACAATTATCATCTAATGAAATCATTCTTAATAAAATATTTAACATTCGATATTTCTGTGATAACATAAAATTTAGAGTATAAAAATATACATTGTATTTCAGTGCTTAAGGAACCATCACCTCAGTAACTCTCCCACTACTTCTCTTAAGTACTCAACAATTAACATCATTTAGAGATAAGCACTATCTATGAAAGAAAGCAACATAAAAGCAAGAAAGCATGAAGTTTTAGTAGTATATAATTCCCAGACTAAGACCCTTAGCTCCTTCCTCTATATCACGTTGAAGTAAGTATGAGTCCTTGTGATTGCTTGTAAAGCCTTGTACACCAAACTCCTTCAGCGATTCCATCCAATACTTATTTCCACTCAATTTCAGCAGTGCTTCAGTGATGCGCTGTTTAGCAGGTTCTGAGAGCAAGGATAAAGAATAGAAGATTTAATATATGAAAATATTTTAAACAGAAAGCTTTAGCTGCTAACGAAAATTGTCACTGAAATAACTGGGCCACAATTTAAGATGGAGGTAATCATACTGCACTATTTTCTAATGAGGTGAGCATAGTTTATCTTCCACGAGAGTATCTACTAAACCAATAAATAAATACATAGCAATGAGAGAACATCACGCAAAAAAATATAATATGGCAACACTCAATTTTGCACTACGCCAAGAGCGAATATTACAAAGCATCTAAAACAATTAATAATGGCCTAGAACTGTTATTTTGTTGGAAGCCTTCAATAGTTACTTATCTTGGAAATAAATAAGAATTACAAACACAAAATCGAAACTTCAGTTGCTGAATGTAAAATTGGATAATTCTATCCATTTATCACTGAAGTTTCAAAAAATTCAAATCAATAAGAAAGAAAAATACAACGAGAAATCATCATATAGCAGAGATATGTGGCTTTATACATTTATGGAGGGTAACCTCCATAAATGCTCAATGTTGATCAGATATCTTTAGAGAGATATTATATGAATGGATAAAATTTTAGCTAAAAGTTGGTAAAAAGACTCAAAAGAAAGTGATATAATTGATACGGCACATTTACTTTCAAAAATTTTACAACATTTACTCACCAGGTAGTCTCTTGTTGGCTACTATGGGATAAGGAGGTAAAGGTCCCAAACTCTCCAGAACTTCAATATCTTTTCCTTTATCTTGCAAATACTTTTTATTATAAGCAAGAGTGTTAGCATCCACACACGCAGCATCTGCTTGTTTACTCAAAACCATCTGTACCGATGCTAAATGAGAGCCTGATTTTAAAGTGTTCCCAAAGAATGATGCATTTTCACCAAGCTCTTTCAATTTCTTTAAAACGATGGTACTTCCACTTAAGGAATCTTGTTTGCTGTATGCCCAAGAACAACCTCTAAGGTCTAAAAATGTTTTCACATTCTTCCTACAACAGAGTCAAAAAACTTTTCAGGATTAAAAATCAGAATTTTGCTAATCTGTACCAAAATCTATGTTTATCTGAAGGATATATAGTGTTTATTAAGTACAAATATATTTAACGACTAAAATTACAACGAGATCATATTAAAACACGCATTTACAGTAAAAATTACTGATGAATACGTTTGCGGAAAAGAAATACATATTTACCGGCGATCTGCATGCATAATAATGTCGGCATAGTATCCTTTCAGTCCATCGGGGTTTTTCGGATGTAAGAATACTGGCGTGACGGGTAAAAGCTCCATAAACTCATTTCTGGACGCTTCCAGTGATACAAATCCTTCACATGTCATAAAAGCTGCAAGGATCAGGAAGACATGTGTTAAACATGTTTAATTCTATTACAATATATTTACCTTCAAAGGAAACACCAACCTAAATCTGCCAAATTCGCTGTGAATGGGTCTTCTCGGTCCCTCAGTTCCTTTACAGATCTCGATTCATAAATTAGCAAGGCCTCACATCCTATCTGCTCCTCTAAATAACTCATTAAAGTTTCATACAACTCTACGGGATGTCCAGGACACAAGTACGTAATAATTCTAAGCTTGAGTTTGTTTGACATTTCTGTAGGTATGCTGAAAAAATTTCCGTAAAGCGAGGATTTAACATTCAATTTCGTTACATAAATATAACATTCACAAAAATATTCCACAAAGCACACGAGAGAATGACTTTTGCATAATATACCTTTAGCTTTTGTTCGTCGACTCCGGCAGAATGATATAGAAGGACGTCAAACCAGACTACCCGCTAACTACTTCTCTTTTCGATAGGCAGCTTTCACAGAAACAGTTCAAGGCAAGCGTTGCGTAACTTCACTGTGGTTCTGATTCGTTCTGATTCTGATTGAAACGTATGGAGCCTCTTCAACTTCTCTTAGCAAAATTATTCATCTTTTAGGTCTAGCTTTTAAATCCGGTCATACTTCTTTAAATTAGGATCGATTTTTCTGAAAGGGGATGTAATTAAATATGATGATAAGGTACGCTCTGCTTTCCATGTAGAATTAAATTAAAATTATTCGCTGCAATTACTCCAAAAAATACGGCGCTAAACATAAAATCTATCTGAAATTGATTCAGTACAGGACAGTTAAGTCAATAAAAACTTCTAATAGATAACCAAGGTCGGAAAAGTGACATCGGTGGACTGGAGTAGTACTCCGCTCTAATTTCTATCTCCAACTATACTTTTCATTGCTGTCATGCGACCAATTCTGTCAAACTGGTAAGACCAAGTCGCTTGATCTAATTGCGTCATTAATTATGAGTTTGACGTAAAAAATGAAATACAATCCTACACTCCGCTGCAGGTTCTGTAAAATAATTAAAAAACCGAGGAAAGAAATAAATACTCAGTGCAAAATACTGAAGAATGAGAATCAATTTGCATTAATATTCTTGTGAACCTGCAAAAGGGTTTCCTTGCTCGTAATTGAATCTTTTCAACAGTGCATTGCTTTAAATGTCGATACAGAATCAGGGGTAACCTTGTGGTAATTATTAATATTAAACATTAAAACGCTCCATTAGAGTGATGAATGGTATAGTAAAAAGTTTACTCTAATGGAGCGTTTTAATATCTTTAAATGTCGCATTTATGGAATGCTTGTGGAGTTGTACAGAGAGCTACAACTATTGGATTTTCATTCTCTTCGCTTTCGTAATCAATTCCTTTGCATAAACAGAGAAGTCAAGGACCTCTGCAATATCTCAGCGGCAGAAGTTTATGAGACGTTCCGAGATAAAGAATGATGGTGGAGGATACATAAATTAAGGTAAATCTCCATCATATTTAAAAGAAGCTATATTCAGGAGTGAGCATAGGTTTCTTTGGCAAATCGACTCCACGCCTTTTTACAGTGCCGCTTTTGATAATTGGTGACATAGTAATGCATACCTAAACAACCTATAATAACATTTTAATGATTCTATCAAACAAAACGGGAGAATTAAGTTCCTCTAAATCCTTTTAATTGAAACAGACACCATCGTGTTTCCCCGATGCTATGGGTATACCACGCCTATTTTCTTGCTAATACTTAAATATTTAATAATTCAAGTTTTTTTGTTTAAAGGAGTCATCCAGGAGCCTTTTAAACGGAAAACGAGTCTATTCCAGTTACGTTAACTTCTGCAGATATCAACTTTAGAACTATTTTTCCTCGGATGACGATTGACGATCATCGGTTACTTAAAATCTGGAGTATCTTATTGTTATGAATAAATGAAAAAGAAGGGGATCTTCTTACTTTAAAAGTTAAAAAAGAAGAGAAATCCTAATACACTTTTTTTCAAGTGATTGCAGTTCATACTGCGTATTATGAATCAGAATGCTGGATAACGAGAAACAAGGATTTAAAACAAACAGAAACATCGGAAATGAAATTTCTCGGATCAGTGAAACGATATGCCTGATAAATTCATCTAGGAATACGTTATAAGATGCTAACAGTGCTATCACCTCGGGCTGACGACTCGATTGACAGACTATGAAGGAAAACTAAAATTTTGTTTGTAATATAAAGATGAGTCGGTTATGATTGATGTTCGAACTCGATTAGTATAACCAGATTCAGCAAAATGAAAGTCTTACGTATTTTTTCATGGTTGTCGAGTATCCCTCGGGTAAACTTCAAACACCGTTTCGCTGATTTAAGAAATTATTATTATTATTATAAGTACAAATGGACAACTAGTCCGGTGGTAACAATATACAAGTTAAACTACTATTTCACTAAAAATCATATAATAAAAATCATATTCCCATCCAGACTTACTACCATTTCACAAATTATAACCATATACAACATCATATTTCAGTGTGATACAAAATCATACAAGTTACAATCCCTTTAAAGTACTTTACCACAATTTTACATAAACCATTCCCATCCAATAAATGGTCGTCTAAAACACAAGCAATTCACATGCATATATACAAAATAATTATATAACTGTTAAATTTTTACATCTATTTTTAAATTCTTTGATAGTTTTCGGTAAGGGTTTCAGCACTCCTTCGGGTAACTTATTCCATTCTTTTATTCCTCTATTGATGAATGAAAATTTCGCTGCATTCGTCCTTTGCTTCCTTAATTTTAATTTAAGTTCGTGATCACCTTTCCCTATGTAGCTTGGTGTTTCCATTCTGCTCTTCAGTTCTTCCCAAGTATCACCGCCTTTTCTAATCTGAAATACGCCTACCAATCTTGTAACTTTTCTCCTTTTTTCTAAAGTCTCCCAGCCGAGGATTCCTAACATTTCCTTAACGCTGTCCGTCTTCTTGTGCCTACCCAATACATATCTGGCTGCCTTTCTTTGAACTTTTTCAAGTTTACTTGTATTTAGTTTGTCGTGCGGATCCCAGACATTAGTTGCATACTCTAAAATCGGCCTCACAATTGTTTTGTACCCTAATTCCTTCGCCTCTTTACTGCTTCCCTTTAAATTTCTCATTACATAGTGGAGAGTTTTAAGAGCTTTCGATACAACTTTATTTACGTGTGGTCCCCAGTCCAAATTTTTTGTTAATGTGACCCCTAAGTATTTACATTCATCCACCCTTGGAATAATTTCTCCATGTAATTTATAACTAATCTGTCTTTTCCTTCTCTTGTTTGTGAAGGTTATATGTTTACTTTTTCTTGCGTTTATTTGCATTCCATTTGATTGAGCCCACTTCTCGATTAACTCTATATCTCGTTGAAGTACACTTGAATCATCCTCAGATTTTATTTCCCTATAAACTATGCAATCATCTGCAAACAGCCGAATTCTGGACGAAATACTGCTTGGTAAATCATTTACATGAATTAAAAAAATAAATAAAATCCACGCATAGGAAATAAATCCACGCATAGTGAAAGACAGCAATTTAATGTTTTCGGCTACTACTTCAGACTTCCCGAAAAAGAAATTATTGCAGAAGCTGGGAATTTGACGAATGAACGTTAAATTTAAAGGAAGATATGTCTATATAGTTTAGTTAAAAGAATTGCTCAAACATATTACTTGAAAAAGTTTGGAAATGTTTGTCATTTTAGTGATAGTTTAAGAACACCATTGATTCGCATTTTTGGATTTAAGGCGTTAAAAATCGGCATTCTTTCATATTCACAATATATTGCAGAGGCCAAAATACTAGATAGAAACACGGAATCGGTTGACGAGATGGTTGCTAGATATCGTTGCAGAGTGTAGTAGCAGAAAGAATCGATTGGTGAAAATGTAAGAATATTGAAAAAGTGGGTGGGTATCACTTGTGTAGTATATTTTCTGTGAATGGAAAAACAGATGGATGAATATGGTGTGCCGATGCATGTAGAAGAGTAATGGGTAAAATGTGATCGGTAATAAAACGCGAGAAATTGTCGAAAGAGGCAAAATTGCAGTAAAGATACGTGTTCTTTTCGCCATTGGTAGTGAAAGTTTGGTGTGTTAAAAGAAGTTTATGAGTACTCTGAACGCAGTTTAAATGGGTTATATGTGGAGTATATGAGGGTTAAACAGGAGAGATAGTCGGTAATGACTGGGTAATGAATGACTGTGGACCAAAGGAGAGAGGCTGTGTGACCGTTATGAAAAGGGAGTTTGCGTTGGTTTGTACTGACTGGAAGAATATATGGATTGACTTCGTGGATCTATGAGGAGATTGAGAAAGCTGCAAAGGAGAAAGAGGAAGACAGAGATAACACTAGTTAAATGGGATTAATGATATGAGTTTAGTTAAAAGTTAGTTAAAAATCGCCGATTGCAGTTAAACACGTGTAACCCTTTTGACTGCCAACAATAGACTAAGCTTTCAATATGGCTGCCTTTAACAATGTACATACGTTAGGGACATGTGTACCAATACACAGAAAAATGTTTTTGAAAATTGGAATTATACAGCCCGGGAAGGTTAAAAATTCCGCGATTTAGCGATTAAGACTTTCGGTTTAAAATATTGAGAGTCATCGCTCAAATATCAGCGCAGGAATTCCGCGAAGAATCATCCTGAAATTTGTTCCGTATATCCTTTAGAAATCCCTTTGGCACCCTCAGGGTAGCGCGTATCCCAGTTTGAAGACTGCTGATAAATGCAGAATCGCAATGCTTTTTCCGGGGGGCGCTCGCTGCAGAAGGCAGGCAAGCCAGTCGTCGTGGAAGCCCTAAAAAAAGTCTGCAAATATTCTATGAACACTGGGAATACTGGTGGAACTAATCTCTCCAGGTGGAATTATTACTCGCTTCGGATCCGCTCCATTCTGATACAGAGAGCGTTGCTTGTGTTTCTAAAAAATGACGAACAGATTTAACCCTTCCGAACCCTTCCGGATTCGTATCTCGCACAAAGCGCCCCACAGAAACACAGTATGGGTCGTTGGAACGGAAAATGAAAACATGGGAACCTCGCGTTCATTTCCTCGCTCTCTTTTTGTCTCTCATTTTGCATATTTATGCATTTTCTTTATTCTTATTTTTTCGATATAAGTACATTTTCTCTTTATGACTTAGTATGGAAGGGAATTACAAGGGATATAGAATACCACGACGAAAATTCAACGGAGATTTAATGGAGAAATGCGAAAAAATGAGTCGTTATGTCTAGTCAGTGTAGATTATTCAATTAGGGTATTTATTCAGGTCCTTTGAAGATGATGCAGTTTTATAATGTATGAAGGCAGTGATGGAAATCCGGGCGAGGTTATCGATTTCTATTGTAAATTATTTCCAGTTTTATGGATATCTTATCCGATACCTCCATATATTATTTTGGAACGGTAACGGTAATATCATTTGGAGGTACCCAATTTTACTCCTTATCAGTACATTTTCGAAATATGCTATTTAAGACATGTTACATATAATAAAACACTTTATAGGAATTGACAGTGAGCATGTAGTCTAATTGATTGGTAGTCTACTTTTGCCAATTAATCGTGAAATAGACATGATATTTCCATGCAGCTTCAACATGATCAGCATTAGTATAAGGTTAAATTAGAATATATCCTCTGAGCGAAAGTAGAAGTGAGCGGAATAGTTAAAATAGTCCGTATCACTAATTACATCAATGAGGCAAGGCTTTGAATCTCTCTCTAATTATTCCTGTACAGTATTTTATCACAAACGAAAACTTACAACCAACTTATTACGGCAAGCTTGAAAATTTTCCAAAACCAGTCTTATAGGCAAAACTCTACGAGGTTTCTCTTGAATAAGGGATGAAGATGAGGTTTGGAATCAAATTCTAGGTACTTAAAAGTTTTTCTGACAAGGAATTCCAAAAATTTTGAAAAATATTTCCTGTAATTATTATAATTATGGTAGAAAAGAAATGGTATCGTAGGAAGAATTGCTTGAATAGCTTCTCCTTACAATATTCATTCAAGGTTAAGAAGACGTATAATTGTAAGCAATATAGAGCAAAATTGAATTGAATTGATACAAGAGATTGAAATGATTTATAATGTAATATAATTACAATTATATAGTCTATTGTCGGAATTAGAAACCTTTTAATAGAGTTTTGGTTCCATATCCGATTTGTCGAGGACAAGCCTCTTCTTTGATTTCATCCTTAATGGGGAATTCTTGAAATCCATAGTTTTTATTACTCAATTTGAAATAAACGATAACACATGCAAAAGACCAGAGCCTTTCAGCCAAAGTGACTTATATTGTATTCGGCTCTTCTCCATTGAAATTCGTTACATTTTAATCTCTAATGAACAGATATCAGTTCTTAAGATTTAAATAATCATTTCTCAATCAACTTCAGCTGTTTCTCTGTATGTCTCCATGAAAAATTCTAATGTCTAAATTCTATGTCTATGAGAGAAATCAATGGGAATTTTCATATGAGGTTGATTTTAGTTTTCTTCGTGGAAGTCCTTCGTCTTCTCGTATTATTCGTCACTTTTAAGAGTGAAGAAGGCTGTAACAGCCCAACTTTGCTAATCGAGGGACCTTCAAATCAATTCTGTATAGGTTCCAAACAAACACCTATTATCGCAGCCCGGAAAATGCGTAGCTTGGTGTCGGATAACGCACAAGCATTCGCAGACTCATACGTCGAAGGTATATCAAATATGTTTTCGCAAAATTCAGCGCGTTAATTCATTTGTTTATTCGTTCATTATTAGCAACGAAAATAATAGGGTTTTAAATAAAAATACGAGTATTTGTGTAAGAAAGATATATGCATATACGTATTTATGTATGAAAGATATGTGGAAATTCTTTTTTACTAGTATTGGTATGCCTCTCAATATGTTTTAAGTTCGGTTTGAACTTTTTTCTGAAAAATGAATAAGTAAAGTTCCAGCACAACTTCCCATTGACCTGTCCCGGTGGCATTTACATTGAGTGTTACATGGTCAGCACATTGACTCCCACGCTGCCGTATTTTGCTGGATCGGTTCTCTTAATGTGGGTAGCTTTTAATATAGTTAGCTATTCATGTTCATCACAGCGATGAATAAACACCGATAAATGTTGGCCCCCACTGGGAATTGAATCCGGGACCGGTTTCGCCGAAGACGAACGCGCTACCCACATAGCTATCCAGTGGCCTTTTCTATTCTATACATTTTGGTAATTTACAGAAAAATACCTGAACTAGCTTGCGCTACTCACGGTGACTGCAATAAATGACAGAAGTATGGAGAATATCTTGAAAAGAAAATTCTGAACGTGAAGCATATAGATTATTAATTATAATTTTTCATATTAGGAAATTTCTTCCTCTAGATTTTAGTCTTACCATCGCGCTGTGCACTTCTTCTGACTTGGTGGTATCTTCTTCCCTAAATAATTTGTAGTTTTGGCTGTACAACTGAGAGTAGATCTCTCTACGAATTAGAAATTAACGTAATAAATTCTTGAAACATGCTTCAACCATTTCATCCAAGGGATAATTTCCACTTTTATTTTCAAATTTAAATCATTTCCGATCTGTTTATACATACACGAAAAATGTTCATGAAATTGGCTATTTAACTGTTATTTTAAGCAAAGATTGGAAAATGTAAAATAACTTAAAAGTTTACCTCTTCATAGAGAATTGGGAAAGAAACGAGGAATGAAAAGTATCTGAATATTTTTTGAGACTTTTTAATTTTGAGCAAAATAAAGTTCCGAAAGTGCCAAATGAACTTTTGAATACGTGAATGTACTTTCCCTTTTAGTTCCTACCATGATCATTAGGACTAAATGGAGCAGAGGTGGATAACCTCCGGCCTGTAGTCCACATGCAGCTTTTCCGGCGTTCGATACTGCCTTTTCCTCACTTCCTGAAATAAATGCACGTATTTAAATTTTGTTTCCGGTCTCATGTATTGTGTCGAGTGAAGGTGGAATATATCCTAATTAAGCTATTTTATTCGTTTTTCTTCGTTAAATTTCGATACAGAACTATTTGATGGAATACGTTATGATTATGCAATACTTTATACAACACGATTTATACAATTTTTATAATAGTTTTACAATAATATATACTGAAGTGTGGCCTGATGGTTTCATGTGTGAATTAATGGTTTCTTAAGTGGCCGAATAGTACNATATTTATTTATTTATATCATACATACAATAGCACATATTTCCGAACTTGGCGGATCCAATATAGGGTGTGTGAAGGGAGCGATCGCTTTCCCCCTGTTGACTCTGTAGTTATAGTATTTTGCCCGCGACGAGATGAGGAGATTGAAATAAAGACAGATTGTGAAGCTTTTCCAATATCAGTATTCATATACTATGTTTATAACGCAAAAATGGCATTTAAGAGGTTAATTCGATATAAATTCATAAGGAGATTGTCTTCAATCGCTCCCCTCGGCAAGTAACGCCCTTTGGAAAGTTTCTAGATCTCCCATGGCTTTCATTGAAATAAGGATCTCCTTGTAGTATCCCTCACCCACCACCGTTACGTTCTCGGAAATTGTCACAGGTGGAAAAATCACATTAGGCGAAACCAGATTTTGCGAGAACATTGTTAAAGAACTAAAGTAATAGAATCATAGGATTTCTGACTAAAAGGCGTGTTTTATATTTAAAAGCATTTATATCTTATTAAAATTATTAACATTTTAATGAAAAACTGGAATGAAAAACTACTAAGTAAGCATTTATCTCGAGCTTTGTAATTTCAGAATGTTGTGGTGCGAACAGTTGAAATGTATTGCCTCAATTCGCGTTCGCTTTAAACGGAATCGTATTAGAATTTCTAACGGTTAAATTAGAATTACTTAAATATCTCTTTTTTACGTGTCTTTTTACGCGTGAAATTGAGGAACACTTCGCGCATTGACCGACCGTGGACGATTGAAGGAATGTCAACGGCCTCAGTAAACCCTTGAGGTAGAATATGTTTATGAATTTCCCTTTCGGAAGGTACCACGAACTCTGTGTGCTCAAGTTTCAATTCATTTCTCGACGTCTGCACTTAAATATTGATCACGGATTCTCTCGTGGTTTTCAGACCGCTTTTCGCGTTGAACCGCGAAATCCCCGCCGCGAAGGGAAAAATAGGAAACCTTGATTTCGTCTCAAAGCGAAGAAGGCAAATAACAGCCAAGTCACGCGTCAGGATTGAAGCGTCTCGGGAAACTCCACGTGCATTCGACGGAATCTTCTCAGCGACGATTTCATTCGACACAAACGGACGAAAGTCCCACCGACCAGTTAAAAATATTTCGGCCGGTGAGAGAACCTTCGGCCGGGTGCGGCGTGATCAACAATTGCGGCGGTGCAATTCCTCTCCACTTGATTGATGATGCAAGCGCACGTGAACGCCATCTTCTCTGTCGGTCACGATGACGCGGATTTTCTTCCGCGATCATACAGTTTCACGGATGTCTCAGGATTCGTGACGCGCGCATTTCATGCTGTAGTGGCCCCGCTATTCCTAAGTTAAATCAACCCTCCATCCCACACACGTGTTCTCATCCTATAGTAGTACACACGTTAGCGGAAACAGCCTCCTAAAAAAAACGTTTTAAATACTTTAATGAAAGAACTGAGTATGTTTGGGCTTTTTAAGAAAGGAATTGGTTACTACAGTGGAAACTAAGGACAACAAAGAACAATATTCGTAGTGGAATCACCGTCCGTATCCGAAACGCGATCTTCTACACGATACATCACATCATAAAGCGCACACCACAATTAACATTCACGGAAAAGACCTTCACTTTGTGGAATTTCGACATTACGAGGGTTTGCTGAAGAAATCAGTTTTATAACAACAAAGAGTTTAATAATTTACACTAATCCACAATGTATAAGTTTTGTCGGCTTGAAGATGACTATTTCTAAACTTATCGCCAAAGAAAATGATGTATTAGTAAAAGTTACAAACCTCATTGTCGTTATAGAACTCTTCCATTCAGCAAATCCTCGTATGTACGCCAATATTGTCAAAAATCGAACACGTTCTGTTGCTGCCAAGCAAGAATGGGCAGAATCCTATATTTCGTCCTGATTTTTTATTTATTTTGATTAATGAGCGCACATACACTAGCATAACTATTAAAGTATTCTTCAGTAAAGTCATAAGAAACAGCGAAAAATAACCGTCAACCAAAAAATTCATAAATAAAGCTGTTGGTTTTCCGAGGTACCACTTAAGTTTAATGGAAATAGGGACGGCATATTCTCATTCGTAAATACAGAGGCAGGGTTTGATTTACAATTATATTATATCAAATGTGCGACTTTGTGCTGAAATGATACACAAGGTTGACGAGTTTCTCTGTTACTGCGGTCCACATCGATGCTAATTGCTCCACTTCACTCCACTCCACGCCTTAGGCCGACAAAATATAGGCTTTAGGAGTACAGAAATGATTTACAATAATTTATTCGCATTATAGGTCTTTGTTAAACCTGCGAAAGTCATGCGAATTTCAATTAGTAGATTTGTTAAAAGGAGCTTCGATAGTTCAGGTAATTTCGCAAATATGGGCCATGTCCCCACCGGTAATCGAAACCAGGACAACTTTCGCCAAAGGCGAACCAGCTACCCATTTAGCTATCCTGGAGCCATTAATTTTACCAAATGTAGGTGTTTATGTTATGTTTTTTTTATGTTTTATGAAGTTAAATATTTTAAGCCAATAAAAAAATTTGGTAGTTAATTGTCTCAATGACCAGTCGTTATCGACCTAACATTCTTCAGCGACACATTGGTAGATCGCCATCAGCCTGTTGGTCAGACCTGTAATAAAAGGAATTCAGTATGATAAAACTCATCTGTGACTCGCGATTATGATAAATTTCATGCCATTTTCCAAACACAGACTTTCAATCCTTTCTAAGAATAATTCCCTTCTTTATGGAACATCTGAGTAAACGAAACATTGGTATAAATATGAAAATAACAAAAAGTAGAATTATTCATTTAAATTAATACAAGGAGAAACAGATGAAATCTCGCAATTAAAATGTGGTTTAATATCAGCCATATAAAATTTTAACGATGAGGTAAAATACATGTTATAAATTTCCGTTTGTAACGGAATTTGTTGTTAATAAATCCTATGAATATTTTCCCATAATACACCTTTGTAAAATATGAGCCAAGGAAGAGAATACCAATTCTAAGAGGAGAAGCAATGAAAAAGCAATTATCATCGATGGAGCTAAAACATTATGAGCTGAAAGAATTTCCACGATAAGAATATAAGTACTTGATCTCCAAATCTCTGAATTATGGCTTATGGTGGTTTAAATTATGAATTACGGCGTCATTTACACAAATGAAATTTTAAAATCTCCACGTAAAATCAAATCTGCCCTACTTACCGATATCATCGACCACGAACCTGCCGAATCGCACCAATACTTTGCAGTAGCAGGAAAAGATTGGAGACTTCCATTTTCCCCTCATTCACTTACCCTCTCTAGCGAAGAAAGGGCCACTCGGAATTACCCGTTATCTTTTTAATACCGATATCGTCCGAAGGAGGTAATTAATCGGCGGAAGCAGAGCTTTCTTACGCTGTTTTCCTGATGCCTAAATGCGCCATAATCCCACACCGAATGCATTGGAGGTTTCTGACGAAACACAACACGTGGAGGATCGGAAAACGTTCGCTATCACCTTCTGTTGGCTATTCTTTGGTACACCATAGATGTGAAATCCCGTGTTTTGGTTCGGCAATCCTTGGCGACGACTTACTGCATTTGTCCGTCCATTGGCCCTTTGGAAGAGTGAACGGGATTTCCTAACTTCACAGACTGAAAGGAGCTGAAGCAAAATATACCACCGCGAAAGGAGAAAACGTATTTCTCTATTGCCATTCATAATCAACGAAAAGTTTCATAAGAGACTTGGAGGACCATAAATCCCGTGTTCATTAAAATAATTAAACATTCACTTCTACGATGCAATCAATCGTCCAGAATAGTAAAACGTTTCCTTACCTTTTGTTTTGGTTTAGGGCATTTTCTTTAATTAAGGCGAAGGTGAAGTTTGCAATTGGATAAATAAGAAAAACTGCGCAGAATTGTTCGGAATGGATTGTATTCCAATAGTTATGATTCAGGGCACAGCTATAACGATACCTAGGGAAGATAGGTGACGGCGGAAAGCTCTGTAACCTTGGCGTTAAGGAAACTAAGACGTCCTAAATGCAGAAACAACGTTTAAAGCATTCTATTTAGTAGAAAATTTTGCCTTACCTTTCTGCATCTAGAAATAGCGTTGAATTCGTGATTAGTACTTCTAAGATTTTAAATTATCCCAGAATATCGGATTATGATTCCAAGTATTTTACTCCCTAATTTTATAATGAACCTTGGTTTCTCATTGTCTTCCTTTAATTTTCAATCCAAAGTATTCATCGAACAATAATTGCACGAAACGAAAATCAGATTTTTTCTTGAAAGTATTCTAATTTTCTCTCCTATTCCATAATCTTTTAATTCTAACAGTAGAAAGTGAGAATTACAGTTATACTTTTATGTGATAGCGAAAATTTGTTTCTATATCAAATAAATGATTTCTTTTGTATTCTACTTATAAACAAACAATCTGAAAAGGCAGAATGATTCATCCTGTAAGAGCTTCACGTAGTTGTGAAGTCGAATTTCCTTAATGTCAGAGATAATGGCAATATTTTCCTATAATGGTAGTTTCCTGTTCGTGTAATTAATATCTTATTATGATCAATGCTTGCAGCCGTCACTGTGTTCGACTTTAATATCTTATTACCGAATGATTTTTGGAAACATCCTCAAATAAATATTTGGGGGTACCTTCTCCATTCTAAATTCGTCTGGTCTAGCAATAAATTTTGGTCTGAATCCGCCAGCTAATCGAATTTAAGTCGATTTAAAAGAAAGAACTTTGTAACTTCGACAGGAGATTTTTATGACTAGTTTTTTCAACGAGTTGACGTCTTCAAGTGACAATTTACATGGGTTTTGTCAACCTCACGCAAGATCTAGCGCATTTTGAAAAGAATTTCATCCATAAATTGAAATATTTCAGTCGTGGCATTAGAGTCGTGGAATTAGCTGTACGTCTCAAAACGGCGAAGTCAAACGGTTATGTTCGTTGAAGTGCTGAATAGATCGGCTCAATGGATGCACAGCGATGAACGTGAATTACCATACAATTTGGTTTACTTTAAAGGCGTAGTATGCCAGAAATTAAGGAAACAATTCATATCAGTACAGATTTTGGTGTAATCCACCCATAATTGCCAATTTAGTATATTCTTAACATAAAACATTTGACTTAATTTAAAATTAACATTAAATTCAGTTGATGAAAGGCTTAATACTACATTTAACTTGTGTTCAACTTTAATTGATGATCAAATAATTAAGTTATAGTAGTGAATTTGTTATATTTTTAACTACTTTTTAGCGATATTTTTTTCTGAGTTTAACGACTTTTTAGCTACTTTTCATGGCGCATCTAGCAACATTTAAAAAATAAATTGGAATCTATGAATACATTACAAACTAATTTATAGATTTACGATTTTTTTTACGATGAATTTATTCGCCTTTCTATGGCACCTGCAAACGACGGTTATTCGTCGAAATCGTTAATTTTTTTACTTAAAAACAGCATTTGTTCAGCATTAATTCTGGTTTTTGGGCTCCCTTTTTTAAGAAAAGTTAGTTACACCCTGTATACGTGATAGTTGAAATGTCATTTCATTCGAATCGATTGTCTCTTTAAGAAGAGACTTATGAAGGAGAGTCAAGCGAAAGTGACGTTTGTGGCTGAGGATTAATAGCGTCAAAATGCAACCACCCACTCGTTCTCTGCTGACTGACACTGACGAATTTAACGAGAACCCACATTTCCGACGGCTTCATGTTAGCGCGCTCTCCATCATTTTAACCCGCATAAAGGCGAGTGCCTTCGAAAGGAGATAACGATTGATATTTAGTCGAAAAGGAACGAGAACCGATTGTTTAGAAACAGAAGAATAATATGGCGCAGGTGTTTGCAATGGAGGACGCAACTGTGTCTGGAAGGGAAGGAAATGACCCGGAGGAGTACTGGAAAGAGTGGCGCGAGAGCTAAACTTAGAACTTGCAAACGCTTCCATGAAAATGAAGTGTAGATCAATTAGCAGGAAGTTTCACGAGAAGGAAGGGTATTATCTAACGCTTCCGCCTCCATGACGGTCGGCTACGCCACAGCAATGACTGGTTTCTTTCTTAAAATTCGCTTTTTTCCGGTTTGCTATCGAATGCAATTCCAAACCTGACGAGTGCACCGCGCAGTGCAACTGAGAAAACCCGTTCTCGATAGTTTCATTCTGAATGCTACTATCACCGAAAGACAGTAATTTGATCTTTTAATCTGGGAAAACGATACTCAGTATTACCAACATGCCACACCAATGCGCAGGAAACGATAACTGTGAATAATCAGGTATATCAGGATAAAAAATCAGTTATTTCGTGTCTTACAATGAGTGATTAACTGAATGAAAAACAGAGTCGCCTTCTTCGGGTTTGCGCTAATTTTATGATTTTTCATAATAGTTTTGGGCTTCTTAATCAAAGGGCTAAGACGATTTTCTGTTTTTAAAGAATTTGGGAATTCAGAATTTTGGAATCGTAATAGTAGATGGATGCCGATATATAAATCCTTGTAATCGTTAATAAGGGTATGGACGAATGAATTCCTCGACTGTTGTCGAGCTTATTTTTTGTTTTGGGCTGTTAAATCTCGCAGAACTCTATAAATCTACGTATCCTATCTGAACACTACGAAGAATCTATGAAAAGAAAAACATATTCGAATTAATTTGAACAGAAATAAATACAATAGTGGGGTTAAGAGGCGAAATTAAATGCAAGCGATTATAAGATCCCGTTGAACGTGTCCAATCCAATACGCGTAGGGATACTCTCATAAGAGAATCCTACTTGAAATTTCCTGCTTTGAAATCGCAGTAGGGCTCACTTTAATTTGGGAAGAATTTAGGAATAATTCCTTCCAAAAAGGTACCTTAATCGAAGTTAATACCGATCTTAGACAAATAATTCTTTGGAGTTCGTTTTATTTGCCGTATTCGAGGGGATATCCACAGAAATACATTAAAAATCAAATCGATAAAAAGTTCAGCCAGTACATAAAATCGCTATAAACGTTTTTCCCGCCTGAATTTTAACATTGTGAAAGTTAAATTCATTGTGAAAAATACATTTCGGAATCATTACGTTAGACTTTATCACTATTAGACAATAAGGAGTAAAAATAAACTAAGTTTGCGCCCCGGATGGAAGCTATGAATCCCAGGCAAACGAATCCCGGAAGTTAAAGATTAATATACGTTAGTTGATGCATCTAAGAGTATGAAATAAATATATCGCGATTAAAAATAAGGTTGAGCTCATTTTAGATTGGATTTAAACAGAAACCAACATGACTTGTGGAAATTTATGAGTGGAAGGTACTGACTACAGGTATACACTACATTCGGTAGCAATTCCTAAAGAAATCCGCGACCGTATCTGAAAAATGTCTCCAAAACTTTTGATTCCACTAATAGTTAAAAGAGGAAATTTACATTTTCTCACCACCGATTATTCAATTGGCTCTTCAGTTTATCTTACTGACCCTCTGAGACTTCATTCTACCCACAAAGATTTCCGACGGCACGTACGACGGTAAGGCATCCTCCGAAGTCCTCAAGCTCCTCTCCAAATTTGTCCCTCGGTCTGAATTCCACTCACCACGGTCACACAGGTTTTCTCCCAAACGTGAAATTACAGGTCGGAGTGTGGCACCGGTCTCAACACCACGGAAGACAGTGACGCAAGAAGCACGAAAGAACGCGAAACGCGCTCGCTCATGCACACGCAGGGCAACTTTTTGTGTTTAGGAATTTTCATGCGATTCTCAGCCGCACGCAGGCATTCAATTCTGTTTTGCGCTCTGGATGTGGTGGTGGTGGTCTGCTATTACTTCCGTTGGCTCTGACGGCGAAAATTGTTATCGTCGGGAACTACCGATTCGAAGAATTCGTCATTCTTCCTTTTGACTTTTCCTACAACACCTCCACTTCCTGTCCCGACTGATTTTCGATTTCATTCCCAATAGCAGTTTTCAAATCAACCTCGAATTTCTCCCACAGTTTGGCAGCAATAATTTTTCTGAAAGTGCTTCGACAGCCGAGGTAATTTCGCACGTCGGGTCCCACCGGGAATCGAAGCTGGGACCGCTTTCACCGAACGCGTTGCCCACTTGGCTGTCCGGAAGCCTCACATTTTTGTTTCCTGGAACCTGTTTCGCTGTATTTCTTTGTACTTTCATCAGCACCGGGTCGAAAATGCAAGCGAACCAAGTATCGCTTTGATCAGGAAAATTAAGGGGACGAAAATTTTTAATTTTAAGACCTTTTCCTTACTCTGATGCATTGACGGAAGTCAGACATTATGCCAAATTAAGGGAACGTATGAATTGATATGTTTTAAAGATAATGGTCTGAAACGAGACAAAAGTAGATGGAAAATGTCTTCTTTTATCCTTTTGAATCCTCGCAAACATTTCATAACGATCTGTGTAGAGTAGGAGTAGTGGTTAAAGTGTAGATATATGGAAGAACGAGGATTCTCCATTTTTTTCAATTATATATATATATATATATATATATCGTAT